>QTSX02004972.1:963962-1347458 GCA_014839935.2 Entomophthora muscae
AAATCATTAGAAATGTCAAAAAATGATTTGAGTATAAAGAAGTTACCTTTGCCAGACTCTGTTAAAGAAAGTTTGAAGTAAAATGACCTACATGAAAAGTTCTATAAGCATCAAAATAAAGAATATATCAGTGATGCAAATTATTTTGATAGTAATTCATGTGTTATAGTTATATAATATTGATAAAACTTTAAAGTAGGTGGGGGTTCTATAGAGACAAATAATTGTTATTATGAGAAAATACCCTTTTCTTATTAGGATTTACAATTTTTTTAAAAAAGATGAGAAAATTAAATATAAGTATCATGACTTTTTATCTGAAATATTATCCCATGAATCTTTGTTTTCAGGTCAGTGTTTGATTAGTATTTTTAAAAACAATAAATTTAATACTATTAAAAACATTAAAGTGTAGACTGATAATGGTATTTATTTCAGATCTTATGAATTATACAGTAGTTTTCAAACCTGTTGAGATAAATGAAAAATCTCAGACTAAAAACAAATACAACTCAGTCTAAAATTCAAAATCAAGGTGGATCCAAATCTATTGTAATTTAATATAAATTCTATAAATTTTGATTTTGTTTTTAGAATAAGTTGTATTTGTTTTTAGTCTGAGATTTTTTGTTTATCTCAACAGGGTTGAAAACTACTGTATTATATTTTTAAAGAGGTACCTAGAGCTATAGAGGGAAAAATTAAGTTTAATAGATTTTTAGATTGTCATGGCAAAATTATTGTAGATGGTCATTTTGGTGTATTTTCTAAAATATTTAAACAAAAGGAAAATATGATGTATATAGAAAATATAAATGATATCAAAATGGTTTTTGAGAGAGAGGATTAAAGAAAGGGTTATATGAGTCACTTTTGAATGTCAGGAAATTGCATTTCTCAATATTGAATTTGCCTTAACTCTGTAAAATGATAACAGCCAGGTTATCAAAAGCTTTTTTTAACCTGCCAGCCTGCCAAGACATCAATATAAGAAGCCTTTTGATATATTAAAATTTGGCTTAATCGATCTCAGAAGGCCTTGACAAGTTAGACTTCAACCAATAGATGCAAGGGCAACCAGGTGCACTCAAGGTCATCAATTGAGGTTGAATCCTGATTGGCTAAAATTATTCCAGTTTAATTTAGCGTCCCACCAGCTATGATATAAAACAGAGTTGATATCAAGGCACCAATAGAGTGATGAGATTCTCTGAGAATAAGAATAGTTTTTGATAATTTGCACTGAAACCCGTTGGTGTCACTGTAAATTCTTATTGTTAAAGGGCTCCAGACTATGAAGAAGTTATGCACTAAAAATATAAATAATTGATTGATGCTGCCACTGCCAGCATGCCAATAATTTATGCATGGTTATGAAGTAAATAGTACCCAGTGCAAGGTACTATGTAATCAAATCCCATGCCATTACATGTATGCCTGACTCTGGGGGTTGATAGCGGCAGTCTGTGAGTGAAAAGACTGGCTGAGTGAGATTTAGAAGCGTCAGATGTTTGATCCTGGCAAGAGGGTATTGGCTATATAAAAGCCCTTTCATTGAATTAATGGAATTCAGACAATTTAAGACATATCTATTATATAATGTTTTCTCAATAGAGAATTGATATGAGTTTCAAGACCTTTGTCAGTTCTCAAAGATCCCAGCAAGCTGCTGCCTAGAGACACCATCACTTCACGTCTATTGCCTCTCCTTATTGCCGCCAATCAAGGACTACATTAGACATTGAAGATAATAGCTTGTTGTCATACAAGCAACCAGTACACAAATAGCCAAAGCCAAAGTTACAAATAATAAAGAAAACATTTATTGGACTTCCAGTTCCAATAGCAGAGCTGAAAGTTCTGACAGAAAAAATCCAGACGTTTCTCAAAAACCTTTTTTTATATTTATGATAGAAAATTTAGGCCTGAAAAAGATGACTTGAAGTTAAAGCTTTTTATGCTAACCTTTCATACTTAATGAAATATGGTGAGCTGTATGTTTCACCTTTGACACTTGAGGATATTAAGGAACACTCCAAAATAAAATATTGTGTAAAGTTCTGTAAAGATGACAGAGAAACAAAGAGAGCTGATACTACTAAAGGATTGGTAGGACATGTTCAAAAAGTTGAGGTGCATTACAAAAACTTATATGGACATAGGGTAATTAGTCTTTTTTTTAAAAACAACAGCTTTTTTTCTAAAAATAACTAAGAGATCACTTATATGAGCCAAAGATAGGGTAATAGAAATTATAGATTTTGGGCTTCTATTACTCTCCCATGAAATTCATATATTTGATTATTAGCTTATTAAACTAGATAAAAAGGGGCTAAAAAAGACTATTAATAATAGTAAGACTTATTTTTATTATTTGTATAGTTTGCGCCTTTAAAAATTCTTCAATAAAGCCTTGCATTATATTAATGTTAAAATATATAAGTCTATGAATTAAGTATTACAAAAGTAGTTAACAGGCTTTAAAATGCTCAACCTGGTGCCTTGGCTTAATCTAATAAATAATGACCTGTATATAGAATCTTCAGTGGCATGTTAATAAAACTTTTTTCTAAGAGATCAATATATACATATGTAGCATGTAAATCTATTTTTTGGTAAGGGATAAAAGTGAACATAAGTACTCTCAAATGTGAATCAAGATTGATTTTAGAGGGATCACATTTCAAACAAAATTCAATAGGTCATATTTAAAACAAATGCAGGGGCTTCAGGAACAAATGATAACAATCCTGCTCCAGAGTTAAGATTAAATCTTCCTGTATAGCTTAATTTATGGTATTAAGAAAACCAGAAATTTTGCTTAGATTGAGCAATGCACTAATATCAACAATCTATCAAAAAGAAATTTAGAGCTGAAAATTATCTACAATGTAGTTTTACGCTCTGATTTGTTTTAATTTTATTAGAAAATTGGTTGGTAAAAACAATTGATGGAATATCATATTCCACTATTTATTATTTCTGTATATCATATTTAAAAGTGAGGCTAGACCATAGAATTTTAAATAAAGAATTTTAACAGCATTATACTTGGCCCAGAAAGACAATTTCTTATCTGTCTATTCACCACAGAAGATTTTAATAGAGCAGGCTTAACTTGCATTATTCTATTAGGTTTACCCTCTTGTGATTCAGGTGTTACTTAGTAATTTTCTATGCTGTAATTGTGATGTATTAGCAGAGTTACAAGGAAAAATTATCAGAAACTAGAAAATGTTGTTATTGGGATATTAAAGATCATATAGGTTGAGTAAATTCTTTAGTAGAAACAAGATACCTGCTGATCAATCACTTAGATGGGTAGGGGGTGGCTTGATCCTACTAAGGATTTAGGCACAAAATCAAGTTTGCCTCTGGATTTGTATTAATTTTTGTTGGTGTTTCCTTGTTTGTTAAATCAAGCTAACATCTGTTTTTGGCTGTGTGCCAGAGTAGTCAGATTGAGGGGCAATGGGTCTTTTTGTGTGGAGCTTTTCTGGGAGTGTTGACCTCATAGTTTTGAAATCTAAATAGTAAATGATCCAGTTGAGTCTTTCATTAATACTTAATTAGTTTCCTTGATGTTATTTATCAAAAGAAAAGTGTTGAATCAATGATTCTCTGTCTTCTAAAAAACATCCACCATGAATTCTGCTTCTATTGACGCTATATTAATTTTATTGGGCAAGGTGTGTTTTCTTGTTAGCACTGTATAGATTTATCTTCTAGACAACCCCATTTTTTTTATTAAAGCGACTTTATCTGAAATATTTTGTTCTTGTAATGAAACAAGTAACAATTATTAAAAAGGCAAGTTATATAGTCAAAAAAATTAACGACATTATCATTTAACTTCTCACATCTTGGATAAGTCACGATCTAAAGTTATGTATTTATTTTTCTGCAATATGGCGAATACTCAACAAAACGATAAATATCAAATTTATTTATTAACTGTTATAAAAGGTTAAAAATATAGAATATATAATTGATTTAATAAGGATATAATATTGGTTCTTTCCATTGTATAAGTACAGTTACAAATAAATTCCCTTTTTGAACTTTCTCAGCATAAAAGAGAGTTAGTTAAGCAATACGGGCGACACGCATCGAGGACATGAGATTGCGAGCACCATTTGAATGGTCATACACCTGCCCAGCAAACGCAGCAGAAGCATCCTTTCCAATGTATGCACGCACATATTTAATGCCACCAGGATGCTCATTCATGAATAACTCAACATCATGCACAACACCATCGATCAAGAGCCATCGCTTGCCACCATCACATTCCTTCTGGTAAACCTCAAATGAAATCACTGGAAGACTTTCAATAGCAACACCCCAGTTGATCGTTGCACTCACTTTGTCAAGTTTCTTCTGCTTCATGAGGAGTTCACCCTTGCGCACTTCGTTGTCAGGGAAAACCTTGAGTTCGTAGGTAAGGCCAATGAGAGAGCATCCATAGATGAACCATTTGGTGGGGTCGTACTGGTAGAACTTGATGGCATTGCGGTAGTCCTGGGGGAATTCGTGGTGGAAGTTGTGGTATCCTTCACCCATTGTGATGAGGGCAGTGAGGAGGTAGTCGCGAGGGGAGAGTTTGTCGTCAAAGGAAGCATCGCCAAGCCAATGTGCCAGGGAGTTGATGCAGAAGGTGGCGTGGTGGACAAGAACAAGGCGTACAACGCCTGCGTAATAATACCCACCCTTCCAGTCGCCCCACAAAACACCAGCCACGAGTGTAGGGAAGATGAAACTCGTGAATAATGCTAATGGAACATAGTAGTTGTGCTGGAATATTACAATTGGGTCGGCTTCAAGATCATCGACTTCTGCGCGGCCTAATTTAGTTGAATCCTTCTTGTAAATCATCCATCCCATGTGAGACCACAGCAGTCCGCGGCTGGCATTGTACGGGTCCTTCTCGGTGTCAGTGAAGCGGTGGTGGATGCGGTGATCTCGGCACCAGCATAGAATGGAGCCTTGGATAGCAGCTGTTCCTGCAAGCATGATGTAGACTTGGTAAATCAGGGATGCCTGGTATGAGCGATGGGAGTGGTAGCGGTGGTATCCTGCAGTGATGCCTAGGGCAGAAATCGCGTAATAAGCAATTGAGAAGAGGAGTGTCTTCAGCTGCAGTTCTGTAGTGCGAATACCGTGTATGGCCATGAGTGGTGTGATGGTAAGGAGTATCGTCTGTGGCCAGTTGATTTGCTGCCAGAAAGGCCTTTCATTTAAGGGTATCTTCTTTTGAAAACTCATGTCAATAATAAACAAGATCTTAGCTCCTTTTATAGTTCATTAATCGTTGTTTATACTGAAAGTCTAACTGGTTAATTTATATCTCGGCTCAGTTTATCCGAAGTGATAATTTGTTTCTCGGTCTTCACATGGATTGTTTTTTATTCCTCTTTAAGCGCTTGAAGTTAGCTAGTTGTGTTGTAATCATTGGCGTATAAACTAGCCCGAAAAATCAAAATATCCGAGTAAAAAATGTTGGATCAACTCCGGAAGCTTTACACGAGACGTACATCGGATGATTAAATTAGACTTATATTTTTATTTTAAATACTGTTTTAATTAGCTAACTAAATTGGTTGTTTTGTAATTGCTATAACAGGGAGCATGTTTGTCACCTCTACTAATGAGTTTTGGATAACTGATGATCTTGTTGATCTTAATCCGTTGTACTGGTAGGAGACCTGTACTGCTGAAATAGCTCCGAGAAGTTTTTGCTCGCTGGAAGTAATGTCGGCTCAGATTCGGATCACAAATTAGTATGACAAGTATCACTTCAGGCCGAGAAAGCCAGAAAGTTATGCCTAAAAAAAGGCCCGTATGGATAGCTTAAAATGTGAAAACTAGTCAAAATTACACTGAACCTAAAAGTAGTTAACCTTTCACTTAATCTAGTAGAATAAATCAAGCGTCTAGCACGTGAATGTTATACCATAGATCTGATCTAGCCGAGATGAAAGTTCGCTAATTTAAGATGGTACTGATGAAGTCACGGGGTATAACCCTGTTTATGCTTTCGTCCTTACTTGGAGGATATACAATGCCAGTTTAATTTAAGTTTCTCATGAAGTCATATCTGCTTTGGCTGATGTCAAGTTTGAATCATTAGATAAAAAGCGAATTAAACTAAACAATCTTTCGCTGGGTTTTTACCATTTAAAATCTAGGAATATATTTTGCTTCAGCCATTTAAAGGTTAAGGCCTAAAAATATAATGCAAGTCAAATACCAGATAATTAAAAAATGATCGCCTCAGATGCTCACTAAAAGTTGTATGTAGAATAAAGAAAGGTGTACGTGATGGTAAGTATAATTTTCCAATTTGACAGTAATATTGTTACCCAAATGTTATCTTTTACTATTTAAAACAAAATCGGAGCAATGTACGTTTGATTCAAAAGAGGATACGGTTAACTATTTGCAATTGCCACAAATTGTGTATCTCTTATGAAAATTAAAATTTTAAATATTTTAAAAGGTATATTTTGTAGTTGAAGTACTTTTTGTTGATCGATCCAAATTATTTTTTATATACCAAAAGAAAATGCTATACAATTATAGTTAGGCAATATGAATTAAATTCAATTCTTTCGATAAACCTTTTAATTTTCTTGCAGCTGCCAGATTTCGGTCCTGTAAATGGAGAATGATAACAGAAGAGAAGCCTACAACAAGGAAGAGAATATGATAAAGTAATTGTTGCAGCTGGAATTGAAATCCCAGGTGCCACCGTATCTCGGGATACACAGGGTGTGCTCAACAAGTCACCCCGTGACAGTTCTAACGTCATACCCCCTCTTAATTCCTCCATCTGATAGAATCCCATATTTTCTTATAAAAGGCAAATATAATTACAACCAAAATCACACATGACCTTATCCAGCATATTTTCACACCTTATTTGGATCACCACCACCAGTGTCACCCCCCTTAGTGGTCCAATGTCCCTTCACCATGGCATAAGAACCACATTCTTCTTAATAAAGATAACCTTATTCCTAATACTTTTCTGAACTGGTGTCATTCCCAACTCAAATAATGAACTATAAATAGTTCAATTACAATATTATGTTGAGAAATTATATTTCTTATTAGTATACTTTTTTATCTCATCATAATTTTTTATTGCTTTCCCCCTAAAACTTACAGATACCTTGACACAGAATCAACATCTATAATATTTTATTCATATTAATTATACTAGTTCATGCCCAGACTATGACTGATTGATATAGAAAATAATTTTACAAGGTATGCTAGCTTTAACTATTTTTGATCATAAGAATCTAAAGTGATATAAGACCGGAATTTATGATTACATATTGGATAGTATTTGTGTGTTGCTTGGCTAATTATAAAAAATCAAAGCAGTAATTTTTTTACATTATTTATAGATACCATTAAGCTCTTCATTGATTTTTCATTTATATTTTCTTACTTTTTAACTTTAATAAACCATATGTTATCTTAATGGTCAAAGTCTTGTAGCAATTTAAAGTTCAAAAATGACATCATTACCTCAACCTCTAACAGGGCAATATCAGGGGAACTTTACTTTATAAATATGTTTGGAAGCTAAGTATTCAAATTGAATTATACAAAAAACAATTAAATATATTTTCAAAAGACCTAATAAACATAAACACAACCAAAGTAATTAATTTTGCTGTAACACATACTGAGAAAAATTGCTATTAGCCTTTGGGCTGTATTTTTCTGACAGGATACTCCCTCTAGAAAATGTGTCCAAATTGGCACCTAGAAACACCTCATCTAGAAACCCTATTGCAAATTTCTGGCTAAACTTTGCCTAAAAACTTTAAACATAAAGTGAATCCCAAAAACATTTTAAGAAGTATAAAACACATGGCTAGACTCAAAATAATTCAATAAATTTAAATCTGTAATAAAGATGAGGTCAGCTAGTGGCAACTATAGTGTACAAAGCTCTAAAGCCAACACATCAAAAATTGGAACCTTTTTGTACAGTAGTTTTCAAACCTGTTGAGATAAACATATATTAGTCAGTTTAGAACACATGAACTCAGTCTAAAAACAAAATAAGAATTAAGGAATTTATATTGAATTACAATATATTTGGATCTTCTTTGATCTTGTTTTTAGACTGAGTTCATGTGTTCTAAACTGACTAATATATGTTTATCTCAACAGGTTTGAAAACTACTGTATAAAAATTTAGCTCTAAATTAAACATGTATATACATACAAAGCTAAAATAAAAAGCATATATATAGACTCAGAGTTACCCAAGGATTTCAAATATGCAACAAAAGGGGTGGTAAGGTAGTGACAACAATAGTGAGCAAAGCTCCAAAACCAACACATGAAAAATTGTGAAATTTTCATAGTTTGGCTTTAGACTTTAAACATATCTATTTTCACATAATAAAAATAAAGTATAAACCAAATATTTTAAATGAAAAGAGTCTTAATTAATAATAAAAAATGGTCAGGGGTCAACTCCAAGAGCCCTTTCAATGCTGTTAAGATGAGCAAGGCATCCCTCTTTAGAATAATAAACCAAAACATCTTTGGTGACATTTGAAAACTTGACCTGCTGATCAGTATGCTTAGAGACAACCACCTTGTTCTTGATAGATTAGGGATAAAGCTGGTCCTCATAGGTATTCTGGAGCTTAATATTATTGACTATTAAATTGAGCCTGAGCTTTTTCTACCTTAATTACAAAAAAATCAATTATGTCACTCTTCAAGAAAAGAAGTGATCTTTGTGACCCCTTTCTTAAACCAATTAAAGCAGTACCAACTGATGGAGCCCCCACTCTTAAAGATGTGGCGCTGCCCCTGAAAAACAACCACCCCCTGATGTTAAAAGTACTTAATAAAGGTAACAAATTCTTCCTGATTCTCAGCAACAAACTTGTTCTTAAGAAGCTCATAATAAAATAAGTTCACTTATTATTTTCTGATCATGGCTAAGGCAGAAAAGCAGATGAAAATGCTCTTGGCCTCCTTTGTGTCATTTTTGAATACCAGCTTGTTGATATCTGGGGGTTTCATCAGGTTCTTTTTCAGAGTTGGGCAATAATGAAAGAAGTGCTCTTGAGGGGCCCTTTAAAGACTTTGATAAAGGTGTTGGCCTGTGCTGCCTCAAAATCAACCATCATTGTTGTATTTTAAGGAAGTGACTATGGAGCCTTTTTTTATGTGGCTTGCTTCTCCTTGGTGGCCTCTGGATTCTTTTTCTTCTTTTGTAGCCCCTTTTCTCTGTTGGCTCCTCATAAAGTGTGGGCAGGATACTATCAAGTTTTTCCTTGAGTATATCCAAGGCATAAATATACATCCCCTCCTTTTTTGGAGAAAGAAAAAGACAAAGGGAGAAGTATGGTAATTCACATGGCCTTGTGTAGTCTAAACCTGGTAAAATAGCTTGTGGAAGGACAAGAAAGTCTATCTATAACCAGGTGTCACATTTGAGGAGGTGTGTGAGATTTTCTTGAGTTGCAAAGTATAAGATTTGATTTTGTGCCTCTTGACCATCATCATGCAATAAAAAGAGGTTTCAAGAATAATTATCCTTTGGTCCTCAGTGAGCACAAGCTCATCAATGCTCCTTGCAATGACACCAAGATTTGCATCAACTTAGTGTTTATCAGTGACATACTGCTGGAGCATATCTTTTGCTCTAACTTTCTCTCTTTGTTTTTGTTAAGATAGAGAAGGGCATGATCAACCAGCTCATATAAAGTCATGTCTTTGGTAAGAGGGATAAATTGGCATTGGAATCACAAAAATGTATAATAAAGTTTTCAGCAGAGCCCAAACAGTCATGCTCAATGATGAGCTTCTTAGCCTGTGTGAAGCCAAGAGTAGTTAATCTGACAGGATAGCCAGCAATATCACAGCAGTAGTGATAATGAGGCATACTTTTCTTCTGGTTGTTGCAAGAAAATAGAAAGCCATCTTTGATAAATCCAGTACCCTCTTTTTATTGATAATAGGAAATGAGTCAAAGAAGCTGTCTGAGACTTTGAATTTTCCAAAGACATTACAGATATTGGCAACTTTATGGAAGTCTCACTTTAAGATGGGCTCTTCCTCATATGAGAAAGCTGAGTCATGCTCATCAGAGCTATTTTAAGAGCTTTTTTATGCTCTTCTTTTTCACTAGGATAAAACTGTTGCTCCTGTTTATCTGATAGTGAATGTACAAAGGGAGAATGAGGAGGGGTAGAGCTATCAGACTCAGGCTCAGAGGAAGGTGTGAGGGCGTGAATTTGATGGGGTTTTACCTTTGGTTGCACAGCTATAAGCTAAATTTTTAGCCTGTGTGAATTGGGTGCTATTAGTACCTGTATATCCATTTTTTTCAAGTTCAAAGATGCAGGTTTAATAATGTAGTTTATTGGGGCTTCTCTGGCCTGAGGCTTACAAGAAGTGTAATTTGGGGTGTAAAAGGTTGTATTTGTGGTGCCTGTGAATGGTGTTATATATAATATTCTGGGTATATGTCTGTTATCCTCTGTCTGACTATGAATCTCTAGTCTCTGCTGTGATCCTGATCATCTGACTTAAAAGGAACCAATTAGCTGAAAAAGAGGATATGATGTTACTGCCAGAGGAGGACCTGTCCTATGATATGCAGCTGGCCTCATTGCATACACTGGTTGATTATAGCACAAAATCACATGGTGGACTTCTAACCATTTTACCATCAGAAAAACCCTTCCTTGCTAATATAGCTGTGATTATTCCTTAATGAAAGGGTACACCTGCTGCGTTCAGAAGTGGAAAGCACTCTATCTGAACTTTCGACCTAATACAGAAGGGATAACATGGATTAGACAGCAAAATCTATAAGGGGTTTATCAGCAGATAACAGGTTAGATATACTGACAGATAATCATCAATTTGGTTCAATGATTCAGATTGTGAGTCAAGTAAAGGGATTTACTGGAGTTAGATGTCCCTTTTTGCCACCATTTGTGGCGTAGGGTGAGCAGTGTCCACCTATTTGAGGTTCTGTGGCAATTCCAGCCAAGGAAGTTTTGATAGATATAAGTGTGTATCAGTATCAGTGTTGGTTTGTTGGCAGGAAATGATGGGTGTGATATTTACTGGCAATAAAAACAATCAAATATCATTTTCTGGCAGAAGATAATTAGTAAAGGATTGGTTGGCAGTAAATGGGTGGCAAGAGATTTATTGGCAGTAAATAAGCTAGTGTAGATCATCAACTCTACCCAATCAATTATATTGTAGTGAATCAACTTATTGTGTGCCACACTACAGATCCTTTGATTATTAAGGCTGACCAACATTTATAGTCAACCATCCATGTCTTCACAGAGAGTCTTGGCAGGTGTTAGTCACTTATAAGGCTGCTTAAATGGGTAGCTTTGGCCTTAGTAGTGACAAGGTATTGCTGTAGAAAAGCAAGATAGCAAGAAGAAAAGCTAACTTCATTGAATATTGGGCAATGGCCTTAAAGCAATTGTATAAGATAAAGAGGATCAGGATATTTCCAGATGCTTGGGAGGAAATCTGAAAGGTATTATGAAATTAGGGCAAAATATGAATTCTGACAATCACACAATAGGCATATTTGGATCACCAGAATTGCCAATCTCAACAGTAGCGTTAGGAATAGACTTGGGAGGCATCTAATGGTGAATTAGTATGAAAAATCAAAAATTTAGGGGCAATTTTCAAAGTAAAAGAAACAATAATGTTTTCAATATGCTAGTATAAAATATTTTTATATATGCTTTTTCACAACATCTTTGATTACTCCCTCTCAGAAATGAAATTCCCCAAGTGAATCTCCAATTAATTCCCTGAATAATCATTAAGTTGGTGGCACTCTTATCAACTGCCCATATAATAAAGGGATCAAATCTTTCAACTCCTAAATGGAACAATTACTTGGATAAGCCCTATGACTGCCATGTACATGGACAGCGTGCAGCTTCTCATGATACTATATAATACTCTAAACTCATATCCAATAAAGTATCATTCTCTTCTTAATTTCCCCCTTTATCTTGTTTATTATACTTCTCAGAAGTATATAATAGACAGTGTTAGCACAGGTAGGTTATCCACACCTATACAGCTCAAAAGAAAAATTCCTCAGAAGAAAAGAACCCAGCAGATGGCACTCCTCACTGAATGAAGACGTTACAAAGAAGGAAAGGACATTACACAGGATTAACTGTCTTCAACAATATCCTTGTACCAACTGAACAGTACAACTCCTCAGTACACAAGGAGTCCTAATCTGTCACCAGTTCCCAAAGCAACCAAAATACCCAACCTTATATTCCAACACCTAGGCTCAGCAGAAATTGTAAAGTTCTCAGGAATACACCAAGAAAAGGCCAACCTCTGGCTTCAAAGAACCAAAAACAATTTTACACAAGTAGGCTCCCCCACAAACTCTGGGCAAGTGAAATTGCTTTACATGTTACTGGGGCCGCTTCACGCTTTGTAAGTGAGTGGTTTAACCAGTAACCTGATCACAACAAAGACTGGGACATGTTCAAAACTGTCTTCCTGGAAAAATTCACCATAAAAGACTCTGGAACTGTGATCATGACAGAACTCAGAAGCTTTAAAATGACAGGAACTATCAAGGAGTACATTGCAGCCTATAAAGACATACATAATTCAGCTCCTGACACCATCAAATTTGATGAGGCTGGACCACAACTGGAGTTTTACAATGGCTTTCCCACGTACATCAGACATCAGTTTGACATGAGCTGCTGCAAGAACCTCCAAGGCGTGTTTTTGGAAGAAAAGCAGGCTGCACAAAAATATGAAAACCTGCATGTAACCAACAAACAAAAGGAAAGTCCCACAGCAAAGAAGGACCCTCAACCTAATAAGAAGAACAATCAAGCCAATAACCCCCATTTTTGAGGCAGAAAATGCACCACTCAAGTAAATTAAATGAGTACTGATAACACCACCAAGGATAGAAAAACTCAGGGGAGTGCTTAGGTGAGCCACCCTTCCCCACTTTGAAAGACTCTACAGGGACAAGGAATTAGAATCAATTACTATGATTCAATTACCCTCCAGAAATCCTACACTGTTTGCTGCCCAAACTGGAAATAAACTCCTCACTTATCTTTTCTGCTTTTGAATTTATCAGGGCACAGCACTATTTGACACTAGAGCTGATCAATCCCTCATCAACAAAAGATTCACCAACCTCATGAAACTACCCACGGTTCAAAGTAATGTCAAGAGAGTTATCATAGAAGATAAAAGGAGCAAACTAGTCACCAGAGAAGAAAAATGCTTCTGTGATCAGATAGGAGACTTAAATACTACTATTAGTAGACCAATCATACAAATCCTCAAGTACAATGTTATACTTGGTCTGGACTGGATGAGGAAGACCAAACCTCATATCAACTGGGATACCGCTACCCTCACTATACAGCAAGAGGAGGTGCATCATCACATGTATCTAACCTACCTTGAAACATTTATGAAAGACCATGTGTTTGTGAAAATCACAGAAACAGAAGAAGAAAAGAACCCTAGCAAAATTAATTGGAACACCTGCACATATGAGATTTTTCACTTTAAAAATGTAGAGACCTCACACAAACAAGACCCAATCTGACAACATCCAATCTAAGAATTCTCTTCCAATTTCAAAGAAAAGTTACCAGGTCTACTATCCAACTGGGGTATCCAGCATGAAATAAACATCTAAGAGAATATGCCAAAAACACACCCTATCTAATGCCTAACACAACAGAAGGACAACACGCTAAAGGCCTGTCTAGACAAGGCCCTTGAAAAAGGACTCATACAATCATCCAAATATTCTTTTAGAGAAACTTTCTTTTTGTAGCAAAGAAAGATGGAGGACTCCTCCTGGTCACAGATTGCAGGGCGCTCAAAAAGGTCACAATTAAAAACAGGTATCCCCTTTCCCTGATTGTTGACCTTTTTGACACCCTGGGGGGTCCCAAGTCTTCATAAAAATTGACTTAACACCAGGTTACCACCAAATATTTGTGAAACCTAAAGATATCCCCAAAATTGTGGTCATAACTAAATATGGCTCATTTGAATGTGTTATCCTCAACTTTGGCATGACAAATGCCCCAAGTAGCTTTGTGACCTTTATGAACAAGGTTTTAAGGAGCACATTAGAAAAAGGACTATTGTCTACCTTGACAATATAATCATATACATTATGATCATAGAACAACACTGGAAAGATATCAGAATAGTTCTTTGTACCCTTCAAGATAACCAACTCATAACCAAACCCTCAAAATGTGACTTTTTTAACATAAATCACATTTTTAGGACACATTATCAGCAAGGATGGAGTTAAGCTGGACCCAGAGAAGATACAAGCCATAACCACATGCCAGTACCGCAAAATAAGAGTACACTTTGTATGTTCCTAGGCAAGGTAGCCTATATTAGAAGATTCATACCTGACTAGAGCGCCTTGATTACCCTATATTTGCAATCACAGGCAAGACAAAAAAATCTTTATGGACACTGTTGAGAGATAAAAGCCTTCAATAATTAAAAAAACATATGGTCACTGCTCCTATTTTGCAATATACAAATTGTGAAGAAGTGTAAAAATTAGAAGCTGATGCCTCCAATTACGCAATAGAAGGAGCACTTCAAATTTAAACTGCATAAAAATGCTTCTTTACTGTAGTATATAAATCAATAAAGCCATTCAAAGGAGAGAAAAGATACCTAATACATGACAAAGAACTGATAGCTATTATCCACTGTCTAATGAAGTGGCAATGTTATCTGGAAGGTGCATAGATATTCAAAGCGTTAATCAACCACAAGTCATTGGGGCTCTTTAAGACTCAATAACACCCATATAAACAACAAGTTAAATGAATGAGCCTTATACAAAGGTATACCATGATAATTGAGTATAAACCAGAAAAGGAAATGCTTACTGCAAATGCCCTATTAAGGCTATACTGTAAACATCTCCTTTGCACTGATGGAGACCCCAATTGGCCCATGTTAATAATGGTAAATCTCCAAGAGAGGGTTTCACCTGGTACAGCAATGAAAATACAAGAGAAAGTCCTCAAGAACAAACATCTGTTCAAAAACATATATAGTACTCTACACCACATATTAACAAATGGCAATACTGTACCCTACGTCCCCTCAACACAAAAGATTGACAAAATCCTTTGATCTCACAGAGATCTGGGACACACCTGCAGTAGGAACTTGCACAAATACCTCAAGACACACTAATGGTGGCCCAACATGCTGGACAACATCAAGGAAGTAATAGACCAATGCAAGGTCTGTGAAAAGTATGCCTGCTCCAAGGCACCCCCAAGTCAGTAATACCAGTGTCAATCACCCAACCTTTCAAAGCATGATCACTGGAAATTGTGGGACCAATGTCCATTGACAACAAAGGGAAAGTATACATTATCACATCTATCAACTATGCAACAAGGTAGCCTGTAGCACAGGATAAAAAAGAAAATAAAGAAAACAATACAAGACAATTTATTGGTAAGGAGATCATAGCTAAGTTTAGGAAACCTGTACTCCTAATCACATATGGATGAACCAAACTTAAAGTGATTTAAAAAACATCTACCTTGCACAAAACTGAATAAAACACACCATAGTAAGCCTTTATTACCCACAATCAAACAGAAGAGTTGAAAGTGTAAATGGTTTCCTTGTAGAGGCCCTCAGCAAAAATGTGCCAACAACCCAAAAGCCTGGGTTGCCATTTTGCCAACTGCACTTATAGTGTGCAGAAGAAAAGCTAATTGCAATACTTGAAAAATCCTGTAAAGCTTATCTATGGTCATAAACCTGCCATTGTTAGTACTACATCAGGACCATGATTATCTATACCTAAGAAACTGCCAGACAACAGTGACCCTGGCGTACAGAGCGCCATAAAAAACCAGGAGGACAAGAAAAAAAGAAAAGGTTAGGAGATAAACAGTCCCATTATAACAGGAATGCTTCCAAGTTGAGGACAAGATCTGGGTTGTTAACCACAATATGTGCAAACTGGAACAAGGGTTACAAGGACCAGGAATTATTACAGAAGTTAAACCAAGCAACACTTATCTTGTCAAAGGTATTGTTGCTCAAACAGAACTCAAGCGTATGCACCACAACCATCTCTTCCTGTGCAAAGCAAGAACAGCACAAGGTAACTCCCAACTTGCTGTACCCAATGAAAAACTGGAACAATATCAAGCCCAAATCCATAACACTCTCAAGAAAATCCCCAAGGTTCCACCTTTTAACACCCCAGGGGGAAATATCACAACATCTTTGATTACTCCCTCTAAGGAAAGTAACTCCCTGAGTAATTCCCAAAAGGATTCCCCAACTAATTATTAAGTTGATGGCACTCTTATCAATCACCCATCTGTTATGGGGATCAAACATTTTGAGTTCTAAGCAGAACACTACTTGGAAAAGCCTCATGACTGCCATGAAATACATGGACAACATGTGACCCCTCATGATACTATATAATACTCTAAACTCATATCTAATAAAGCATCATTCTCTTCTTAATTTCCCCCTTTATCTTGTTTTTTATAATCCAATAAGCATATACTTGACACCAGTGACTAATGATTAGTAATAAGAAAATGTCCCTATATAAGGCGTTGGTAGTAAGCTCTAGGGAGGCAGAAAAAATTTCCCCTACTTGTAAAGGATTGAAAAAAGTGTTTAACAATAATTAAAATTGGTCAATATCTACCAAATCATCATATTCCAAGGCATACAGTGAGTGTGTGCCCTTGCCCAATAATTCTCCTGTTGAAGCTGCTGGTATAGGCTAATTTTTGACAGAAACCTGGCAAAGTGGTTGATAAATCTATTCCACTCCATCATCTATTTGGGCTATCTTCCTAGGTATTAAGTGAGCAACAAAAATAAATATTTACTTATAAAATACCAGCAGATCATAAACCAAACAAAGTTTTGTAATCATTTTTACTATTTTTAAGCAAAGGCAACTTGTCAAAGTTTAAATATTATTTTTGAAACAAGATCTAAATGCCTTTAGATTCTAATAAAAGAAAAAATATTGTTTTGAAAGGTTACTGAAAATATTTGGATATTTATGAAAACAAAGCTATGGTGACAAAATCAATTGTAAAAAATAAATGGTTGTTGCAAAAAAATTATTTGAAAATAAAATAGCTATCACTTACAAATATATAATGTTTATTATAAATTTAAATGGGCTTTATTACCCTCAGTACAGTTACAAATAAATTCCCTTTTTGAACTTTCTCAGCATAAAAGAGAGTTAGTTAAGCAATACGGGCGACACGCATCGAGGACATGAGATTGCGAGCACCATTTGAATGGTCATACACCTGCCCAGCAAACGCAGCAGAAGCATCCTTTCCAATGTATGCACGCACATATTTAATGCCACCAGGATGCTCATTCATGAATAACTCAACATCATGCACAACACCATCGATCAAGAGCCATCGCTTGCCACCGTCACATTCCTTCTGGTAAACCTCAAATGAAATCACTGGAAGACTTTCAATAGCAACACCCCAGTTGATCGTTGCACTCACTTTGTCAAGTTTCTTCTGCTTCATGAGGAGTTCACCCTTGCGCACTTCGTTGTCAGGGAAAACCTTGAGTTCGTAGGTAAGGCCAATGAGAGAGCATCCATAGATGAACCATTTGGTGGGGTCGTACTGGTAGAACTTGATGGCATTGCGGTAGTCCTGGGGGAATTCGTGGTGGAAGTTGTGGTATCCTTCACCCATTGTGATGAGGGCAGTGAGGAGGTAGTCGCGAGGGGAGAGTTTGTCGTCAAAGGAAGCATCGCCAAGCCAATGTGCCAGGGAGTTGATGCAGAAGGTGGCGTGGTGGACAAGAACAAGGCGTACAACGCCTGCGTAATAATACCCACCCTTCCAGTCGCCCCACAAAACACCAGCCACGAGTGTAGGGAAGATGAAACTCGTGAATAATGCTAATGGAACATAGTAGTTGTGCTGGAATATTACAATTGGGTCGGCTTCAAGATCATCGACTGCGCGGCCTAATTTAGTTGAATCCTTCTTGTAAATCATCCATCCCATGTGAGACCACAGCAGTCCGCGGCTGGCATTGTACGGGTCCTTTTCGGTGTCAGTGAAGCGGTGGTGGATGCGGTGATCTCGGCACCAGCATAGAATGGAGCCTTGGATAGCAGCTGTTCCTGCAAGCATGATGTAGACTTGGTAAATCAGGGATGCCTGGTATGAGCGATGAGAGTGGTAGCGGTGGTATCCTGCAGTGATGCCTAGGGCAGAAATCGCGTAATAAGCAATTGAGAAGAGGAGTGTCTTCAGCTGTAGTTCTGTAGTGAGAATACCATATATGGCCATGAGTGGTGTGATGGTAAGGAGTATCGTCTGTGGCCAGTTGATTTGCTGCCAGAAAGGCCTTTCATTTAAGGGTATCTTCTTTTGAAAGCTCATGTTGATAGTTCAAAAGACCTCAGCTCTCTTTATAGTTCATCCGTATTTGTTTGTGCCGAAAGCCTGAGCGGTTTATTAACATTTCGGCTCTGTTTATCCGGCACGATCGTTTGTTTCTCAGCCTCCACATGGGTTGCCTTCATTTTTAACTTACGTGCCTCTTTACAAGCGTTAGGTTGGCTAGCATCCGTTGTAATCATTGACGTTTAACTACCCCTGATAATAAAATTGCATGCGAAAAAGACTGTTGGATCAATTCGGGAAATCTACACGAGATGTGTATTGCATAATTAAACTACAGACTTATTAATCATGTTATTTAAAATGATCTTATAATTAGCTAACTAAAATAATTGTCTTTTAATTACTATATTAGGCAGTAGGTTTGTCATTCTTACTAATTCGTTTCACTCGGATGTTTGGGGGTTCTACCGTTCCAAAACCGATGCACGAACTAGGAGACCTGGACTGCTGAAATAGCTCCGATACGTTTTTGCTCGCTGAAAGTAATATCGGCTAAGATTCGGACCAAAATTGTTATGACAAGCATCCGCTCTTGCTGAGATTAGCCAGAAAATCATGTCATCAAAAAGGAATTTTGAAACTTATGATTTATAAATACTGTCTTTTGGGGAGATTTCATTTATATCATTCTGCCGTTATTGCTAATTGTATATAGCCAATAAATTATAGTATAATTGAAATATGATATTTTTCATCATTTTTTGTAGCATGTAATTGGCCAATTATAGAAAGATTATATAGATGAGAAGGGCCTAATTTATTTGAATCTAGAATTATCCAAGGTAATCGCCAAATTAAGCCTAGTGTTCAGCATGTGATTAATACACAATTGAGCTGACCTACGTTAGCCGCGATTTTACTTTTTTGATGAGACTGATGAACTCAATGGGATTAGCCTTTTATTTAATGCGATGTAATTTAACCGTGATTTTGCAAAAGTTTCACAATAAATAATTGCTGGCTGATTTCATGTTTTTCTGGAAGTATAAAATAAAACCTAAGTATATGAATCAATTTTTACTACCCAACATTTTTAAATGTCCAAAAATATCTTTGCTTCTTAATCAATTGACTAACGAGGGTTGGAAATTAAAGGCAATTGTTGTAACATCTTTGATTACTCCCTCTTGGAAAATTATTTCCCTGGGGATGACTCGACTAGTTGGGTATAACGTGGTCTCAAGATACAATTGAGATATTATACTTGGATCAATCCCTTAATTTTCCAGAGTGATCTCCTCTCTCCATGCCTAATGATCTACATGGACACAATATAGCATATTCTGAGCTATATAAAGCTGTTCTTTTATTTGTCGTAATACTGACTGGTTAAAAAATAAATTGGCTACGATATTCTCTCTCGATTTATTAGACTCTAACTAGTGCGTCCTAATAACCTGGATGATACATATTTTCAGTAATGTATTATTTATGCATGTTCATTAACAGAAGACCGTTTATCAGTTACTTGCAGTAGCTGAGCTGCAATGACTATGTGAGCCGTTGCAGTTCAACTCGTTAACCTGCATGATTGTGCCCTCGTTTTTCCCAACTGAGTGAACAATTTATCGCCTTTCCCGCATTTGTATATAAGCTTCTTATATTAATAATAAATCATTAAAAGTATTATAACGTATATAAAATTTATTATACGAACTAGTTGATTGACACAAGTCCTACACTAGTCTTTATTAAGAAGTATACACCATACTTTTTTGAGTTACAATCCTTAAGCAAGCCAAAATATATAACACTATTTTAATAAAGATATTAATCTTGTTGTGATCTGAGGCGCAGCACAGAGTCACAACAGAAATCCTAATCTTAGGATTGGATTTATACTAAGTCTTGGTTAGAATGGCAGGGAAGGCTATGTGATTACCTTGTGGCCCTGAATGAATAATATCTGTGACAGATTCAGGAAATTCATGCTTGCTTCTTCATTATCCCGGTCTGAATCTTTTACGGTTTGACAGGGAATCCTTTATGTAAGCTTCAATGAGCTTGGATTCCAGGCAAGAAATCTTGGCGTTAAACTCATCGCCATCTGGTGATCACTTCTACGTTTTTTGCTTCCCATAGTCTTAGCTGCAGACCATCTCTTTCATTCAATGGTAGTCTTATTTCAGTCAAAAGCCAAAAACACAAAGCATAAAAAGATTGAGGGGAAAACAACCATTGTCACACATAAGTATCATTCTTTATTAATTATTATCATGTTTCCATTATATACCAATTGGGGTACATTTGGCTGAAAACCCCTCTGGTTCCAGAATCACACCTGGATTCCTATCACATGGTTTATGACATAACAGCGTCATCCAATCCAGATCTTTATCAAAAAGATCTTCACACTCTTAACCTATAAGAATGTATCATAATACATTCCAGAATCACCTGATTCTTTCCATGGAAATGTATTGCTTTGGCTTGAAGCATTCTGGACTTCTGGCGCCAAAACCCTATGGAATATACATATTCCTGATCCAAGCTATCATTGTTCCAACTGGGAACCAGCTGATCAATCCTGAATGCATAGACACCATTATCTACATTTTGCTGTTTTTTGCATTAGCTGGGTTTTTGCATTAAAACCCCATTAAAGCACTTTTAAACTAAAACCAGGCGCCACTGCGGCGCACAGCAACTTTCCCAGGCAGCGTTCCAGCACCTCAGGCCTGAAACATTCACTGGGCAACGTCTCAGCACTTTACAAATCAATTAGGCGGAGGTTTTAACCTAATAAATTTGCCAAAAAAGCGCCTTTAACCCAAAATTTGGGGGTTTACTTTTGGCTAACATTAACCAAACTTCTTGACACAGTCAAGGCAATTAAACAATATAATTAAATTCTCATTAATTATATTCCCAGCATATATTAATTAACCTTCCCAGTTAATAAATCTGTTTGAAGACAACAAGTTTTTACTTGACACAGTCAAGTCCATTTTGGCCCTATGATTAAATCCTCATCAATCATATTTCAGGGTATCAATTAATTAACCTTCCCAGTTAATAAATTGCATTTGAGACACCTTGCCTCATAATCTGAATTGTTCAGATTATTCATTTCTGCCCTCAATTAGTACAGCCTAATTGATTCCTGGGTAATCCATTAACCTCCATGGTTAATTAGACGGTTTGAGACACCTAGTCTCATAATCTGAATTGTTCAGATAATTCATTTCAGCCCTCAATTAGTACAGCCTAATTGATTCCTGTGTATCAATTAACCTCCATGGTTAATTAGATGGTTTGAGACACCTAGTCTCATAATCTGAATTGTTCAGATTATTCATTTCCGCCCTCAATTAGTACAGCCTAATTGATTCCTGGGTAATCCATTACTATACTGTAAAATCTCTCCAGGGCCAGTCCTATTATTTTGAATTTAAATCTATGAAATTCATCACAATTCAACCTCTTTGTGAAACCACATCCTAATGTGACTGTAGTACGGTCACAATATCTGCTAGACGTGGCTAGAGATGCGCCAAAGTATGTGGAGACACAAAGACAAAAATGTGAATAGAACTTAAATTTTATTGGGTATAAAGATTGGGATTATATACTGTGTATCTTTACCACAAAACAGTACATGGATGATAGGATCACTTGCCACAAGCGTGAGTGGGGCAAGCAAGCTGAAAAGAATCAGGAAACCAAACAATTATATTTCCCAATTCAGAGCTAGCCTCATTTCAAAGGGCAAAAGAAAAAGTGAGGGATTTGTCCTTAAAATAACCCAACTAAGGCAAAATTGAAACATGGTGAATGGTGGCATTCACAATAAATCTCCTCTAAAATCTTCTCATTCTCTTGTTTTAGACACTCACAATAAGTATATAAAGTATAAAAATATACAATAGTTTACAAAATTCCAAGAGAAAAAAATACTTTTAATATCATCATGTAAATAAATTGTGCTATTTTTTTAGTCTAGATAGCTGTCAGAAATTTATACTGACTTTTTTCTACCCTTTCAATCTTGGCGGCTTGCCAAGCTATTAATTGGAGAAGCCTCCAATATATTACTAGCAGGCTTAATTGATCTAAGAAGCCTTAGTAGAATAGATTTGGATCACTCCTTGCCAGAACAACCATAATATCATAAATATTCAATTATGACTGGTTCCTGATTGGCTAGAGTTAATCCAGAATACTCTGGCAAACCACCAGGTTGAAGAACATGAGTTTTTCTGAGGATCTAAAAGAAAGTGATCAATTTGCACCAGAAAACTGCCAGTGCCACTGCAAATTCCTGATAGAAAGGCCACTGAGGAATTGCCTACCATGCACTAAAAATAGAGTCATGTATTAGCGCTGCCACTGCCAGCACGCTTATAGATCATACATGATTATATTAAAACAAGTAACCTGCGCAAGGTACTACTATATTGAATCCCATGCCATTGCATGGATGCCTGACTCTGGGGGTTGATGCTGGCGTTCTGGGGGTGAAAAGACTACTAAGCAAGAGTTAGATGTGCCGATGATCTGATCCTGGCAAGAGAGCGCTAGCTCTATAAAAGCCCTTCCATTAGACTAATGGAAGGCAGACAATTTTGAAGATCCTACTGCAGAACATTTTTAAAGTAGAAGAATAAACCCGAGTTCAAAGACCATTGTCAGTATTCAAAGAACGTAGCAAGCTGCCAGTGTAGAAAGTTGCTTGTTAGTTGCCTCCCTTGACATCACAGCCGTTGCCCTGCTAAGGAAGTACCAGACGTTGCAGGAATGCTTGTCCTCATAAAAGCACTTCAATAAACCTAATGTCCAAAATAACATCTATACCCAATAAAGCAAATTGTAATCAGACTGCCAGGTCTGAGAGCAGAACCAAAAGTTCTGACAATAGCTCTATTATTGAAACATGGCTTTATGGACTAAAAGTAGTTTGCAGAGTTTTTTAGATTAAAAGATATATACATCATAATAAAGTTAACAGATAGTTAGGATACATAATATTAAGATATAATTTTTAAAATTATAGAAACAGGTTTTTCTATCAAAAAGAATAAATCATACTTAAATAGAAGTCCAGATTAAATTATTATTGCCGTAAAAGTTGCAGCAAAGGGATGCTAGTTTCTGTTGATGGTATAGTGACAGCCTATGAAGGACAGAAGAATAATAAAGTGTATAGACAAAACTGGTATTTATTTAGATAGTATCACACTTATATAGTGTGAGGCAGGGGAATTGCCACCAGAGGCAGGGAGGCACAGACAGAGGGACTTCCCAAATGGAGGAGAGTGAATTGGCATAGCTAAAAGTCCCGCATGAGAGAACAACCGCTTCCTTGCGGCTTTCCTTAAGGAGGTAGATATAAATAACTTTGTTGTTCTATTTATAATCCTGAAAGTGAAGCCTGTGCCTGGTGCGCATTTGAAAGACAAATTGAACACCTGTTTTAGGGGCGTTTTAAACGTCTTTATCACTAGTAGAATCAGGATGCAATAGTGCGACCACGCAATTGTTCCATTGATTAATCCATAGATGGACAACTTTACGTCTAATTCATTAAGGATCTGCAACATTTCCCTTCACTGGATTAGACAACAGGTTTAAAAATGACTGGCGTCTCAAGGTGACGGCTATGGTGAACAGTCCCTCTAGAAGAGTCACAGGAAGAGTCTTGAAGAAGGTACAAGTGGTAATTCCAAAGAGGCGCAAGCATACCAGGCCAGTGGAGGTGGTGAAGGCAGCAGAGAAGCAAGTAGTACTGCATGATGTGGACGGCAGCTATCTGGTCTTGGGGGCTCACTTAGATCAGCTAATGGTGCCTCAGTTGGCCTTAGGGGGGACAGGCCCATTGTTTGCTGCACTGTTCCTAGCTTTGAGTGAGCCCAAGGAGGTGACATGAACTGGGTTGCAAAAGGGTAACAGTATCCATTGGCGGTTCTCCATGCGGGCAACAGAAGAATACTTGGAGGCTCAGCTGAAGGAATTCCAATTTGAGGGTCAAGGTCTTTCAGTCTTGCAACAGGGGACGGTATCCAACATAGTGAAGTCAGTCCTTTATGCTTGGGCAACACCTGGGGTTACTGAGGCTCAACCAGTCAGTTGGAAAACCTCTGACAACTTTGAGCAACGTCTTTGGCAAGCCTTCCAGGAAGTGTTGAAGTCATACACAGTAGAGGGGACTGCCCATCTGGTGCCAATGGTGATGGCTGGCAACCTTGTTCTTTGAGGAACCAACTGCTGTGATACCAAGCAGGAGGAGAACATGGGGGTCTTCATTGAGTGGGACCTATCCTTATTCTACAGGATGGTTGATCAGGTCCCAGTAGAGTATGCCCTTTGCGAGAGTCTTCTGTGGGACTGTATCTTCTTGGGGGTTGCCTTTCCTGTGGACATTGGGGTCAATTGTGTGTCTTGCTTGGTGGGGGTTAGTTGCCTAATCCTTGGTCATCGGCTTTGTGGATCTGTAGGCAGCCAAATGTGTTTCTTGGCTGTCATTCAGGTGGTAGAACAGTTGATGCAGTACTGGAAGAGTCTTGTCAGTCTCCAATAAACACCTTGTTCTTTTATTCTTATTCCTCATACTTTGGTGCAACACTATCACAAACAAGACAACAACCCATGGAATTTTTTAATTAGACTTTTGTTTTTTCGGGTTATTGTCCTCATTGGGGCTTACTCTTGGTCACCAGGAGCAGCATGCATATACTGAGCGCATACTCTAGTGATCAATTGCCCAGAATGGGGCTCCTTAAGGGTGTAGGAGGCGGGGCCAGTCTTCTGGATAACTTGAACTGGATCTTGCCAAAGGGAGGCAAGTTTGGATTCACGGCCATACCCTCTATTGCTGAAGAAGTAGACTGAGTCTCCTAACAGGTAAGTGGGTAAGGCAGGGCGTTTGGATGCATCCCGTTCTAGGTCCTGCAACTTATGGTTTAAGTTTATGGTGTAGGCGTCTGATTGCAAGCAAATAAGAGTTTGAACCAGCTTGTTGAGGTACGCCTCTGGGGACACAGTCAGGCTGGGCTTTACCAAGGAATATAGTAAAGGGCAAAGTCCTGGTTGCTGGCTGTAGAGCAGTTGGAAGGGCGGCTTGCCAGTGGCCCAATGGTACCCAATGTTGTATGCAAAGGTGGCCGCAGGCAGGAAGGTATCCCATTCAGTCTTATGTTGGTGACTGAGTTTCCGGAGTATCTGGACCAGGCTCCCATTAATGTGCTCTACCATGCCACTTGTCTGTGGGTGATAAGGAGTGGATAGTGTCCCAAAATTTCCATCAGTTGATTGAGGCAGGGGATGATATAACTGGTGAATTTGGTACCATTGTCTATCAGCAGAATCTGGGGGCAACCATGTTTGTATATGATATTCTCCAGGATGAACGTGGCTGTCACCAGTGCAGATTGGTTGGGAATTGCCTTGACCTGTACCCATTTAGTCAGATGGTCAACCACCACAATGATGAGCTTGTTGCAACTGTTGGTAGCTGGCAGGGAGCTCACTACGTCAATGGCTACAGTGTGGAAGGCAAACCCAGGGTGTACAAGTCTGTGTTGAAACTTGGCAACCTTAGGCCTCTCAATGTTGCAGTCATGATAGTTGGCTAGCATATCTACTACATCCGTGTGCATTCCTTCCCAGAAGCAGTGCTGCTGTAACAGAGCTAACGTCTTCTGTATGCCACCATGGCCAGTAGTCTTGTGAGCGGCCACCACTGAGTCCATGCGTAGGGATGGGCGTATGTAGGGTAGCCAAGAGTCTCTACAAAGCTTCAGGAGTTGTCCCTTAGAGACCTTGGTATCAACAGCTAACTTCTTGAAAGCCCTCTGTATCTCTACTGGCTCCTCTCCCCACAAAGAAGGATCCTCCATAAGCTTGTCATAGAGAATGTCAGCCATGGGAGATACTAAGGCAACAGTGGGAAGGCAGGAGAGACAGTCAGCATTCTAATGGGCTGCCCCGGCTTGATGAATAATCTCGTATTCATAAGCCTGAAGTTTAATGGACCAACACGCCAGACGTCCTTCAGGGTCCTTGAGGGTCTTCAGCCATTGCAAGGAGGCATGGTCTGTTACAACTGTGAAATGTACCCCATGGAGATAGACTCTGAACTATTGGTAGAAGTATATAACAGCCAGACAATCTTGTTCAGTGACAATGTAGTTCCTCTCGTGAACATTAAGCGTACATGAGCAGTATCCAACAGGGTGTTCAAGTCTGTCGGAGTCCAGTTGGGAGAGAACACCCCCAATTGCCGTCAGACTAGCATCTGTATGAACCAAAAACAGCTTGGTAAAGTCAGGGTAGGCCAGCACAGGGGCTTCAGTCAGTGTTCCTTTGAGAGTATTGAAGGCAGATTGGCACACTGGGCTCCAGAAGAATTCCTTATCAGCTTGGAGAAGCTGAAAAAGGGGGTCACCCAGGGATGCAAAGTTGGGGATGAAGCAGCAGTAGTACCCAATAATCCCCAGGAAGACCTGCATGTCCTGCTTATTGGCCAGGATCTGCATTTGCTCAATGGCTTTCACCTTTAGAGGTACAGGGCAAAGTCCATCTTGGCTAATGATGAACCCCAAGAACTCAAGGTGCTCCTTGAAGAAGTTGCACTTGCGTGGCTTGAGCTTGAGATTAGCTGCAAGTAACCTCTGGAAGACTTCCTCCAAGTGCCGTAGGTAATCATTAAAGGTTTGGGAGAACACATTAATGTAATCAAGGTAGACCAAGACACTGGTGAGTTTGAGGTTGCCCATCACTGCATCCATAGCCCGTTGAAAGGTAGCTGGGGCATTGGAAAGACCTTGAGGCATCCTTGTGGGTTGGAATAGCCCTTGGTCAGTGATGATTGAACTTTTCTGTGATCAGCGGGGGTGGATTGATCTTCCAGTACCCACTGATAAGGTCCATGGTGCTGAATAACTTGGCGCCACCCAGTTGGTCCAAGGTATTGTAAATACAAGGGAGGGGATATTAATCCTTCTTTATAACAGCATTCAGTGGATGGTAGTCAATCATCACACATTTGCTGCCATACTTCTTTTTGACAATCAGGAGAGGGGAAGCCCAAGGGCTTTTACTGGGGACCAGTAAGCCAGATCCCAATAGCTTCTGAAGATCCTCATTAGTCATGGTATGATTGGCTTGACTGCGCTGTATAGGTCTGGAGCAGATAGGTGGACTGCCTTGGGTGTCAATATGATGAGCAACATCTGCAGCCTTGCCCAGGTCATAATCATCCTTGGCAAACACATATTTATACTGGGCAAAGAGATCCATAGCTTGATCCTTCTGCTCTTCAGAGAGGCAAAATAGAGAGTTGCGGCTTATGACCAATAGCACCAGTGTTCCTCACAGGATAGACCCAACTCAGAGAAGTCCACAAAGGGGGCAGTCTCCTATAGGTTGTCATGCTCTTCCAGTCGTATATAAGCCAGAAGTTGGTGTTTAGAGACAACCATAGCTTCACAACTCATGTTGGCCAAGAGTATGAGTACCTCTTTCTCACTTGGCATGAGGATGCCTGGTGCAACCCATGGTTCTAGTCTGGAGGCATTAGGGATACCAAAGATTTCTCCATGAGTGCCAGCTGGTAGAGCCAGCAAGAGGCCTGTATTGTGGATCACCTGGGCGCCAGGTGGGATAGTCACATTACAGGAGGTGTAGACTGGGATACCCTTGGCTTCCCCAATTGAGAGAGGTAGCACCTTGACCTTCTTACTATGTAGTGTATAAGCAACTGGAAGCTCTCCATCAGCGTACTCCAGATTGATGTAGTGCAGACGTTGTAAGGGCAGGTCAGACGGGCAATCACCATGATAGAACATGGGTATGGAATGACCCAATATTCCAAATGTATGATCTCCATGGTTAGTCACAGTGCCATACTGAACCATGAAGCTAATCCCAATAAGAATGGTATAGCTGTTGTTTTCCAGAACTATAGCAGGAGCAGTGACCATTAGCTTCCCAAAGCAAAGAGGAAGAGAAGAGTAGGCTCCTTTTGCTCTAGTGATCAGTGGCCCAGCAGTACTGAACTCTTCATGGTAGGCCAAGTCCAGGGCCAGCTTAAGCTTCTTAACCAGCTGAGAGGATGTAATGTTTCCAGGGGCACCAGTATCCAGTGTAGCCCGGACATGAGTCTTGTTCACTACCAGGTTGATATAGGTGCAGTCCTGGCGGTCCTCTCTGATCTCCACAATCTTTGAGACCTGATGTACGCTTAGTCCTTTGAACTTCTCCAGGAAGGTAGCTATGGCAGCTCCCACAGCTGGGCTTACTTCCTTGAGAGATTCTAGCAGTGCTGAGACGTTTACTGTGCAGAGCAGCTTGGCCAGTTGTTCACCACTGTCCTCCTCATGAGTGACTTCAACGCCTGGATGAGCCAGTTGTTCAACATAGGGTAAGGATACTGTTCTTTGAGCTATTTGGGGGATAACCACCTCAGGGCAAAGTGTAGTCCAATGAGTTTGCGTGTTAACAGTGAGGACTTGATAGAGGAGGTCCTCTTGAACTCCGTCAGACTCCACATCTTCATGTATTGGTTGGGAGTTGAAGTCAATAAGAGAGGGTTTGTCCTTAGGGTTGGTCCCAGAGAATGGCAAGGCAGCAGGCCTCTGATCTGGTTTGTTGGGGGGCAGTGGTATGGGGGGAGATGAGGGTGTTGAAATTACAAAGGCAGCCAAGGATTTCTCCTTGTACTGGCTGCTTAGTAGTTTCTTGACTGGTCTTCATTATCCTCCTCAATGTCAGTGTCCTTGGCGTAGTCCTCCTCAGTTTCCTCCATGCCTACATGGTGGACCTTTTTACGCAGATTCTTACATTCTCAAGAGAAGTGGCCAGCCATACCACATTTGAAGCAAGTACGGGGAGCGTTGTTGACTGGAGCAGGCCCAACCTTATTGGAAGGCTTGGGCATCTCCACAGCCACACAGGGTCTATACTCAGCTTGTTTGTGGGGGAAGATTTCAGAGAGAGGGACTTTGAACTCCTCCATGTAGGTGTGTAGGAGGTGACAGGTCTGGCACTGTGCAAGCATTGTATACACCCAACTTGAGAGCCAGAGATAGCTCACAATTCACTCTCACAGTGTTCAGGAGGGCAGACTAAATGTCAATAAACTGCACCACAATCATAGACAACAGAGTTTGAGCTTCAAGGTAGAACCTAGAAGTGAAGTCTTCTAGGGTTTCCCCCACCTTTAACTTGGTGTTGGCAAAGTCCATCTTACAACTGAGAAAGCTTATTGGCTACCAAATTCTTCTGTCAAGGCTCTGGAAATGTTGGCAAAAGTCCAGCCATTCTCAGGGAGACGTTGCAAGATAATGGGTTGAGTCTCAGCATCCAGACAGTTGATGATTGTAGAGTCCCTCATGGCATTGTCTGCGCCATACATGGAGTTCTGGTACAGACGTAAGAACATGGCCACATTGCTCTTGCAGTCAAACTTGGGCAGATTGAAGGGCTTGAAGTTGTTGGAGCCATGTTGGAGGGGAGCAGATGTGATCCTCACTAGAGAGCGGGTGAGATAGGAACAGCTGAGAGTGGAGGCAGCAAACCTAGCCTCAGGGGCGCGGCAACAATTTTCCTCTTGCTGGTCTTCACGTTCACCTTCTCTGTTTTGAGCATCTCCAGAAGCTTCAGGTTGGCCAGGACGTCATCCTCAGACTCCAGTACTGGCTCTAATACTTGTACAGCATTAGGAGCCAACCAAGTGTGGTCCTCATTGCTTTTGTAGCTATGATAGAACTCAGGACTAGAGGGCCTCAGTGGACTGTGGTGACTCTTGGAGTTGATGGACATAGCCTGTAAGTTGATGGCCATAATCTTACTGTCCATCCTATCCAATTGGCTCTGGAAGGCGTCCAGGAGAAGTTGTTGCTTGTCCAGCTCATCCTGGTAGACCTTGTTCTCCTGACGGGTGATATCTAAGTCATCTTCCAGAGAGGTCATGCACTTTTTGTGGGTGGCAGGTCAGCTTGGAGCAAGGCTATTACTTCCTTGTATTTGCTAACTTGGGTCTGGCTGTTGGCTCTGTCATGCAATTGGCAAAGTTTGAGACTATCCTGAAGTTCTGACACAGTGTGATAGCCATCAAACAGGAAGGCAAAATTGGCACTCTGCTGGACCAATTCCGTCTGCATCTTCTTGTAGTGATCAAAGAGCTCAAGGATGTCTCAACCAAGAAGGGTGCTGGAAGGGGAGTTGTTGGTGGTGGCAGAAGTGGGGGTGAACAAGGGGATGGTGGCAAGGCGGCAGGCTAAGACTTCCACCTCATGAGTCAGGCTTCAAACCATGGGGCTAGTCTCCAGCATGTGGTTTGTAACCACACTAATCCAGTTGGCGTCTACATCCTGATGGGTGAGGGTCTGTACCACATGCACTGGAACTAGATTAGCTATACCTGCTTTGATGGCATTAACCCAGTGGAGCATGGTGTTCTGGGCGTTGGTGACTTAGGCAAGATACTGATTGATAGTGGTGAAGGTATTGCCAAGCTCAGAGTAAAGGACCTGGAGGAACGTCTGTTGGTTAGATACCAGTATTCCCTGGTCATGCACTAGGCTTTGGATGGAGCCCAGGTGCATTTGGTTGTGGCATACAGCAAGATGGGTGAATTGTTGTAGGTAGTCCTTGATATGTCAATAGTACGGAGGTCACAGCAGAGCTGGTCAGGGTTGAACTGGGAGAGATTCTGAAAGCAACCCAAGGCGTTTTCAGCAGAAGGCTGCTGAATGAACGGTGTTCAGAGCAAGAACCATTTCCAGCAGCACCAGCATCCATGGCGTGTATGGCATTACAGATGGCGTCCTTGGAAGGTGAAGAGTTTTTGTCTATCTCTAAGGGGGCAGGGGCTTGTAGGAGCACTGGTTGACCAAAAACAATAGCCTGGGGGCGTTGAAGCTCTGGCATGAATTGGCTTAGGTTGGGCAGGCCATAGGAAGCGCCTGCTCTTTCCCCAGCATGGGCATTAGCAGCAGTAAAGGCCGGTGCCTGGTGGTAAGGAGAAGCAGTGGCAGGAGACTGGGTCAGGGGCATTCATCTCTCCTCATTGAAAGGACCGCGGGGTGGGGGCTGTTGGTGTTGTAAGACATGAGCGCCAATGTTGTAAAAGTTGCAGCAAAGGGTTGCTAGTTTCTGTTGATGGTATAGTGACAGCCTATGAAGGACAGAAGAATAATAAGGTGTATAGAAAAAACTGGTATTTATTTAGATAGTATTGCACTTATATAGTGTGAGGCAGGGGAATTGCCACCAGAGGCAAGGAGGCACAGACAGAGGGACTTCCCAAATGGAGGAGAGTGAATTGGCACAGCTAAAAGTCCTGTGTGAGAGAACAACTGCTTCCTTGCGGCTTTCCTTAAGGAGATAGATATAAATAACTTTGTTGTTCTATTTATAATCCCAGAAGTGAAGACCGTTCCTGGTGCTCATTTGAAAGGCAAATCAAACACCTGTTTTAGGGGCATTTTAAACGTCTTTATTACTAGTAGAATCAGGATGCAATAGCGTAACCGCGCAATTGTTCCATTGCTTAATCCCTAGATGGAAAACTTTACGTCTAATCCATTCAGGATCTGCAACAATTATCCATCAATTTGAAAGTCAAAGACACTACTAAAATAGTTGGAGCTTTCTTTTGAAAAGTTTGGAATCATCAACTACCAAACTAATTTTGACTTGGGGTTAAAACAGAAACACATATGTCAAATAATTTTTCAAAATGTCCTTGCCCGGTATTTTTTAAATTAATTGAGCATACAGTTTAAGAGAAATCATGGTGAAAAAACAGCTGAAAAACATAAAGCATAAACTAGAAATTTACAATATAATTTAATATAGGGTTAGGTATTAAAAAATTATGTATAGATAAATAATTGTGCTTTAGATTAAAAAATTTCCTATTATTTTATAGAAAATTATTAAAAAATGCCATCAATAAAACCAGAGGAGCCCATTTTTTTAGAGAGTTGAGAGGAAAAATGCTCCCTTTCAAAAAAACACAATATCACCACTTGGACATGTTTAGTGTCTTGTGGGACTCATATAATATTTGTGTTGAGCAACTTGCTTTATTGCTGGTATGCTCAAAGCTACAGATAGATGTTAGCCTTGCCAATGTACTCTACCTAATCCTATGCAAGAGCACTACAGACTACAATAGAATAGAACTTTGAAGATAATTACATTTATTGAAACTGGAGTACAATTTAGCCAGCAGCTGCAATCTATCCAGGAGTAACTAAGAACTTGTTATTGTCCTTTCAGGCGTCTATCTCAATTTATACTGCAACAACCCTTGTTCTAGTCCTTTCAGACAGTTCTCAGTGGCTACCTTTGCAATAGGTTCATTTTTGCTGGCTGCGCCTATCCTGATTGGCTGTCCTTGGCACATGTGTTGCTACTGGCCTCGACAGGCATACATGGTACTTCAGCTACAGCCTACGCTCTTCTTGAGCTAGCCTACTGTCATTTATTGGTTGGCTGTTTCTTACACGCCTATTATTGCGCTGTGAAACTACACCATATTTAGTTAGTGCTTAGAAATTGTCTCTGTTCAGCCCTCCTACATTGGAAGGTAGAATTCCAATATTCCATTTTTAGGGCTTAATTAGTGATCCTTTTCTGGTTGGCGAGTCTTCTGCTTATTAATGCAACAGGTCAAATTAAGGATTATACAACCTATAATAGCAGACTTAATCCAGTATCAACCTGTGGATTAACCGCCTTGTAAAGCTGACCCAAACTGATAAGAAACTTGATTATACACCATGTAACTCTGACCCAAACTTGGTATTTCCTGATCTTCTGCATATCACTTGTTTGATATGAGCATATATGCCCATTGGGCTGTGTGGGGCTGGGTTGATACAATGTCCAGTAGGGTGGATTGGGAGGTGAGTGATTGATGATCTTTAGGTTATATAGTGTAGAATCAGTGATAATCACTATGTTGGCTAACGTTTATACGGCGTATAACTGTTACATCAATTATAATAAAGCAAGTAATATACAGCATATAATCAGTACACATTGGAATGATAATCAGTGATAATACAGCGTATAATTGTTGCATTTATTGTAATAAACTAAAAATTGCACAGTGTGTAACTGCCATATCTATTATAATAAACTAATGATTATATGGAGTATAATTACTACACTTGATTAAATGATAACCAAGTGATAATACAGCGTGTAACTGATTAAGATATGTGTGTGATGATTAGCCTGATCATTTGTGGTCAATCAGCCTAATCTCAAAATTTGTTTAACAACAGGTATGCTCATATCTTAGAAGAACACATTTTAACTAATTTTCAAGCAAAAATTTACTTCTATTCTTTAAAAGTAACAAAAATGAAGAATAAAATATAATCATGTTGTAACTGTGCTATTTTAGCAGAGTTACAAGGATAAACTATTTGAAGACTAGATAATTATCTTTATTTGGAGATAGGAATTATACAGTTGCACTGAATCATTATAAGAGGAACATGATTGTTTTGATAACTTGGTTGGATGATGAAGGGAGTGGATTGATCCTGGTAATGAGTCAAGCACTAAATCAAGTCATCCACGGCATGGGATCATCATTTGTTCATGTTGCTGATTATGGGAATTTGAGTCAACTTCCTTGTTTGGCTATGAGTCACCAGGAAGTTGGATTGCAGGTCACAAACCCGCATAGTTGGAACCTTGTTGACACATTGACCCTGTTGTTTCAAATATTAATTCTTTCAACTAAAAAAGCCAAGAAAAGTTAGATAATTTGTTATAAAAAGCCATATTGAAAATTTAAAAAGTGTCAACTTGGTCACTTTTAGATTCTCACCCATGAACTTTCACTTTTTCATTCCTACAGTTGAGTTTGCCACTGTTGCCAAATAATTGGTGGCCCTCTTATCAGAAACACATATTATATGGGGATCAAACATTTCAAATCCTAAACAGAAAACTACCTGGACAAGCCCCATGACTACCATGACATGCATGGACAGTATGTGGCTTTCCATGATACTATATAACCCTCTATCTTCATATCAACTAAATTATCATTCTCTTCTTAATTCCCCCTTATATTTTTTATTATAATTCCCAGAAGTATATACTTGGCACAAGTATATTGCTTCTGAAGAGAGACACTCATTAAAAGATACAACTATATTCATTTCATCCAAAATCCAGATTTTTGAGAATTTGTTATATAGAATGAACAAAATTATGATTTTTTAATAAAAGATATAGTCTAGATTTCAAAGAGAATATATATAATATTATTTTTAATCTGGATCAATAAAACTTTTTTACTAGCCAGTTGTACAGTAATTCCAGATTTGATCACATACTTATATAGTAAATATTGATAAAAGTATCTGTTCATGTTAGTTTTAAAATGGTATATATTATATTGTAAGCAGTGAAACTGTCAAGTTTATACTTCTGGGACTATAATAAACAAAATAAAGGGGAAGATTAAGAAGAGAATGATACTTTATTTGATATGAATATAGGATATTATATAATATCATTACAAGCCACATGTCGTCCATGTACATCATGGAGGTCATGGGGCTTATCTGAGTAGTGTTCCTCTTAAGTCACAAGGCTTAATCAAGTTGTGTTCCATTTAGGACCTGGATTGAGTGATTCTTGTCATAGATGGTTAACTGATAATGGTGCCACCAGTTTATTGCCTGGGCGGTGAACCGCTCAGTGAGCCGCTCAGTGATTTACTTAGGGCGTTAATTCCCCAAGAGGGAGTAATCAAAGATGTTGCAACAAAACAACTCTATAATTAGAAATTAATCAATCCTTTTAATTAATAATATATTTGATATACATTTCATTGTGTTTCTTATTTGATATTGAAAATTAGAGGCAAATAAAACATAAATTGCCTTATATATTTAACAATAGCTTAATTTGATGTCCCTTTATAAGGCCACTAAACTATCTTTAATTAACTTTCCAAGAAAAAATTGTTGCAAACCAATTGGAAAACCTAGTTGGCAATATGTCTCATGACACACAGGGGAAGCTTATTGGTTCACCCCATGTTAGTCTAAAATTATATCCTCACTTAATCTTTGTGTATAAAAGAATACCATATTTCTGTACAAGGTTAAAATTTTTTTTATAAACAAGACTTAAAATTCATACCTGGGTACTCCCAATCCCCACCTTCAGTTAATTCCCCAAGTACTGCCCCCTCAATAGCTTGAAAGCTTTTTCAAACAGCATAAGAATCAAATGATTTCTCAATCAATCTATCTTGTTTAATTATATTACTGTAAATTCAGAACCTAAAGGTAAAAATGCGGGATTGTCAAATTCTTTTGAATGAACTCACCAACTTAATGGAGTAATTTTCATCCAAGAATAAATTACTTTTTTATATAAAAGGATGAAAAATATCCCTTTAAGTTGGTGAGTTTACGCAAAAGAATTTAGCAATCCCGCGTTTTTACCTTTAGGTTCTGAATCTACAGTATATGTCACCCTTTTTATTGTTGTCTTCAAATCATCAAATAATAAATAAAATATTTCAGGCTCCAATTAATACAAAATAACTTAAGTGAAAGTCAATATAAACTTCAGAAGAAAAAGCGCACTATCAGCTTTGAATTTTAAATGTAAACCAGTACCAGTGCACAAAATATAGCAATTTAAATACAATCTTTTAAAGTTATTCTAACAAAAGATTGACTAAATAACATAAAAAACCTACTTTATTCACCTTAGGTAGCCTCTGGGTAATAAATCAGGTACTATCAGACATGTAACTAATTGCATACTATGATGATTGTAGTAACAGTCATTGTTTCTACTGGTTGCTAATCTTCCCAAATTGATTGTCTTGATATCAACTTGCTGATGGTATCAATTAAATTTAGGGTTGTCAATCAAGGTTATAATCATGAAAATTATGACAGACTAAAGTTGCAAATCCTGGTTGATTCACTTGATACAAGTTAGTCTGTTATTATCGCATTGGGATTATTATTCTGTCTTCCCCGCTGATCTAAAACTGTTCATTGAACAGCAACTATGCAATCCAACTGTCCCCGAGTTGGTTGCATGGTTGTGTGTGTGATGAAAATCATTCCCTTTCCCTCACCTATATAAAGACCTAATTTTCTAATAAAGACTTTACCCCATATAATATATTTTACATTTACTTTGCTATCTACACAATCAAACTTGCCTTCTTAAGAACTGCCTTTGATTAGTGTTTTGCAATATACTTGTTTATATTTTAACACAATATTTGCTTGTTGAATTACAAAAACTTCTTAGTGTACAACACATAATGCTGATATTATCTTGATCATTAAATATAAGCTTAAAGTCAAAGAGCTCTTTAAACACTTTTAAGGATCATTTTTATCTTAAAATTATCCTAAATTTAGGGGTAAATTTCTTTTTAATTTCAAAAAACAACTCTAAGATAGTATTTTATTTAATACACTGGTCTTTTTGTCTAAGTTTGTAAAATTTAGTATGTAATAAAATAAAGAATTATAACTTTGATAAAAAAAGATTTAAACACCCTCAAAACATACTATAAAATCCTATTAAGAATGATGATATTTTAAAGAAAAAATATCATTGGGAAGCAGGCAACTTTTGGGGAAGCTTCAGACAATAACTTAGAGAAGATTGCTTTTATTGGATAATAAATTAGGCTTTTTTAATCAGAGATATTGTAGCAGGTACCTAGCTGAAATCAGTGGTTTGTATCAGGTGACATGACTTAGATCAGGGATAAGTGAGTACTTGAACAAGTCAAGTGGAAAAATTTTTGACACCAAAACAAGATAATGATTAAGAAAGTGATTTGGTACCAAGTCAGATAATATATTAGATGTTGAACTAGATTGATAATAGTCAAACTGTTCTAAAATTCAAACCTTTAATAGCATATTAAGAATTTCAACAAGACAATTAACCAACTATATATAAGCCTAGCATATGCAATTTTTTTTTAAAATATGAGGTTTTTAAAGAAGCTCTGATTTATGGGCTTTATAAGGTCTGATGTAAAATTAGAGTCAATTCCAAAAAGATTGAGACCAATGAAAATATAACTTAACTACAACCTGGACTAAGTGGGATGGTTTCTTAAAAGGTCATCATACCTTTCACATATATAGTCTTTGTTGAGAATTGAAATATCAAATAAAAAACTAGCTGGTGGGATCTAAATTACCACACAAGGTGGAAAGTTATTCTTGTCAAAACAGCAGGCTTGACATGCCAGCAAGTTTCCAAACAAGCAGGTTTGCAACCCGCAACCCAATTACCTGGCCACTTGAAGCCAGACTGGGAAGTTGACTTGAATTACCTAATGCAACAACATGAACAGATGATAATCCTTTAAAGTGGATACCTTGTTTTGGTGCTTGACTCATTATAAGGATCAAGCCACCCCCTTATTCCATCCAACCGTGTGATCAACAATCATGTTCCTACTATCCATTGATTCACCATGACTATATAATCACTATCTCACAATAAAGATTATTATCTAGCTTCTAAATATTTTTCCCCTTGTAACTCTGCTAAAAAAGCACAGTTACAACATTGGTAGCACAGGTAGGCTCTCCATCCTACCTTATCTTGAAAAATTCCACCTGTTGCCCGCACACGCCGCAGTCAACAAATCCTCAACATAATTATGTCTGGCCTCCCGCCTGACTGGACCCCATACACTCCTGGTGCCAAGATATCCAATGGCTTCATCCTGTACCAGAACACAGTGATTCCATCACCTGCCTTCAATGCCATGTTGACACAATGGTTCTTTCAGGCTCCCTCCTCCATTCTGCAACCAACTGACAGAAATGCCATGCCCACCTATGTAGCTCAAAGACTGTGAAGCGTCGCCTTGGAACCATTTGCCGGGGCCAACAACAACACTGCTGCATGGATCCAGTCCGCCTAGAGCAAGCTGGCCCTGATGGAATGCCCACAGAAATTTTGGATTGCGGAAATCTCCATCCGCCTGACCCATGACACTGGCAGCTGGTGCAACAAGTGGCACAAGGTACACACCAACAAGAACTGGGATACCTTCAAGCGAGACTTCCTGGCAAGATTTGTGCTTAAGGATACAGCGTTCATGATAATACGTCATTTGAAGAACCTTACCCAGACAGGCACTGTGAAGGAACTCACCCGCGCCCACAAGGAACTCAGTCTTTGTGCACCATCCAAAATGGCCTTTGACACCCCAGCCACACACCTCATGTACTACAACACTCTTAAGTTGCATGGATGAGGCATGTGAACCTGGGCCAGGTGATCAACCTACAAAGACTGTATTGCAAAGAGGAGAAAGTGGAACAAACCTCCAACACCCTTCATAAGGCACAAGCTGGAAAAAAAGAAAGACCCAAGGATTCCCATCCAGGTGGGCGCTCCACTTGACTACCCCCTAGAGGCAACAGGAATAACACCAACCATAAGCCCACAAGCTCAAACAGACATGGGAATAGGAACAATGGCCAGTCAAATTGTACCCATTTCCGTATCACTGCCACACAAGGCAATCAGGACAAGGAAAAAGCCTGGGGAGAGCATTAAGCAAGCCAAGCTCTCCTCACACAACTCCTGACTTGCCCAATGATGAGTACCAAACCAAGGACGTGGACCAATGCCCAATGATCCAAGTGCCCTCAGAGGACCTGGTACTTTACACCATTGCAAGGCATCCCAATAAACTGATGTCCTATCCTTTCTGCTTTCACAGTTACATAGGCTCAGCACTCCTGGATTTGGGTGCAGATTGAACCCTAGTCAACAGCAGCTTTGTGGACAAATTCAAGATGGCCACTAATCCTTTGCAGATTAAAAACATTGTCCTGGCTGACAAACATCACATTACTGTGACAAGGGAAACCGTCCCCTTCTCTGTCATGCTCAAGAACCTCCATTCCACCATCCAAGGTCCTATCATTAACTTCCCAAAGTTTGAAATTGTACTGGGGTTAGACTGGTTACAAAAGAACAATCCTAACGTATACTGGGCAACCTCAGTGTTGACCATCAAGTGTGAAGGTGTCAACCACACAATCTACCCTGACTCTGTGGACAAACTCCTACGCAACCACGTCTTTGTGCGCATCACAGAGACCCTGGACAAAAAGGAAAACCTGAAGGCAATTGACTGGGACTCCTGCTAGTACAAGATCATACACTACAAAGATCACCAGGATACCATCACGCCTCAGGACTGCAAAATTGTGGCCCACCATCCAAAAATCTTCAAAGAAGCTCTACCTGAGCTGCCCCCCATGAAAAACATTCAACACTCTATCCAACTCAAAGGGGCTGTCCCCAAAGCGCGCCCTATCTATAGGCTGACCCCAAACAAAGATGACGCCCTACTCACCTATCTCAAGGAGGCGTTGGAGAAAGAACTTACCCGCCCCTCACAGTCTCCCTTTGGGGCCGTTGTATTCTTTGTGGCCAAGAAGACGGTACCCTGCGTCTGGTCACAGACTACTGAGCCCTAAACAAGGTTACCATCAAGAATTGTTATCCACTACCACTGATTGACAATCTCTTTGACGCCTTGGGAGGAGCCACAGTCTTCTCCAAGATCAATCTGATAGCAGGCTACAACCATATTTGCATCAAGGAGGAAGACATCCCCAAAACAGCCTGCTGCACTAAATACGGCTCATACAAATGTGTGGTGCTCAACTTTGGCATGACAAACACCCTGTCCGCCTTTGTGACCTTCAAGAACAAAGTATTCACGCCACACATAGGCAAGCATGCCCTAGTCTACCTAGACAACATCATTGTCTACAGCCCCTCATTGGAACAGCACCACAAAGACCTAGAGGCAGTCTTTGCTACCCTGGCACAACACAAACTGTTGGCCAAACCCTCCAAGTGCCAGTTCTTCTGCAAGCAATTACCCTTCCTGGGACATATAGTCTCAAAAGACGGCATAAAACTCAACAGTCAAAAGATACAGGCCATATGCAAGATGTCACAACCAAGGATAAATTGAAACTCTGCACCTTTTTGGGGATGGTGGCCTATGTATGCCACTTTATACCTGACTGTGGCGTTTTGACTGTCCCCTTATCCGCCATAACAGGCGCCAAACCCAAGTTTGTGTGGACCCCCCAATGTGACCTCTGTTTTAGACGCCTCAAGGAGAAGCTCACAACAGCTCCCATCCTGCAATACCCCAAACGTGACAGGAAATACAAAAGGAAACCAACGCCTCAGATGCATTCATTGGGGGAGTACTACAAATCAAAAATAATGATGGTGACTTCCTGCCCATAGCTTATGAATTGCAAAAATTGACAGATGGCAAGTGTTGATAACCTATCCACAACAAGGAACTGTTGGCTATTGTGCACTGTCTAGTCAAATGGCGCTGTTACCTAGAGGGACAAAAAGAATTCACAGCATTAATCAACCACAAGTTGCTCATATATTTCAAACCCCAAGCAAATCTGTCTTGCCACCAAGCCCGCTGGATGGAGCTCTTGGAGAGATTCAACATGCTCATACAGTACAAACCTGGGGCCAATCTTGCCATGGCAGACACCCTCTCTTGCCTATACGTCTGTGACCTGAGAGGGGAAAATATGCTCAAACCAGACTGGCCTCTCTTAGTACTACAAACAAAAGACAAGGGTTTCCCCCCTGGTACAGCAGACATAACAAAGGAAACAGTTATCAAAAATGAACACCTATTTGCTGACGTATACAGGATCCTACACAGAAAAATGTTGGACAGCACTACCATTCCATATATCCCCATGCACCAGTGAGTAGACACCATCCTACGCTATCACAGAGACCTCAGACACACCAAAAGCCAAAACCTATATGAGTTCCTTAAGCCTAAGGCCTGGTGGCCAACCTTATATTGCAACATTAAGAAGTCCTAGACCAATGTGAGGTATACAAAAAGTTTGCCAAAAGCAAAACACCTCCAAAGTCAGTACTTTCCATCCGCATACAACTACCCTTCAAAGTATGGGCCCTTGACGTTGTTGGCCCCATGCCAGGAAAACACAATGATAAGAAATATATCATCACCGCCATAGACTTTGCTAAAAGATGGCCAGTAGACCAAGAAGTAAGGGCGCATACTGGAAATGATGTACAACAATTTATTGGCAAAGAGATAATCAGCAAGTTTGGAAAGCCAGAACTCCTGATAACCAATGGAGGAAAAGAATTGACCTCCAAAACCACCAACATATACTTTGCAAAAAATGGGGTCAAACACACTGTAACAATGCCATACCACCTGCAGGCCAATGGAATGTAGAGCAGCTTAATGGCAGCCTCATGCAAGCCTTAGCCAAGCTCACCGCCAGGAGACCCAAAGACTGGTATAAGCAGCTACCAACTGCGCTACTTTTATACCAAACCCAATTGAACAGATCCACTGGAAAAAGCCCTTTTGAGTTGGTATATGGCACACAGTCAAATATCATTCAAGCATTGACAGGACCCAAACTGGAAATCCCAAGTGAAGTCCCCCACGCTCAGACCCTCACGTTATAGAGGCTAACAGAAAACAAACAGAAAAGGAAAATGAATGTCTGCAAAAACTTTTGTCCCCATCTGTGATAGACATGAAGTTGAGGACAAAGTTTGGGTCATGAACGTTGATAAAAGCAAACTACAACCCAAGAAAGTAGGGCCAGGAATCATTCTAAAGTTAAAAAATAATAACACTTACCTTGTGCAAGGACTCAGGAAACACAAGCAAGACAAGACCCTACACCATGATTTCCTGAGACCCTGAAAAGCAAGACAAAAACAACGTGAAACCACCCTGCCCGCCACAGAACAACAATTAGTCCAGTATGACACCCGGGCTCCTGACAACCTCCCTGAAGACCTACCCCCAGAGGAGGCCAACCTTCAGTTGGAGGGGGGTGTCAAAAAAGCAGGCTCAACCCGCCAGCAAGGTTCTAAACAATCGGGTTTGTGACCCGCAACCCAATTACCCAGCCACTTGAAGCCAGACTGGGAAGTCAACTCAAATTACCAAAACCAACAAAATGAACAGATGATGATCCTTTACAGTGGATACCTTGTTTTGGCGCTTGAATCATTACCAGGATCAAGCCACCCCCCTTCTTCTATCTAACCATGTGATCAACAATCATATTCCTACTATCCATTGATTTACTATGACTATATAATCACTATCTCACAATAAAGATTATTATCTAGCTTCTAAATATTTTTCCCCTTGTAATTCTGATAAAACAACACAGTTACAACATTCTGAAGTTAGTAACAATATGAAATTAGGTGTTCAAAATCAAGGCCTATTTTAATGACACACTCAAAAAGTAAAAAATACCCATCAGGTGATTTGGAGCTATAAAATATCATAATATGCTGCTATTCTCACTTGATATGTGCTAGCTTAAGAAAACTTGCAAAATATACCCCTAATGAAGTAAAGAAAGACCACAACAGCACTTGTACTAAAGAGGTCACTTAAAATATAATGTAGCTCATATGGCCTTTTATTAGTTAGATATTTAACAAATTAACCAATTAGTTTAAAAATCTGGAAAAGTCTAGTTTATTCCACTATTCTACTATCCAAATTGTTTTTAAAAGACTTATGGATGCTATGCTTGAATCAAACACTCATTCACCAACACCTTATTTGGTGTTGAATTATCCTTTGAAATCAGATGTTTACACTAGTAGAATTTTTATTCTGATGACTCCATTTCAAGGGGGTTGAATTATTGTGCTTCTAATTCATAAGTTATTTATGGTCATTATCACTATTTACTTTTATTTTTTTTCAATTTATAACTTATAGATAATAATTAATTGTAGTATTCTAGTGTTAGAAATTTTTATTGTATAAATATGCATTCCACACTTGTGATTTTACTAAAGTCATTTTAGGATGTGATTAAAAAAAGCTTTTGAATTTTTTGAACTTCATAGGCTGAAGTTAAAAGGGTAGCAGGTTTAATTGTTTGAAAACTCTCTAATGATTTATTTTCAGCATCCTTCTTCACTTATAAGACTGGGAGATTTTCCAACAGTAAATCTCCCTGAACCTATCATTCTATGCTTCAAAAATAAGGGCATTCTGAGCATGTCTAAATCACTCCAAAGAAATCTTACATAGAAGATCCTTTTATTTGTGTTGCAACTGAACCAATTAGAGCCCACTACTTGATTGGGGAAGATAACAGTTCAATAGAAAGGACAGAAATGAATAGAAAAAGGTATTGTTTATTGTAAAATATTGCAATTAATATACTATATGAGGAAGGCCACAAGGGGGTGGCATAGTGGCATGTTCCATGTAAGATTAAGAGCTGAGGAATAAATGGTGCAGGGATCAGCAGGTCAAATTGGTAGTGCTCCTAATTAAGAGAAAGTGCCTGTAGTTTGATACTGCCTTCAGATTGATTGATGTTGTTAGATACATCAAAGGGCAACTCTTAGAGCACCCCCTGTGTATTGTAAGATACAGTAGCAGGCAAGGAAGGAGACTTGGTTGCAACACCCCCTTGCCCCCTGATTGTTGTCAGGCACCAGGATTGGAGGTTGTGGGAGATCTGGCAAGGTCCACACAAACAACCTTTGTGTGGGAATGGCGCGGCAGGAGCACAAGCAATCATGGTAGAGTTTCTTGGTGTTTCCTTGGGCATCTTCAAGCTGGTAGGTGTGGTTATCATAAACTGCGGCTATCTTGAAGTGCCCCAGGTGGTTGGGTTCTAGTTTGGCGTAACTGGGGTTGAAGCATAGACAGAGTCACCTACGGCATATCTGGCCTCCAGGTGATTTGTACCCCCCTCAATTTTCTTGTTTTCAATGTCTAAAGCTTTGGCACACCACTGGCTCAGGGAGGGGGTAGGCAGCAAGGGGGGTTTCCTGAGAACTGTGTATTGTAATTTCCCTTGTTACACCCCCGTCAAGCTGTCAGGTGTTCCAAAGTCCAAGGTGCTGGGGCTGAATCTTATGCCTCTGTTGATCCTTGCTTGCAAGATGAGCAGCACAGTGGGCAGGTGTTTAGGCCACATAGTGTTGGGATGCTCCTGTGAGAGCTTGGCAATGAGTTGGACCAGTGAATCATTTAAACGCTCCACATGCCCATTGGCTTGAGGGTGGTAGGGGGTTATGACTATTGTTTGGAGAGAATTTTTGATGCAGTATGCCTTCATGACATGTCCTACAAGTTTGGGCCCACCATCTGTGATAAGAAGTTGGGATTTCCCAAAGCGGGCCACAATCTCTTTACCAATAAAGCAGATTATTGTGGTGGTAGTGTGGTTAGTGGTTACCCACACTACTGGCCAACAGGTAAAGTAGTTGATGGCTGTAAAAATGTACTTTTTGCTTAGTCTATCCTCAGGGAGGGGCCCAACAATGTTGAGGGCCCACTGCTCAAAGGGTTCCATGGCTTTGATGGGCAGTACAGACTTGGGGGATGCAGGTTTTGACGTATTCTTCTTGCACAGCACACAGGTTTTGAGGAGGTCCAAGATGTCTTGGAGCATACAAGGCCACCAAGCCTTAAACTTCATTATTTTTAAGAGGTTACATCCTCTGATGTGACCCAAGGTGCGGTGATAATGCAGTATGGTATCTCCTTGCTGGGTGGTGGGAATGTATGGCGTCTTATTACCTGTCTCTGCCTGGCAACAAACGTTGCCAGTATCAGTGGTGAACTGGCTTTTGTTGTCTTTTAATTTGGAGATATTTGCGGATTTAAGACCTTTTTAGCGGCTTGCTTAAGGGCAAAGGTAGAGCATAGGCCAGTCTGGGTCTAAGCCGTTGTCCCCTGTGATGGACACCACATATAACCTGGAGAGGGCATCAGCAGTGACAAGTTCCTTTCCAGGTTTGCATTTAATGTGTAGTTGGTAAGGGGACAGGCACTTGACCCAGCCTGCCTGACGTCAAGTCAGATTGGACTGCATATTGAAGTATTGGAGCAACTTTTGGTCTATCAGGACACGGGGTGGAAAGGTGGCTCCTTCCAGGTAACAATGCTATTTCTTGATGCAGTGCACAATTGCTGCTAACTCTTTATCATTTATGGGGTAGTGTTGCTCTGAGTTGGTAAGCCTTATGGATTCATAGGCCATGGGGAGGAAGACACATTTTCAGTTTCTACCCGTACCACACCCCCTATGGCCCTGCCAGAGGCGTCATTCTTGAGTTTGTACTGGCGGTTCCAATTGAGGAACTGAAATGCAGGTGCAGTTGTAAGTCTTTGCTTCAACGTCTATAAGGCTTTATCTCTGACAGGAGTCCATTAGAAGCGTTTTTTGGTGTTTAGGAGCTCAGTGAGAGGTGCAATTAGCTCTCCACAATTGGGGATAAACTTGCGCACATTGGCAACCATGCCTAGGAATGTACATACCTGGCCCACATTGGTGGGAGGTGGCATTCTTGTGATTGCCTTGGTTTTGGCAGAGTTGGGCTTTATTCCCTGGGCAGAGATGGTGTGCCCAATGAATAGGAGCTCTGACCTGAAGAATTTGCATTTGGAAGGCTTGGCCTTCAACTGGTTTTTTCAAAGGGTGTCAAAGACAGCACAGAGGTATTGGAGGTGTGTGGTTTGATATTGACTGAAGACAATGATGTTTTCAAGGTACACAACAATGCACTTTCCAATCAGATCCTCAAATGCTTTGTTCATCAACATAGCAAAGGTAGAGGGAGTGTTGGTCATTCCAAAGTTCATGACACGACACTCAAACAACCCATAGCGTGTGTGGAAGGCAGTTTTTGCCTCATCCCATGGTGCAATGTGGATCTGGTTGTACCCTGTGGTGAGATTAATCTTACTAAAGACCTTTGCACCCGTGAGCGTTTCAAACAGGTCCTCAATTAACAGCAGAGAGTACTGTTCTTAATGGTCACTTTGTTTAGGGAACAGTAATCAGTCACTAAGCAAAGAGACCTGTACTTCTTGGCTACAAAAAAGACTGCAGTCCCATAGGGTGAGAGGAAAGGGCAGATGAAACCCTTATTGAGTGCATCAACAAGGTGTTGACAGAGAGTTTTGCATTCCTGGGGTGTCAGACAATAGAGGGGGTGCACCTTGGGGCAACCACCAGAATTAACTCATTCTGCAAGTCAACTCATTTAATTTCAACAATTTGTCAACATTCAGTAAGTCAACATTATTTTAATATTTATCTGCCAGAACTGGCATTTCCAAAACTAAGCTAATTTTTCATAGTGAATTATTAAGTCAGAATTGCAAAATTAAAATGGAACATGCATAATGTCAACACCATTTAAACAAAGGATTATTTTTAAGCCAAAAACAATTATAATTTACTATGAAAAGGTAAGTTTCTTTGTACTTTTACATTAATGTCAACTCCAGTAAGTAATATCTGGATGTTGACCCCAAATAAGAATCCATAAATTTCTTAATAAAATACACAATATTCTAAAAATAACTACTTTTTATATTTTATACTACTGTTTTTATTAAATATATAAAAGATAGACATTGATAAAAGACAATTGTTAACTTTCATAGTGTTTTTTGTACTTTTAAGATATTTAGTGTTATTTTAAACTCACTGAATAAACTATAGCTTATTTCTGGAAGTCCACTTGAGCCAAAACACATATGTTAGAACTAGAATTTATATATGTATTTATAATGCTGGATTTGTGTCAAATCAACAGGTCATCTAAATTTTAACAAAGGGTTTTGGCTAAGTAAACAAAGTGACACATTTTAAGCAAAATTTAATAGGAGAGTTACTATAAAAGATCATTGGCTGCCTCCATGTTGACACCTTCACTGGTTTATTAGTAAAACACTGTTGCTTAACAAAAAGCACACATACAATGGTATGATAATTCAGACCAAAGTACCCAGGGCTGTACTTTAGAGTCTGCTCTACAATCCTTATTATTTATTTTTCATAAGTTACATATTCAAATCTTTAATTTTTTAAATTTAAAAATAATCAATTTCAGCCTTAAAACCAACTCCAGAAAATATTAACTAAAGTTTTTATAAGTGATTTACATAATGTTTTTCTAGTTTAATGCTGACTGTTAGTATGCAAACAGTCAAATTTAAAGTGTTTTTTATCCTGATAAACTAAATTAAATATTTTTGACTATTGTGACTACCAGAATGTCAACTTTTTTATTTAAACATGGTTTTTATTCTTTACTAATAAACTAGCTCTAAAATTACTTTCCATACTTCTATAAACTATTTACTTAATAATAAAAATTAAAACAAGTTATTGTTATTTAATTTTATTCATGTTTTAACTGATTATTCTTACTTTATGAACTCTACTCTAATTGTTGTAGGACAAATCTTCCAAGAAGACACAGAAAAACCCCAAGTCAGCCAAGAAATTAACCAAAGCCTCTGGAAAAACCCAAAGCCCCTACCCTAACAAAAAAATAACCAAAGTGCCCTCAAAGAAACAGAAGACAAAGGGGAAGACCCAAGACTCTGAAAGCAAAGAGCCCTCCCCTGACTCCTTCTCTTCTCCAAGCTGGTACCAATCAGAAGGAGATGAGATTCCATTAAACAAGCAAGGAAGAAAGAAAATACCCAAGAGTCCAGAACCCCAGTCAAGCCCAGATGAATCAAGCTCAAAGGAATTAAGCTCATCCCAGTCTAAGAAGCGCAAGAATCCAACTCCAGATAATTCCCCTCCACCGCCCAAAGAATCTGCACCTCTGTCCTTCTCATCAAGTATAAATAAAGAAGATCCTGATGATTATCTGTCTGAATATCATTAAGCATCAATTGGCCCATAGAATCCCCTAAAGGTTCACAATATATATAATGTCAAAGGAGAGTTTAAGCTCCTAAAGAAGTTCCCTTGGTTTCCCCCTCTAATGTCTGTCAAAGGAGGTACAAGTTTAGTCTGTGATGGCTATGTTTTTAATTGCAACAATCAAAAGAGAGCAGAAAGAAGCAAGCATTATTTGTATGAAGATAGAAGCTGCACTTCCAGGATCAACATAGAAGGATGGGATGAAGTCACTAGTGAAAAAGGAGAGCACATATGCAATGCTCCAATCAATCTTATTGAAAAACTTCTAAAGTTGTACCTCTACCAAATGGTTCCAGTCTCCCAAGACGCCAAGGCTTCTGATTTGGCAGTTAAGACCACCACATACCTAATAAATAAGAGCCTGAAGATCATCCCTGACTGTGACCAGTTATTAAAGTACATATGTGACAAACACTGTGATCTAGTCCCCCATAAGAAATCTGCCATGGTCCAAGGAGAGTTAGTATTGAAAGAGGAGTTAAATATATTCAATGATGATGAGGTATTCCTTTTACATGATGATGTGCCTACAGAAGGGGCAAGAATTATATGCTATGCTACACAACAGAACCTGGAGCAGTTAAGAGATTCAGAGACCTGGTTATGTGACGGTATCTTTGCAGTATGCCCCCGCCTTTTTATCAACTATGGGTTATACATTCCCTTATTGAAGGCAAGGTGATCCCCTTTGCCTACTTTCTTCTTACTGGGGCAACAGAAGAGATCTACACAAAGGCCTTTAAAATTCTTCAGGAGGGCATCAAAGCCCTACCCAGTAATAAAAAGAGTCCCCCTGGCCATAACACTAGAGCCAATCCAGAGAATGATGAAAAGAATGAAGCCACCCTTTCTGCAGAACAAGAAGATCATGATAAAGCACTTAGTCCCTCAACTATAATCATGGACTATGAAGCTGCCCATTATAAAGCTTGTGTAAATACCTTTGATAAAGAGGTCCAGGGGTGTTTTTTCCATTATCAACAGGCTGTCAACAGGCAACTAAAGGGTCTACCTGAGCTCAGCAAGCTCCACTGTCTAGATCTAGAAAGTGCAAGTTCTTAATTCAGAAGTTTGTGGCACTAGTCTTTGTAAAGCCAGAGTATACTTGACAAGCCTTTGACCTCCTATGCCAGGAGCCATATTCTAAGAAACATGAGGATGCTTTATACCCTTTTATTGAATATTAAAAACCACAGTGGATTGGACATAAGGTCACTAAGCGCTGGAGTAAGACCAGAGCCAAAGGCAACTAGAACTGCTACCAGGTAGTTCTTAAGGATGAGATGAAAACTACTTCATCTTTGGAGAGCTGACATAAGCATATCAAGTCCTCCTTTGGAATCAAGCCCAGATACAACACCTTCTATAAGCACCTTAAAGTCCAACAGGTGTTATGGTAGAAAATCAAATGGAAGGAATAGTACACCCTCGTAAAGCCCAAAACCAGCAAAGAACTTCAGCCAACCTCTTGAAAGAAATAGACAACTTAAATGCCGTCATAGACAGAAAATGTGTCAATTCTGGGGTTGCCCAAATATCCCTGGAAAATCTGGACCTGCCTTATTTTCCTCCGGATAATTATGATAAGAAAATTATGTGTTATACACTATTTGGAGATGGAAGCACTTGACCGCTGGTTGCTTGATTTTTTTGAACTATGAAGTCATTGACTTGAATTCCAATATATGACCTCCAACTGCTGAAAATATTCTTGCCAGCCAATCAGATGCTGCGGAATCCCCTCCTCTCCCATCCTGAACCTTCTTAAGACTTCTTCATTCCCCTCTAGAAACTTGTTTCTAGATAGCTTATTTTAACTCAAATAAAAAAGTTTTCCCAAAAAAAATGATGGCTCATCTGGGGCTATTTGCCCCTGTCTTTAAGCAATTAGTGTCTGTTATGATCAAGGTTGTCATCAATTCCATGGCAGCAACCTTGCCCACTCTGTACATGCTGACGCCTTTGGATACTTTTTCTAATTTACCCCTGCAAATTACTTGCATTTTGACAATTTTAACATCCATCCTCTGCTATACTACCACTGGTGCCAAGATGATTAAGCCGTTCTCCCAATTAGGTCTTCTTCTCCTCAAACAATTGATGATTTGTTTAGTTTACCCTCATTGTCTCTCCTTGAATAATGCAGCTTACCAATTTACTCTAACAACAGGGGAAGACTGTTGCATCCATCAGAGATATTGAGGACCACCCATCCAAGAAGAAGAGAACCACCAAAGAGAAAAAATATCAAGAGAAGATAAAGGATGTTGTCAAGTCCAAATATAAGCTTTTATAGATTGGAGAATACATCAAGAAGATTGCCACAGTTCTTAATGGCAACCAGGTAATCACAGTCTAGCCTTTAATTAAATTTATTTATTATTGCCTAATTTTTAATATAGTTCTTATATGTTCAGTATAATATTTTTAAATAAATAGTTATTATAAATAACTTATTGATAATTTATGATACTAGTTTTATAAAATCATTGATTTTTATTGATAGTTTGATGCTTTAGACTGTATTACATGGCCTATATTGGTATTTTACTAGTAAACTATACATTTTTTATAGTTTTAATATAGAAAAAACTTTATATTACTGTTTCTGATCATTATATTTTCCTATAATATGTAAATTTTTATGCAGTATCTTTTTAAATATTGGATTTATTTATCTTTATAAGTGGAAAAAATATTTTATAGTAAAGATAGCTAATTTCATAGTGAATTATATTTCAAATGAGGTTTTCTTGTATTTTTAGATAGCTTTGCATTATTTTTTATTTTATTTTTGGATTCTAAATAATCATATTACCCTAAAAAGTATCTTGAAGCTTATTTTTTATTAAGTAAAATGTTCAGGAAACAGGTTTTGTTTATTAAAAAAGTGTTAATATTTAGTAGTCTACATAAGTAAAAACTTAATTCTGACTTTCCAATGCTGTTGACATTAAAGTATTTTTAATTCTGATTTTTGACATATAGTAAGTTGAATTGTGGAATGAGTTAATTCTGGCAGCTTCCTGCCTTGGGTAGCAACCCTTGTAGTTGTACAGCATGCTGTATCTCCTGGGGAGGAGGTAGTTGGTCCAGTGTCTCACTGAAAACATCCTTATACTCCTTGAGGAGTGCGGCAAGTGCTGGTGGGGGGGGAAATGGCCAAGGGGGGAGCTGCAAGAGGTTTGGCGCAGATAACTTTGACTGAACATTAATTAAAGTCCAGTTTCCCCCTTGAAATTGTAAATACCTGTCTCTGTGATTTGAATAAACACAGTATCATACAATAACTTGCTCATTTTGATAGGATAGATCTTGAAACCCACCCCATTGCTATTGATGGTGATCACAGACATATCCCAGTTGATGTAGGGTTAGTTGTGGCAAAGCCAGTCAAGATCAGCAATGATGTTGTGTCTGAGCCCTGCTATAATTGGCCCAGAGAGCTTAACCTGGATGTTCCCCATTCTCACAGAGAAGGGTACCGTCTCATGGGTAATTGTCACTCTGAGGGAGTCAGCTACTTGTACTGCCTTGAAGCAGCTGGGAATCCAGTCTAGTTGTTAAGAGTCAACAAACGTCTGGTCAACCACAGTGTGGTTGGCCCCAGTATCTACCAAAAATATTGTGGGTGTTCCAACGGAAACAGAAGGGATAGACCAAGCGGGTTACTATATTTGAAGAATGGCTTGCTTGGAGACAGGGTTGTTGCTATGAGCCTGGACAACATTGAGGGTTTCAACATCATGAATATTGTAATCACAGGGGTTTTTGCAAGGAGAGATTGAGATTGAGAGCAAGGGTCAAGTGGGGTTATAGAACCTCTCATATCCACAACCCCCAGGCTTTTCCCAGGTCCTTGATTTGTGCTAATTAGAGCTCCCCCTTGCAGGAACGCTTAGCCACATTCTCTTGTTGGCGGGGCTGGCAACAGCCCACCTGATTGTGGGCACTGTCAGGTGCAGGGAAAGACTGGGGTGGTGCATCATTGGATCTACAGAGACCCATGGAAGCCTGGTTATTGGCCTCCACAATGGCCTTGTAACAGTTGTTGATGGAAGTACAGTGCCCCACAAGAACCCACTTGCAGATATGGGGTTTAGCCCATTGACTATCAGTGTAAGGAGCATGGCGTTCATGTTGATGACAGCTTCTGGGGCAGCAGAAAGGGCTTGTTGCCAGGCTGCAAGATATGCAGGGATGGACCCGGTCTGTTCAATGGTCAGGAGGGGAGTCCCACCACAATAAAAGAAAAGGTTTCGCTGTAGCAGGACTTTGCGGCATCCCTGAACAACGCCCAAGTGACATCTATCTCCTGACTGTCCCAGTTGATGAATCACACTGCGGCAGGCCCTGTAAGGCGCCCCAAAACGGTGGCAACCCACATGGGCTCAGGCACCTGACAGATACAAAGGCGGGTTTTGGTCAAGTGGAGCTAACTGACAATATCAGCTCATTTGACACCCCCGCAAAGGATTCTAGCTGAAGGTTGAGCATGCGTTGGGACAGGTCTGACTGGGGCAGGGTGACGCTGGTGTTGCGCTGACCAAGGCAGAGCCAATTGTACATGTCTGTGAGTACCAACTGGTCTTGGTAGATAACATACTCCTTGGGAATGTCTCCCTTGGGGATTGGAAGGAAAGTTTCTTGATGGGGAGTAGCCATATGGCCCGTACTCTGTCCTTTCTTAGGGGGGATTTTTCTTTTAGGTAGGTTGTGAACCTACTGCTGCTACCACTGTTTCAACTGAACCAATTAGAGTCCACTACTTGATTGGGTAAGACATAAGTCCAATAGAAAGGACATAAATGAATAGGATAAGGTATTGTTTATTGTAGAATATTGTGATTAATATAATATATGAGGAAGGCCACAAGGGGGTGGCATAGTGGCATGTTCCATGTAAGATTAAGAGCTGAGGAATAACTGGTGCAGGGATCAGCAGGTCAAATTGGTAGTGTTCCTAATTTGGAGAAAGTGTCCACAGTTTGATACTGCCTTCAGATTTGTCCATGTTGTTAGATATTTTAGCAGGCAAGGAGGGAGACTTGGTTTTAACATTTGGAGGGATTTGCCAGCAATAAATACCACAAACTCATTTCTTCCTGTCAAAAAAATGAGGTTATTGTCACGCTTTTTGCATTACAGTGCCATAATTATTTTGTATTATAGTGCACATGGAATTTTATTGAATATATTTATATGTGAGGATAGAATTAGTATTGTACAAGAAGAGCCAGGATCAAATGGAACATAATAGATGTTAAAGAATGGCTCCTGGACACACAGAAGTACTTGCAGATTAAAAGATTAAGACTAGGGTCAACCAGATTAAAAGATGATTTTATTATAATTGATTAATTATTATATCTTCTCAAAGGTTAATCCCTGGGCTGCTAGCAATGTCTTCTAGGACATTATATCAAACCCCTAATTTGGATAACTAGTCATCTAGGTTTGGCGCTTATTGTACGTCAATCATTAGGATATCTTCATCTTCACCCAGCACAGGTGGCTCTTGCTGGTGTGAAACAATTTATTTACTTCAGGATCACTTCCTACTATACTTAACATACTTTAGGTTCAATGCTTAATAAACTAATTGATATAGGAATATGAGATTATGGGGAATCAAACCCAGTGCCTTGGCGCTGAATGTAAAAAGTAAGGCGGCGCTTTGGTGCCTACAATATTTGCAAAGAAGCGCCGCAGTACTTGCAATAACTTTTAGTTGGAGCAGCAGCGCCTGTAGCTTTTCCAAGTGGCGCAACAGCAAGTCATGTATCAACTAGGTGCAGGGTGGCGCTTATTATTGGATGGTGTTGTGTTAAAAGTCAGCAGACTACTGCTGGTCCAATATAAATGCATTTTATACTACCAATTTACAGTGTTTGGCTGCTGTAATTCATATCTGCGGGCTCTGTCATGATTGGCATCATTGATTTTTATACTGCTAGTTTATGGAGTTGGCTGCTGAAATCCCAATCCGTGAGCTCCATCATAATTGGCATAATTGCTTGGTCAGAATTCCCAACAGTTGTTTTATTTTTTTGGCTAAAGTTGAAGGTATTTTCTGCCAGAAAATCTCTTTTATAAAATCAGTTGACACCACAGTGATGGGGAAGTACCCAGGAGCAAATTAGGCTGTAGTAATTGAGGGACCAATCAAATAATCTAACTGATCCAGATTATGAGACTAGGTGTATCTAAATCAATTGATTAACCAGGAAGATTAATTAATAAACTTTAATATGATTGCCAGGAAGTTAATCATAGGGCTAAAACTGCCTTGGTTATTTCAAGGAAAAGGTTGATAGCTAAATGAGAGCCAAAAACTATGGTTAATGTGCTTCTAATCATATGGCCAAAATAGGCTTGTTTGTGAGAGGTTGTGCAATGGTGTCTCTTTTGGTTGTGATCAGCTGGTTCCCAGTTGAAACCATGAAAATATTGGATCAGTAGTAGAAATATTCCATCAATTTTTGAAACTAAAAGTCAGGAATAATCCAAACCATAGAAGTAAATGTCTACAAAATGAATTAAATGATTCCATATTGTACTCAGATGTGTTTTCATAGATTGAGAAAATTATATCTTTCTGGGGAAAATTTGAGTTTTTGTTTTACTACTACAATGGTCAGACCCTCAGGTTGCCATAATACTGGTGGATGGGAACAGAAAAGACTAGCCCGCCACCTTGAGTTGTGGTGCCATACAATGAGGTTTCCCCATAAGCAAGTGTGTTGAGGCCTTTTTCAATACCCCCAAGGGCTTCACCTTGTGAAAAATGTGCTTGCCTCAAATTGCTGCATTGTCTTTTAACTTTTTGAGCAATGTAGTAAGGTTGAACTAACACTTATCTAGCCTGCTTGCAAAAGGAAATCTCAAAGAGACCAGCCACCAGGAAAAATATATTCCTGTTTTACAGTGACACCTAAAAGTCAAATCATGAATCATAATCCTAAGAAGTCCAACAGTAAATCCCATTTTTTACTGTTTTTTACTATTAATTTAACAAAAACACTCAAAGTAAATGGCCCAAGAAGGCAACAGTTCATACTAATACCACTTTCTGGGAAAGTTATTGATTGGATGAAACCAAAATTTAATATATCACATTTCAAGAATCCAGGTGATATTCTGAAACTGAAGGAGTTTTCAGTTGATTATACCCCAAAAGGTATACAATGAAAGCAGTAGTATTGCCAATAAAGATGATTTTATGACAATTATTGCTTTCCACTCAATCCTTTTTAGGTGTACAATTTTTTAGCTGGAAGAAGTCTTCCATGGATCATATAGATATGTCTGCAACCAATACAACAGGAAGCAAAAAGTATGGAAGTGATCACCAAACAACAGGAGGATAAGGTCAGAATTAAGCGCTTGGAACCCAAGCTTTCCAAAGCTCATATAAAGGGTTCCCTGCTATCTCAGTGTTGAGATGGGATAATGGTAAAGCAAGCATAGATTCCCTAGACACTCCTTGCCCACATTATTCAACCATGGTTTTGAGCTCCCAGAGAAATATGAAAGTGTTAAAATTAGCCTGAAAATGTATGGATCCCTAAAAAGTTGGGTTTATATATTTCAATAAATAATTTATTTATGGTTTATGCTTTTTTAAGTCATGCTATTAATGCTATTTTGATATGGTCTGCAAACTGCAATACTTGCAAAGACCTAGTTGGGTTTGCTTTTGATTTCAACAGTTATCCCCTTTCCTTAGATGGGCCAACTGCAATGTCCACACATTCTGGATCTTATTACCTTAGTTATTCTGATCCTGTTACAATTTCAAACCCAACCAGCCCCTTGTTTATTTAGTGAACAATTCCTTCCCCACACTACTATATAAGTAGAATTCTCATTATAAATAAAGACAGGTTTATCCACATTTGTGTGGGCTTTTATAATATTCAAGCATTCTCTTCTTTTTCACTAAAAGAAACTCTCTTTTATCTTTTCAGGAAATTAATGTGTGTCCCCTTAATTTTGACCTGAAGGATAGCTTTGAACCTGAAACCATTTGCAATAAAGTTTCCCACTGTGTTCTCTTGGATGCCTTCCCCAAGAGCCAAAGGCAACATACTCCACAATACAACCGGCCCAAAGCAGGGGAAGCATAAATACAAACTTTATACTATAGCTATAGTAAAATATAATATATGCTCAATTTTCTTTAAGCCATAAGGCAATATAATGAAAATGATGAAAACCTTTTATAGATAAAGAGATTTTAGCTAATTCCAGTTCCCCAGAGCTCTTAATAACATATGGGTATGTAACTCAGCTCTAAAAAGATCATGATGCATTTATTAAAGAAATGGAGCAAATGTTCTATTACTCTTCAAAAGAATTATGCCGTCAACAGGTCAATCACTAAGCAAATTAACTGGATGAATCCTTAGTGCAGGCACTCATCAACTACCAATGATTCCAAGTATATACTTTTTGAAAGTATATGAAACAGAATAAAGGGGGAAAAAGAAGAAAATGATACTTCATTTGATAATAAATAAGGGTATTATATAGTACCATGACAAGCCATATATTGCCCATGTAAATCATAAAAGTCATGGGGATCTTACAATTAGTGTCATCATATAACTCTAAATTTCTGATTCTCATACAATATGAGTGTGTGGAAAAAGTGCCACCTATCATTCAGCATCAATTCATTTCTTGAGGAAATGATTCCCTGGGAGTGAGTAATCAAATATTTTTCAACAATGGGGATCCAGAAGATTAAACCACTATTTCCCCAAAAAATCAATGGTAAAAGAAGTGTGAATAGTACTGCTATGAGATTAAGCAGCTTTTAGATCTTCTTTGGTATCAATCCCAAAATGGCTACATAGTTAGAATTGGCTGCTTAGAAGGGTTAAAAAGAATACCATGTAGAGAGAATCATATAATATATAAAATGTAGGACCCTCAACCTCTAAAAAACCAGGCACATTAAATTAATGAAGCCCCTATATTATAAAGCTTTATATTAGAAAGTCAGGTATGGTGATTAAATCCCAACAAATTAAATTTCTGCCCAATGGGGTGGGCTATTATATAATGGGATAAGTCTTTAAAAATGACACACATAAGCTTCAGGAATTTGAAAGTGGTATAAAAAAGTTTTCATCATGACTAATTATGGCAGTACAATACAATTATCTATCAGAGGGAGAGCATATTCACTACTATTATTAAGAAATTAGAGTATTAAATGGCTTGGGCAATAACAAATCTACCTCCTGAGAATCTTGATAATGAAGATGCCACAGGGGACTAAAGGTATGTGACTTTGGAGCAAATATTCCTGACCATGTATTAGTTCAGGGACTAAAATGGTCAAATTTTAAATTGGGCAGTGTTGAGGGTCTGGATGTAAAAGCATTCTGGCTACTGCCAACCTACTTAACATCTAGACATCACCCAATTTGGTCACCTTCCAATATACTGTTTGACATACCGAGAATGATAACCAAGCAATATCACATGCCAATCCAAGTATCCAGTGGCTTGAACCCATCCCACACATGACCAACCCCTATGTTTGATCCAACTAAATACCCGCCACAGTCAAGTCTATATAAGTCTAAAGTAATATCCAATAAAATATACTTCTCTTCTTTCTTAATTCCATATTTGAAGCTTCCCCAAAAGGCGCTCCTTATCACTGGTAGCAGCTACGGTTTTTTTGACCACACCCATGAGAGAAAAAATAACTGACCAAAACCTGCCCACCTTTGCTCACGTAATCAACCAGGCCATATCCCAGGATACCTGGAAAACATACTTCTGCGCCCATGACATTGACAAAGATATACCTAGTGGATGCACCATATTCAAAGGTCTGGTCATGCCCAAAGCATGTGTCAAGATAATTCAATATAGTTGCTCTCTTCAACCACAAACAAACGCACAACCACCTATCACAGGTGAAGTTACCAACACCAAATACATTGGTATTGACAAGTTCTTTGGTAAAAACAAAGAAAACATCATCAACTGGCTAGACCACTCAGCCACAAAACTCCGCGCCAGCCGCATCTCCCATGAGAAATGGGTCCAGGAAGCCAGCAAGTGCCTATATGAGGCCGCAGCCAACAGGTTTGCCACCTGGGTTGGCTCACAAATTGATGACCAGCTTTACAACTGGGAAGAGTTCAAAGCAGATATCACCCACAATTTCTGCATCACCAAATCACTCCAAGATATTGCAATACAGCTCAGTGATCTTCCTCAGAAGACCCCTATCACAGCTTACGCCAAAAAATTTGAGGAAATACACCGCAAAATCCAAAACCCAGCGCAAGCTAATAACATACATACCAGAGCCTCATTCATCAACAGAATAAAACCCTCTGTTGCTGCCCTTGTCTGCCCAGAGACCAACACCTCCATGCCCACATTATTGCAGAAGCCAAGCGCGCGGAAAAACATGCAAACATGGAATATGCTGCACACAACGGCAATTGCTCCTCAAACAGCAATGGTAGATAAAACTCCAATGGCAACAAGCGCCAAAACACCAATCATAGCAACGGCAACCCCAATTGCAACAATGGCAATTGCAGCCAAAGCGCAGACTGCTCCTGTCCCAAGAAAGAGGACACCGCCAAAGTAAACAATGCTGAAACAGTAACCCACTATGAATCTGACCCCACATCCTCTGACCTCAAAGGTCTTGAAACAGAGGAACAGGGAAAAAAGGAGGGGAAATAGGCTTAAGTGCCCCTGTCTCCCCCCAACTTGACAAGAAACTGTACCAAGGCAGAAACTTTGCTGCTTGCATCCCACGTGTCCCGCAATCCTCCATTTTTATGAATGTAAAAATTAAAGATTGCTCACAACTTCTTGTCTATCCATGCACTTAAAAATTACATACACATAAATTTTATTTGACTCTGGTGCACAACACAATATGGTTAACAAACCTTTTGTAACCAAGTACAAAATACCATTGTCAAATCCAACTTCAAATACGCCAGAATGGCAGATAAATCAAAGGTTCTACTCAAAGGCAAAAAAACTCCCTTCAGAATTGACCTCCAAGGAATACAACCGTCCATCAAAGGACTTGTCATGAACAATATAAACTACAACATCATAGCAGGCATGGACTGGTTTGCCTGAGTGAGCCCCAGTGTATGTTGGAAAACAAAAACCATGACCATCATACGCAACAGAGTCAATTTTAACATCCTCAAAGAACCCAACAACCTCATTCTAAGAGAAACAGTATTTGTCCAGGTCATAAACAAAGATGACTCAGAACATCTAACCAAAGACAGTACCCTCCATATATTGAGGTACACTGAATTCAATAACATGCAAACAACCAAAATTCAATCCCCAGAACTTGCAGCACTCCTAAATGAATATGCCCATATATTCAAAGAAAACTCACAGAGTTACCCCCCAAACGGGAGGTCAAACATGACATTGACCTATGTAAAGCCATGCCTAAACCAGCACCCCTCTACAGACTCTCTCCCATGGAGACCCAAACCCTCAAAACACACATTGAGGACAATCTAGTAAAAGGATTCATTCACCCATTGGAATCCCCATGGGGGGCAGCAGTGTTCTTCATAAAGAAAAAGGAAGGCACTCTGCATCTAGTAACTGATTAAAGAGCACTAAATGCAAGCACAGTTTAGAATAAATACCCTCTTCCACTTATATAGGATCTGTTTGCAAGACTCTCAGGAGCCAAATTTTTCTCTAAAATTGACCTCACTTCAGGTTACAACCAAGTTGAAATTGAGGAAAAGGACATACCAAAAACCGTATTCCTTACACAATTTGGATCCTTTGAGTGTAGGGTAATGAACTTTGGGATGACCAAAACTCCCGCAACGTTTGTCACCATGATGAACCAAGCACTAAATGGTCTCTTAAATACATTGTTCTACCTCGACAACATCATCAAATTTGAAAAAACAAAAGAGGAATACCTCACGCATGTCTGCAAGACACTCAATCAACTTGCAAAGCACAAAATTTACACCAAGGCTAGTAAGTGCCAATTTATGGAAAAGGAACTCTTGTTCTTGGGCCACTTTGTCTTTGACAGTGGCATTGAAGCAGACCCAGAAAAAATTAAAGCCATAAATAACTTGCAACACCCCACCTCTGTTAAACAAGTAAGATGCTTTTTGGAATGGTAGCTTACCTAAGGAAATACATCAAAGACTGCAGAAAACTAACCACATCAATCAATGACTTAACCAAGGGTAATTTCAAAAAGAAATTCATCTGGACACCAGAATGTGATAAGAATTTCCAATTATTAAAACAAGCTTTGATTGAAGCACCAATCTTGCAATACCCTAATAACAATGGGTGCTACAAGTTCAAGTCAGATGCCAGTGAGACCGCCATTGGCACAGTCCTGCGCATCCACCAGCTAGGGAAGCAAGACTTCCTGCCAGTATATTATGAAAGCAGAAAACTGACCAACACTGAGCAGAGATACCCAATACACAATAGGGAATTGCTAGCAATATATCACGCATACAAGAAATGGAGATGTTACCTAGAAGGACATTTAATTGTCTGAGTACTAACTGACCATAAATCCTTAATCTATTTCAAAGCTCAGAACGCACATGCACGGAGACAAGCCAAATGGATGTCCCTGCTGGAACAGCTTAAGTTGGACATCCAATACAAAAAGGGGGCAGAGCTGGTCACAGCTGATGCTCTCTCTAGACTATGTCAGCCTAGAGAGAATCACCCTGACCACCTGGACCCTGACTGGCCTAACCTGTACAAAACTGAGTATAAAACCAAAGGGAAAGACCCCTCAATACATCAACTGACCCACAATACATTAGAAAGGAACAAAAAGTATTTCCATTTATCAAATGGCACTGTATACCAAATCATTAATGACAAACATGTCCTGTACATTCCACTTGCACAAAGAGTTGACACCATATTAAGACATCACTGCCTACTAGGACATACAAAGGCTAACAACCTATACCTCACATTAAAAGAGATAGTATGGTGGCTCAACCTCAAACAGGATATAGTTGATGTTCTGAAAAAGTGCACAGTGTGCAAGAAATACACCAGCACAAAGGCTCCCCAGCCAACAGTCAACCCAGTACCAGACCCAGAACCATTCAAGGTTTGGGTGCTAGATATAGTGGGCCCCTTCCCAGAAACAAAAACAAACCAACATTTCTTAATTGTAGCTATCAACTTTGCCACATGCTGGCCCATCTGCTGGGCAACAAAGGACCATAAAGCAGAAACCATCAACCAATTCATTAACAAAGCAATCATAGTCAACTACGGCACTCCAGACTACATTATAATCAATGGAGAAACCGAGCTATCAGGTCATGTAGTAAACAACAACTTAAAATCCAAAAACATTAAACATTCCACAACCTCTCCATAAAGGCCACAGGCCAACAGCAGAGTGGAACCCCTAAACAACAGTCTTATCAGGACCCTAGAGAAAATAATGGATGGCAAAGCCAAAGACATATGGCCACTATATGTGAAACATGCATTACTAGTATCCCGAGTCCACACTAATCAAGGAACATGCTATTCAACATTTGAGCTAACCTACGGGTATAAATCAGAAATAATTACCTGCAATAAGCAGCCATACATAAAGACCCCCCTGGGGAAACCCCCCACAGTAGAACAAGTACCAAATCTACAACACATTTGCCTCAAAGCTAAAATAGCAGAAATAAAGAGGCTCAAAACACAAAAGGTAACCTCTACAGAGGAACCACTTCCCATTGACTCCCCTGTCTGGGTTCTAGCTGACAACAGAAAGAAACTAGACTCAGTACACAGGGGACCAGGAAGAATCATCAAGTACAGACCAGATCAAAACACCTACATAGTAAAATTCCAAGGTGCCAAAACCTCAATCATCAAGAAATACCACAGAACCCGTCTCCGCCTTAGTAAAGGAGAACACTTGACCAGACTGGTTCCAACTAGTAAACAGCTCCAGGAGCATCAGGCAGCAGCCGTGAAAACAAAGCCCCCTCCTGATGCACCAGAGTACCCCCTTAAGGGGGGGGTGTCGAGGGTCTGGATGTACAGGCATTCTGGATACCGCCAACCTGCTCAACACCCAACCATTGCCTGATTTGGTGCCCTTCCAATATACTGTTTGACATACCAAGAATGGTAACCAAGCAATATCACATGACAATCCAATTATCCAGTGGCTTGAACCCATCCTGCACATGACCAACCCCTATGTTTGATCTGACTAAATCTCTGCCACAGCCCAATCTATATAAGTCTAAAATATTATCTAATGAAAGATACTTCTCTTTCCTCCTAATTCTATATTTGAAGCTTCCCCAAAAGGCGCTCCTTATTAGCAGCAAGAAATTTGAGCTCTCTATTTGATAGCAGGCAAGCCTAATACTTGCATTTCCACCTATTCAAAACAGCTAGGGTCAAATAAACCCCATTATTGTAATAAAGTAGTCCCTTATTACCAGGTGCCAAAAAATAGCCTGTCCCTCTTAAGGTTATTTTTATCTTCTAAATTCTAATAAATAAAGCTTCATTTTCTTCTTGAATTTGTTCCTGAGGCACTGCTGCAACAATGCAGTTATTTTATCTTATTTGCTGAAAACATGAATTTATTTGTTATCTGTATAAGATTTAAATCTCCTATTGTTTTTATATTACATCCCCAAGAGTGAAAACTATACAGACAATGATAGTATATTTGGGGTCAAGTGACTCTACTTAACTAGAAATCTATATAGAAGGAGTCTTCATAGATTTGATGAAAGTTTCCTTATTCAAGAACTCAGATTTTATTGCTTATTGGGATAAGGCAATGTCTAGTTTTCTAAAAAAATACAGGTGACTTATATATATTGGCCGTGTGATGGATTTTTAAAGAATACTCTGGTTTTCTGGTTCTAAAACACATACTAGAGTATGAACTGAGGCAGATTAAAGGGTTTTAATTTGTATGCTACTTTTCATCTGGCAGCTTTTGATATAGGAATAGCTTAACTTTGATTTGGGTTATCTTTTTATATCATCATCTTGATTACTGTGGAAGATAATATGATGAAATAAAAAGTTGAACCTGATTTATGGCTCTTTTTGGCAGATGAGGCTATGCGATTTGTTTATTTATTTGCTAAATGCTGGAGCCAACAATATCAAGTGTTTGCTCCTTGGAAGTATTCAACAAAAAGGCTGTTTTGAAAAGATGAGCTCCGTAAGAAACCACTCTCTTTAAAGTTTAAGTTTTCTTGGAGATTTCCAAATTTAATGCGAATAAATAGCCTATAAATCAGCTATTTTAACTGAAGCTTTCCCAAAGTTTTTCCCTTCGAGCATCTCAATGAAAGTGCTGGGGAGGTTTTCGATCCCATCCACCACATACTCTCTGTACTTCATCTTCCCTTGGCGGATAAGCCCTTCAAGAACTTCCTTCCCTTGCTCGCCATACTGCTCCATCAAATTTGCGACGATGAATCCCTCCAAACGGATAGATTTCCCTGTAATATATCTGAGTCTATAAATCGGATCGTGGTGCCCACTCTTGTTGTATTGGGAAATCATTCCACAAACAGGAATGCGGCAAAACGGGTTAGCGTGCTCAAGGACGGCATCCAGTAACTTCCCACCCACATTTTCAAAGTAGATATCAATTCCTTTAGGACAGGTCTTCTTGAGAATAGCCAGGTAATCATCCGCGTGAGTCTTGTGGTTGAAGGCTGCATCGAACCCAAGTTCCTTCAGAAGAAACTCAACTTTTTCATCAGTTCCTGCACAGCCAACAACACGAAGCCCAAGGTGCTTCGCATATTGGCCTACTACCTGGCCAACTGCACCCGAAGCAGCAGAAACGAATAGGGTTTCTCCCGGCTTAATTGGATCACAAACCTTGTGCAGCCCCGCGTAGGCTGTCATACCAGGCATGCCCGCAACACCCAGGTAATAAGAAAGAGGTGAAGGAGAACTCTTGGCATCAGAAATAACCCGAGCTCCTGCCGCCTGGACTACTGAATATTCTGCCCATTCGCCAAAAGCGGATACAACGTCGCCGGCTTTAAAAGAAGGGCTGCTTGAGCGGACAACCTCGCCAATAATACCCCCTGACATTGGCTGGCCGGGGATGACAGCAGGGAAGTAGCTCTCAATGCTTGGATCGCGCATTGCGGAGCGCATGTAAGGATCAACAGATGCATAGAGGGTTCGAACTAAAATAGCACCTTCGTTCAGAGCCACCTTTTCCAAATCAATCGTGTCCTTGGTCACTTGGAAGTTCTTATCGACAGCGGGAAGACCATCGGGGATAGAAGTATAAATGATTTTGGTGTTTGTAGTCATGGCTATTTGGTTGACAGAATACTTGAGTGGGTAAATCAGCCAGCTAAATATATTCAGAAGCTGTGCTGCACAATGTTTTAAAATGATTTAAGCAGAAATGAGTGGTCAGGATTCAAATTCATACACCAAATTCCCTAGCGAATGTTATCACTTGTAGCACTTGGATAAAGCAAACCCAACGGTATTTTGTTCATATGGCATGGTTCACTTGCTCACTGTGATATTGTAACGAGTACAATTAGAGGTACACTGATCCTTTGATTGAGATGGTCTTAGCATCAGCGAATTACACCAATCAATAGATGTACCAATATTGTAAGAAAATATATAAGGATAACGTGCTGGGATCTTTGTAATTAACAGTTTACATGATTTATCAAATCTAATCATGCAAGTATCCTCAGGTTTGTTATCATCTCAAACAATAAAGCTATCATAAGCGGAACTGCGCCTTGTGATTAGAATAGTTTAGAGCCAGCTGGGCTTCCCATTCGGTTTTATAATGGATTCTTAGAGGTTTACAGTGCCAATGCCAATTTATTATGTCTCATACTTGCGAATTAGGTTAATTGAGGATCAAACCTCTTGTACAGATATGTGGATCACTTACCAGAATGGTTAACTTAAAGCTGAGTAACATGTACTGTTTATGGCAAGACTTGCCTCCAAATCTGGTAACTCATATTTCACACAACCAATTCCCTTTATCATTCACTAATTCCACCCCACTGCGGCGATATTCGTCTCCTTTTCAACCATCCCATACTGAAATACTATTCCGATTGATTACAAATATATGAAATAGACGAGCGGGATATGAATCCACTCGCATCAGAAGTAGGTCTCCATAATTCAACCACACCCGGAATAAATCTGGGGCAAAGTCCTTTATGTTTGAATTTTCACATCCGCCTAAACAGACCTAAGCATGGTGTGCAAACACCGGTAGGGCACGGCATCTAAAAAACACTATTTTAAATTCAATAGTAGATACAGCGTCTCGATTTATGGCATCACACATGGGAAAGCACTATCTCAACAGGCATTCGCATTCGATGCTAAAGAACATATAGTAAACATAAAGGATTCAAAGCTATAGATAGACCGAGAAGACCCAAGGTCCCAAAGCTGCAATAAAAAGTAGGGTCAATTATCAGCAACAAGATTGCAAAAAGCTCCAAAGTCAAGATATTTAAAACAATCCCCCTTGGCTATACTGTCTACAAGCTATAATCTATACTATATATACTGACTAAGCACCAAAGTAAATATAAAAACATTAAAACTAAAAAATAAGGATACATAAAAAAGTATTTATTGCAAAAAGGCTCATACAATAGTTGAAGGAACAACATATATATCCTGAATATATTCAAGCTCTCTATCCTCTGGATAGTAATCATGGACTGCCTTGCACATATCCTGGTACTTGATCACAGCCTTGTTTGTTTAGGGAGAATCCTTGTCTCTCGTTCCAGTCTTGAAGAGGGGACAGAGATAGCCTGCTAGGGTTTGAGATGATCTGGAATCTTGTTGAATTTGGGCTTATTACCCCTGGCGCAAGCTGGTTGTGCCACCCTTTAAGAGAATAGGGGTATTTATCAAGCTGTCTCTGAACCACTTGAAGCAGTTCCAGCTGATTGAGTCACTACCCTTTCTTATCTGATGTGTGCCTTGGAATACTTCAATCCACTGAGTTTTAAAGTGCTCAATGAAAGGAAAATTTTCTTTCTGGTTGGGGGTAATATAGAGATGGTATATTAGGACATCATAAAGGGCTTCAAACTCCTCTTTTCTCACTAGAGTGAAGGTAGAAAAGCAGTTAAAGTCATCTTTGGCCCCTTTATCTCCCTTGGTATTGGCCAGATCATGGATATTTGAGCATATTTAAAGACACTGACATAGTGCTTACCAGAAGTGGAAATAGCATTCCTGAGGGAATCTTTTGAAGACTTTAATAAAGGCAACAGCTTGGTCCTGCACAAAGCTGACTACAAGATGGGTGTAATAGTGCAAGATATCTGCCTGCTTTGTGATGGTGAAATAGGCAGTGTCTATTTTTGGAAAGAGGACTTATCCTTGCATTGTGTGTCTCCTTGGGATCTTCTTTAATAGCTGTAAGGATTTCATCAAGCTTGCCCTTCAAAATAGTAAGAGCATGCACATAGGGGTCCTGCTTTCTGTTGAGAAAAAGCAAATAAAAGGGAAAAATTAAGTTGCCAACCTGCTCATAGATATATAAGAGCTGGCTGAAGAGCTTTAGTAAGGTATATAAAGTGTCATCTGCTAGCCAAGTCAAATATATGAGGAGGTTGCACAAATCCTGGCTGGCAGCAAATCAGATTATGCACTCATTTGCATTATTTTTTGTCTTGAAGGAGAAAACCCTCATCATCTCAAGATGGCTTTTTCTCCCTGGTTAGGATCATACAGTTGATCAAGGCAGCACCAAATGGGTCATTATTTGTTAGATTAATCTGTTTCCTATAAACTGTGCTACTTAAAACTTTAAAATTTTGTTTAAATTTTCTTATCAATAAATTTAAATAATTACAACAATTTTATCAAAATAAATCTTATTTAATCCTTATAATATAAAAACCTATATTAAATTAATTATTTTTTACTTACAGCTAAATTAAACTGTATTAAAAGCTAGTAACAATCTTATTTCATATACCCTTATTTCTTGAAAGCTGATTAGTACAAAATGACATCATTCTAAAAAGAGCAACCTAAAAATACAATAAAAACTGATATGATGCTTTTTGTTGGAAATCAAATTGTTGCCTAAAATCTTAGCTTTTTTAAAATATTTAATTTAAAATATAATAATTTTTGAATCCCTCTTTTTAAAAAGAGGGCAGATAGCTTTTTTGCATATTTAATAAATATTAAATAATTTTGGATTTTTTAAAAAAAATCTAGTAAAAAGTTAAAAAAAAACCAAAACTAAAATTAAAACTGAACTTTTATTGAAATTTCAGTGATCTCATTTAGCATAAGTAATTTATTCTTAAGTTAGATTTTATAGAAAATATATAATAAGAACTTATAAGAGAGTAAAAGTTTTTCTTTTCAAAATTTTAAGTATTTAATATTAATAAAATAGCTTTATACAACTATTTAATAAAATTATATTTTTATACTGTATGCTAGAGATAATATGTATAAAAAATTCAAACATAAAAAAGAATGTATCAAAATCTTGCTTTATTTAATTAAATTTTATAAAGGTTAAAATTTATCTGAACTAAATGGAAAATGATAGTCATTGTATCTATAAAAATAAGATACAAATTTAATTATACAAGCAAATATTTATATGTGATTAGAAAAACATTTTTGTTTTGATAGATTTAAAATATATAAAGTTCATTTTTAAGAACTGTTAAAGGTTATAATAAACTTAAGTTTATTTAAAAAAAGGTTTTTGAGTTGGTTACTAAAAGTAAGCTAAATAATGATTTATACTTTAAATTTAGTTTATTGATTAAAATATCATACTTTAAGAGTTAATTAGCATATTTTATTTCAAATAATAATTTTATAAGCTTACATTCAAAGCCACTTCAAGATACTAAATCGGTATTGAAATATAAAGTTGCAGCACAATTCCGAAAGCTGAGATTAAGGGCTTTCTAATGATACTAGTTTGAGCAAGATTGAAGTACTATTCGCAGAAATAGCAACAGTTAACCAGAATATAAAAAGGGGTAAATAAACAATGATATCAGACTTCAGGGGTGATATTGATAAATTAAGGAGATCAGTTGGGGGTCAGTTGGGGATTTATGCCTGTAGTGCGAAAGCTCAGCTAACATGGTATTTAAACAGCTCAACTTTACAAAAATTTACTTTACAATCTACACCTTTACTCCTCTCTGATAACTGCACATCTATTTCCAAGCAAGAACTGCCTGAACCAAGCCAAGGAACCCAACCACTATCATTATGGAACCTATCAAGTTTGCACCTCAGATGACACCCTTTTTCTCACTGGGGGCTTCTACTAAGAGAGAAAGAATCTCTATGCTTAAACAAGCATTCCTTTTTACTGCTGGCAGTGATCTTAACAGATTTGTTGAGCATTTCTTATTAAAAACAGAGTTTGGAAAAAGTACCTTCTTACCTGTCATACAAAATTCTAAGACAGATGATTTTCTTAACAACCTAAAGGAATTGATGTCAGAGTCCCCTGCCAAGCACCTTCCTTCCCTAAGAGCATTGGTTACATCAAGCTACAGTCTGAAAGAGCTTTGGGATTGTGGATTTAAAATGACAAAAAATGAGTATTCATATTCTAAAAAATAAAAAATGCTAAAAAAGCATCATTAAATTCAAAAAATAAAAAAGGAAAAAATGATTCAGTAAAGAAAGAAAACATAAAAAACATTTTAAAACATATATTAAAAAATTCATTTCCAACTAGCCAATTCACTAAAAAGTCCCCTGGATTGATTTATGAAGAATTACAAAAAGAGTTGAGTGAATACTCAACTAAAATAAAATACTCATTATTGAAAACAAAAAAAGAAATTTATGAAGATATGAAAATAAAAAACAATATTTCTATTTCACTTTCCACTTTTTATAAGCTTATTCCTAATAATATAATTAAAAGCAAAAAGCAAACTGATATGTGTAACATTTGCAACTTAAAAAAGTCATTAGAAATGAAGAAAAAGGATTTGAGTATAAAGAAGTTGCCATTGCCTAAATCTATTAAAGAAAATTTGGAATCTATTGACCTACATGAAAAGTTTTATAAGCATCAAAATAAAGAATATATTAGTGATATAAATAATCTTGATAATAATTCATGTGTTATAGTAATAGACTATAAAGAAAACTTTAAAATAGGTGGGGGTCCTATAGAGACAAATAATTGTTTTTATGAGAAAATACCTATTTCTTTATTAGGATTTGCAATTGCTTTTAAAGAAAATGAGAAAATTAAATATGAGTATCATGACTTTTTATCTGAAATTTTATCTCATGACTCTTTGTTTTCAGGTCAGTGTTTGATAAGTCTGCTTAAAAATAATAAATTTAAGAATATTAAAAATATTAAAGTTTGGACTGATAATGGTAATCATTTCAGATCTTATGAATTCTTATATTATCTTTTTAAAGAGGTACCTAAAATTATAAAAGGAACAATTAAGTTTAATAGATTTGTTGAGTGTCATGGCAAAAGTATTGTTGATGGTCATTTTGGTGTATTATCTAAAATATTTAAACAAAAGGAAAATGAGATGTATATAAAAAATATAAATGATCTCAAAATGGTTTTTGAGAGAGAGGAAGAAAGAAAGGGTCTATATGAGACACTTGTAAATAATTCAGATGTTTCCCAGAAAATCTTTTTTCACATCTATGATAGAAAATCTAGGCCTAAAAAAAGCTGGCTTGAAGTCAAAGCATTTTATGTTAATCTTTCATATTTAATGAAAGATGGTGAGCTGTATGTTTCACCTTTGACATTTGAGGATGTTAAGGAGTACTCCAAAATAAATTATTGTGCAAAGTTCTGCACAGATGACAGAGAAACAAAGAGAGCTGATACTACTAAAGGATTAGTAGGACATGTTCATGAAGTTAGACACATAACAAAAACTTATATTTCACATAGGGTAAATAGTCTTTTAAATACAACAACTTAGTTTTCTAAAAATAACTAAGAAATTAATTATATGAGCCAAAGATAGGGTAATAGCAATTATAGCTTTGGGGCTGCTATTACTCTCCCATGCAACTCATATATTTAATTCTTGGCTTATTAAAATAGAAAAAAGGGTTTTAGCAAAAAATACAGCTAATAGAAATAAGATTTATTTCTTTATTTGTATATTTTACACTATTAAACTTTTCTTCAGTAAACTAAGCATTATACTAATGTTCAAAAAACATAACTTTATGACTTAAATGATACCAAAGAAGTTAAAAAGGCTTTGAAATGCTTAAGCTGGCGCCTTGGCTTAATCTAACAAATAATGACCCAAATCTCTCAGTGCTTGGAGCATAGTGCTGATGGGTGAAACTCCTCTGGAGCTTTGATGCATCTCCAGCACAGGGGAGTTGTGAATCATTGAGATGTTTAATACTTCATTCAAACCTCTGGTTGAGATTATATCCTTGGTAGCAGGAAGAACCTGGTGGGAATACCAAAATATCAACCAGTAAAAAGATCAAAAGACTCAGCACAGTCATTCTTCACAGCAGGGGTGTCAAATCTAGTTATCCCATGTGTGATGGGCCTTGCTGAGCAGCCAAGGTGATCACAATTAGAATGATGCTGTCAGATAGCTCTTTTTCTCATTGTTGCAACTAGGGATTAACTCTGCTGTAAAAGTTGCAGCAAAGGGTTTCTAGTTTCTACAAACAGTTAGTCAGTGACCTAATTCTTAATACTATACCTGTTGATGGTATAGTGACAGCCTATGAAGGACAGAAGAATAATAAAGTGTATAGACAAAACTGTTATTTATTTAGATAGTATTGCATTTATATAGTGTGAGGCGGGGGAACTGCCATCAGAGGCAGGGAGGCACAGACAGAAGAACTTTTCAAATAGAGGAGAGTGGGTTGACACAGCTAAAAGTCTTGCGCAAGAGAACGACCTCTTTCTCGTGGCTTTCCTTAAGGAGGTAGATATAAATAACTTCATTGTTCTATTTATAATCCCGGAAGTGAAGCCTGTGCCTTGTGCGTGTTCAAAAGGCAAATTGAACACCTGTTTTAGGGGCGTTTTAAACGTCTTTATCACTAGTAGAATCAGGATGCAATAGTGTGACCGCGCAATTGTTCCATTGCTTAATCCCTAGATAGACAACTTTTTGTCTAATCCATTCAGGATCTGCAACATTTCCCTCCACTGGATTAGACAATAGAATTTAAAAATGGCTGGTGTCTCAAGGTGACGTCTATGGTGAACAGTCCCTCTAGAAGAGTCACAAGAAGAGTCTTGAAGAAGGTGCAAGTGGTAATTCCAAAGAGGCGCAAGCATACCAGGCCAGTGGAGGTGGTGAAGGCAGCAGAGAAGCAAGTAGTCCTGCATGATGTGGACGGCAGCTACCTGGACTTGGGGGTTCACTTAGATCAGCTACTGGTGCCTCAGCTGGCCTTAGGGGGAACAGACCCATTGTTTGCTGTGCTGTTCCTAGCTTTGAGTGAGCCCAGGGAGGTGACAGGAACTGGGTTAAAAATGGGTAACAGTATTCATTGGCAGTTCTCCATGTGGGCAGCAGAAGAATACTTGGAGGCTCAGCTGAAGGAATTCCAATTTGAGGGTCAAGGCCTTTCAGTCTTGCAACAGGGGAAGGTATCCAACATAGTGAAGTCAGTCCTTCGCGCTTGGGCAACATCTGGGGTTACCAACGCTCAACCAGTCAGTTGGAAAACCTCTGACAACTTTGAGCAATGCCTTTGGTGAGCCTTCCAGGAAGTGTTGAAGTCATACACAGTGGAGAGGACTGCCCATCTGGTGCCAATGGTGATGGCTGGCAACCTTGTTCTTTGAGGAACCAACTGCTGTAATACCAAGCAGGAGGAGAACATGGGGGTCTTCCTTGAGTGGGACCTATCCTTATTCTACGGGGTGGGTGGCCAGGTCCCAGTAGAGTATGTCCTTTGCGAGAGTCTTCTGTGGGACTGTATCTTCTTGGGGGTCACCTTTCCTGTGGACATTGGGGTCAATTGTGTATCTCGCTTGGTGGGGGTTTGTTGCCCAATCCTTGGTCATTGGCTTTGTGGATCTTTAGGCAACCAGTTGTGTTTCTTGGCTGTCATTCAGGTGGTAGAACAGTTGGTGCAGTACTGGAAGAGTCTTTTCAGTCTCCAATAAACACCTTGTTCTTTTATTCTTATTCCTCATACTTTGGTGCAACACTATCACAAACAAGACAACAACCCATGGAATTTTTTAATTAGGCTTTTGTTTTTTCGGGTTATTGTCCTCATTGGGGCTTACTCTTGGTCACTAGGAGCAGCACGCATATACTGAGTGTGTACTCTAGTGATCAATTGCCCAGAATGGGGCTCCTTAAGGGTGTAGGAGGCGGGGCCAGTCTTCTGGATAACTTGAACTGGACCTTTCCAAAGGGAGGCAAGTTTGGATTTGCAGCCGTACCCTCTATTGCTGAAGAAGTAGACTGAGTCTCCTACCAGGTAAGTGGGTAAGGCAGAGCGTTTGGATGCAGCTTGTTCTAGGTCCTGCAACTTATGGCTTAAGTTTACAGTGTAGGTCTCTGATTGCAAGCAAATAAGGGTTTGAACCAGCTTGTTGAGGTACGCCTCTGGGGACACAGCCAGGATGGGCTTTACCAAGGAATATAGTAAAGAGGGAAGTCCTGGTTGCCGGCCGTAGAGCAGTTAGAAGGGTGGCTTGCCAGTGGTCCAATGGTACCCAATGTTGTATTCAAAGGTGGCTGTAGGCAGGAAGGTATCCCATTCAGTCTCATGTTGGTGACTGAGCTTCTGGAGTATCTGGACCAGGCTCCCATTAGTGCGCTCTACCATGCCATTTGTCTGTGGGTGATAAGGAGTGGATAGTGTCCCACAAATTCCCATCAGTTGGTTGAGGCGGGGGATGATATAACTGGTGAAGTTGGTACCATTGTCTGTCAGCAGGATCTGGGGGCAACTATGTTTGTATATGATATTCTCCAGGATGAACGTGGCTGTCACCAGTGCATATTGGTTGGGAATTGCCTTGGCCTCTACCCATTTAGTCAGATGATCAACCGCCACAATGATGAACTTGTTGCAACTGTTGGTAGCTGGAAGGGGGCCCACTGTGTCAAAGACTACAGTGTGGAAGGCAAACCCAGGGCATATCAGTCTGTGTTAAAACTTGGCAACCTTAGGCCTCTCAATGTTGCAGTCATGACAGTTGGCTAGCGTATCCACTACGTCAGTGTGCATCCCTTCCCAGAAGCAGCGCTGCTGTAGTAGAGCTAATGTCTTCTGTATACCACCATGGCCAGTAGTCTTGTGAGCAGCCACCACTGAGTTCATGCGTAAGGATGGGCGTATGTAGGGTAGCCAAGAGTCTCCACAAAGCTTCAGGAGTTGTCCCTTAGAGACCTTGGTATCAACAGCTGACTTCTTGAGAGCCCTCTGTATCTCTACTGGCTCCTCTCCCCATAAAGAAGGATCCTCCATAAGCTTGTCATAGAGAATGTCAGCCATGGGGGATACTAAGGCAACATTGGGAAGGCGGGAGAGACAGTCAGCATTCTGGTGGGCTACCCCGGCTTGATGAATAATCTTGTAGTCATAAACCTGAAGTTTAATGGACCAATGCGCCAGACGTCCTTCAGGGTCCTTGAGGGTCTTCAGCCATTGCAAGGAGGCATGGTCTGTTACAACTGTGAAATGTACCCCATGGAGATAGACTATGAACTGTTGGTAGGAGTATATCACAGCCAGACACTCTCGTTTGGTGACAGTGTAGTTCCTCTAATGAACATTAAGCGTACGTGAGCAGTATTCAACAGGGTGTTCAAGTCTGTCAGAGTCCAGTTGAGAGAGAACACACCCAATTGCTGTCAGACTAGCATCTGTATGAACCACAAACAGCTTGGCAAAGTCAGGGTAGGCCATCACAGGGGCTTCATTCAGTGTTCCTTTGAGAGCATTGAAGGCAGATTGGCACGCTGGGCTCCAGAAGAATTCCTTATCATCTCGGAGAAGCTGAAAAAGGGGGTCACCCAGGGATGCAAAGTTGGGGATGAAGCGGCGGTAGTACCCAATCATCCCCAGGAAGACCTGCACGTCCTGCTTATTGGCCAGGATCTGCATTTGCTCAATGGCTTCCACCTTTAGAGGTACAGGGCAAAGTCCATCTTGGCTAATGATGAACCCCAAGAACTCAAGGTGCTCCTTGAAGAAGTTGCACTTGCATGGCTTGAGCTTGAGATTAGCTGCAAGTAACCTCTGGAAGACTTCCTCCAAGTGTCGTAGGTGATCATTAAAGGTTTGGGAGAACACATTAATGTAATCAAGGTAGACCAAGACACTGGTGAGTTTGAGGTTGCCCATCACTGCATCCATAGCCCGTTGAAAGGTAGCTGGGGCATTGGAAAGACCTTGAGGCATCCTTGTGGGTTGAAATAGCCCTTGGTCAGTGATGATTGCACATTTTTCTTGATCAGCAGGGGGTAGGTCAATCTGCCAGTACCCACTGATAAGGTCCATGGCGCTGAAGAACTTGGCGTCACCCAGTTGGTCCAAGGTATCATCAATACGAGGGAGGGGATATGAATCCTTCTTGGTAACAGCATTCAGTCAATGGTAGTCAATCACCACACAGTTGCTGACATCCTTCTTTTTGACAATCAGGAGAGGGGAAGCCCAAGGGCTTTTACTGGGGACCATTAAGCCAGATCCCAATAGCTTTTGAAGCTCTTTGTTAGCCACGGCATGATTGGCTTGACTGCGCCATATAAGTCTGGAGCGGATAGGTGGACTGCCTTGGGTGTCAATATGATGAGCAACATCTGCAGCCTTGTCCAGGTCATAATCATCCTTGGCAAACACATCTTCATACTGTGCAAAGAGATCCATAGCTTGATCCTTCTGCTCTTCAGAGAGGCCAGATAGAGAGTTGCAGCTTATGAGTGATAGCACCAGTGGTTGCTCACAGGGTAGACCCAACTCAGAGAAGTTTGCAAAGGAGGAAGTCTCCTGCAGGTTGTCATGCTCTTCCAGTTGTATATAAGCCAGAAGTTGGTGTTTTGAGATAACCATAGCTTCACAACTCATGTTGGCCAAGAGTATGAGTACCTCCTTCTCACTTGACATGAGGATGCCTGGCGCAACCCATGGCTCTAGTCTGGAGGCATTAGGGGTGCCAAAGATTTCTCCATGAGTGCCAGCTGGTAGAGTCAGCAAGAGGCCTTTATTATGGATCACCTGGGCGCCAGGTGGGATAGTCACATTACAGGAGGCGTAGACTGGGATACCCTTGTCTTCCCCAATTAAGAGAGGTAGCACCTTGACCTTCTTACTACACAGTGTATAAGCAACTGGAAGCTCTCCGTTGGCGTACTCCAGATTGATGTAGTGCATACGTCGTAAGGGCAGATCAGACAGGCAATCACCATGATAGAACATGGGTATGGAATGGCCCAATATTCCAAATGTATGATCTCCATGGTTAGTCACAGTGCCATACTGAACCATGAAGCTAGTCCCAATAAGAATGGCTTAGCTGTTGTTTTCCAGAACTATAGCAGGAGCAGTGACCATTAGCTTCCCAAAGCAAAGAGGGAGAGAAGAGTAGGCTCCTTTTTCTCTAGTGGTCAGTGGCCCAGCAGTACCAAACTCTTCATGGTAGGCCAAGTCCGGTGCCAGCTTAAGCTTCTTAACCAGCCAAGAGGATATAATGTTTCCAGGGGCACCAGTATCCAGTATGGCCTGGACATGAGTCTTGTTCACTACCAGGTTGATATAGGTACAATCCTGGAGGTACTCTCTGATCTCGATAATTTTATAGACCTGGTGTACGCTTAGTCCCTTGAACTTCTCCAGGAAAGTAGCCATGGCAGCTCCCACAGCTGGGCTTGCTTCCTTGAGGAATTCTCGCAGTGCGAGACGTTTACTGTACAGAGCAGCTTGGCCAGTTGTTCAGTGCTGTCCTTCTCATGGGTGAATTCAACGCCTGGTTGAGCCAGTTGTTTGGCATAGGGTAGGGATACTGTTCTCTGAGCTATTTGGGGGATAAACACCTCAGGGCAAAGTGTAGTCCAATGAGTTTGCGTGTTAACAGTGAGGACTTGATGGAGGAGGTCCTCTTGAACTCCGTCAGACTCCACATCTTCATGTATTGGTTGGGAGTTGAAGTCAATAAGAGAAGGTTTGTCCTTAGGGTTGGTCCCAGAGAATGGCAAGGCAGCAGGCCTCTGATCTGGTTTGTTGGGGGGCAGTGGTATGGGGGGAGATGAGGGTGTTGAAATTACAAAGGCAGCCAAGGATTTCTCCTTGTACTGGCTGCTTAGTAGTTTCTTGACTGGTCTTCATTATCCTCCTCAATGTCAGCGTCCTTGGCGTAGTCCTCCTCAGTTTCCTCCATGCCTACATGATGGATCTTTTGGCGTGGATCCCTACATTCCCAAGAGAAGTGGCCAGGCATACCACATTTGAAGCAAGTAAGGGGGCCATTGTTGACTGGAGCAGGCCCAACCTTGTTGGAAGGCTTGGGCATCTTGACAGCCACGCGGGGTCTATGCTCAGATTGCTGGCAAGGGCGGCCTTCAGGAAGAGGGACTTTGAACTCCTCTTTGTAGGTGCGTAGGAGGCGGATCAGATCTGGTACGGTGCAGGCGTTGTAAATGCCTGACTTAAGGTCCAGAGATAGTTTCTGGTTGACACGTACAGCATTAAGGAGTGCTGACTGCACATCAATAAACTGCACCACACTCATAGACAACAGAGTTTGAGCTTCAAGGTAAGAACCTAGAAGTGAAGTCTTCTAGGGTTTCCCCCACCTTTAACTTGGTGTCAGTAAAGTTCATCTTACAACCAAGGAGTGCTTCTTGGCTACCAAATACTCTGTCAAGGCTCTGGAAACGTTGGCAAAAGTCCAGCCATTCTCAGGGAGACGTGGCAAGATAATGGTTTGAGTCTCAGCATCCAGACAGTTGATGATTTTGGAGTCCCTCATGGTATTGTCTGCGCCATACATGAAGTTCTGGTATAGATGTAAGAACATGGCCACATTGCTCTTGAGGACAAACTTGAGTAGATTGACGGGCTTGAAGTTGTTGGAGACATGTTGGAGGGGAGCAGGTGTGATCCTCACTGGAGAGCGGGTGAGACAGGAACAGCTGAGAGTGGAGGCAGCAAACCTAGCCTCAGAGGTGCAGCAACAATTTTCCTCATGTTGTGCTTTGCGTTCACCTTCTCTGTCCTGAGCAGCCCCAAAAGCTTCAGGAGTGGCTAGGAAATCATCCTTGGACTCCAACACTGGCTCTAATACTTGTGCAGCGTTAGGAGCCAACCAAGTGTGGTCCTCATTGCTTTTGTAGCTATGATAGAACTCAGGACTAGAGGACCTCAGTGGACTGTGGTGACTCTTGGAGTTGATGGACATAGCCTGTAAGTTGACAGCCATAATCTTACTATCCATCCTATTCAATTGGCTCTGGAAGGCGTTCAGGAGAAGTTGTTGCTCATCCAGCTCATCTTGGTAGACCTTGTTCTCCTGACGAGTGATATCCAAGTCATCTTCCAGAGAGGTGATGCGCTTTTTGTGGGTGGCAAGCTCAGCTTGGAGCAAGGCTATTACTTCCTTGTCCTTCCTGACTTGGGTCTGTCTGTTGGCTCTGTCATGAAATTAGCAAAGTTTGAGACAATCCTGAAGTTCTGACACAGTGTGGTAGCCATCAAACAGGAAGGCAAGATTGGCACTCTGCTGGACCAATTCCGTCTGCATCTTCTTGTAGTGATCAAAGAGCTCAAGGATGTCTCAACCAAGAAGGGTGCTGGAAGGGGAGTTATCAGTGACGGCAGAAGTGGGGGTGAACAAGGGGATGGTGGCAAGGCGGCAGGCTAAGACTTCCACCTCATGAGTCAGGCTTCAAACCATGGGGCCAGTCTCCAGCACATGGTTTGTAACCACACTAATCCAATTGGCGTCTACACCCTGATGGGTGAGGGTTTATACCACATGCACTTGAGCTAGCTTAGCTATACCCACTTTGATGGTATCAACCCAGTGGAGCATGGTGTTCTGGGTGTTGGTGACTTTGGCAAGATACTGATTGACAATGATGAAAGTATTGCCAAGCTCAGAGTACAGAACCTGGAGGAACGTCTGTTGGTTAGATACCAGTATTCCCTGGTCATGCACTAGGCTTTGGATGCGGCCCAGGTGCATTTGGTTGTGGCATATGGCAGGATGGGCAAATTGGTGTAGGTAGTCCTTGATATGTTCAACAGTACGCAGGTCACAGCGGAGCTGGTCAGGGTTGAACTAGGAGAGATTCTGAAATCAACCCAAGGCGTTTTCAGCAGAAGGCTGTTGAATGGCCAGGTGTTCAGAGCAAGACCCATTGCCAGCAGCACCAGCATCCATGGCATGTATGTCATTACAGATGGTGTCCTTGGAAGGTGAAGAGTTGGCATCCATCTCCAAGGGGGCAAGGGCTTATAGTAGCAGTGGTTGACCAAAAACAATAGCTTGGGGGTGTTGATGTTCTGGCATGAATTGGCTTAGGTTGGGCAGGTCATAGGGAGCGCCTGCTCTTTCCCCAGCATGGACATTAGCAGCAGTAAAGGCCGTTGCCTGGTGGTAAGGAGAAGCAGTGGCAGGAGACTGGGCCATGGGCATTCCTCCCTCCTCATTGAAAGGACCGCGGGGGTGGGGGCTGTTGGTGTTATAAGACATGAGCACCAATGCTGTAAAAGTTGCAGCAAAGGGTTGCTAGTTTCTGTTGATGGTATAGTGACAGCCTATGAAGGACAGAAGAATAATAAGGTGTATAGACAAAACTGGTATTTATTTAGATATTATCACACTTATATAGTGTGAGGCGGGGGAATTGCCACCAGAGGCAGGGAGGCACAGACAGAAGAACTTTCCAAATGGAGGAGAGTGGGTTGACACAGCTAAAAGTCTTGCGCAAGAGCACAACCGCTTTCTTGCAGCTTTCCTTAAGGAGGTAGATATAAATAACTTCATTGTTCTATTTATAATCCCGGAAGTGAAGCCTGTGCCTTGTGCGCGTTCAAAAGACAAATTGAACACCTGTTTTAGGGGCGTTTTAAACGTCTTTATCACTAGTAGAATCAGGATGCAATAGCGCAACTGCATGATTGTTCCATTGCTTAATCCCTAGATGGACAACTTTTTGTCTAATCTATTCAGGATCTGCGACAAACCCTGGTAGAATAACCCAAACCCCCTCTTGAACATGATTTAGTAGCCCTTGGGGAACTTGGTTGGGTCAGCAAAAGGCCATTCCTGTTGCATAATTTTTGTTTTATGAACATTTTATAGCTTAGTTTTATTCTATTGCAGCACCAGGATTGGTTGATTATGGCTCTTGCTCCTCCCCATTCTCTTGTGTGGGGTTGGAGTGACTGTTGAAGCCTAACAACTTCTCCTGGGGGTCTAAGGGGAGTAAAAATGGAGAGCAGAGAGGGCTTAATTCCTTGGGCTTGGGTGAGGGTGTTGACAACTTAGGGGCGCTCTAGCGGTAGGACACGCCATTTCAAAAACAGCATCTCAAAAAACGCTATCTCAAATTACGCCATCTTGATCTTTTGCTATCTCAATTTATTAGTAAAAACGCCATTTTGATTTACAGCATTGTGACTAAGAAAAACAAGTTTTAGATTTTTTGAACTCCAAAAATAACCCAAAAAATTCTCAAAAAATAAATTTTAAAAAACATTTCTAGGCTTAAAAAAGCCAAGAATCTCTAGTCTGCAATAAAAAAATGGGGTCAATTAGTAGCAACATAGTTGCGTAAAGCCCAAAAGTTAAAACATACCCAAAAATAACTATTTTCATATATTATAACAATAAACTATACTTTAAAATAAGCATAGATTTGTACCAAATACTAAAAAAATCAAATAATAATAAAATTAAAAGAGAAAAGAGAGAAGATAAAGTGGTATTTATTGGAAAAGGGCTCAAACATTGGTAGAAAGAGCAACTGAGATATCTTGAAGATGCTCCAGCTTGCTATCCTTGGGATAGTAGGCAAGGACCAACTTTCTGATCTCAGTATACTTTTTCACTGCTTTGGTCTGCTTAGGGGGATCACCCTTGGTTTTCATACCAGTCTTAAAGAGGCAGGCAGAGATGGCCTGCTGGGTTTTGAGATGTTCCATTATCTTATTGAATTTGGGCTTATGAACCCGGACTCTTGTTGCAAACTGACTATGCTACCCTTCAAGGGAAGAGATGGTCTTCATCAGGCCATCTTTTAATTTCTTAAAGCGGTTCTACTGGATTGAGTTACCGCTCTTTCTGATGCGGCGTGCTCCTTGAAACACTCCAACCCATTGAGTTTCAAACTATTCTATGAATGGAGCAAAGGCAAACCAATTGGCAAGGATATAAGGATGGCAGAGGAGGGTGTCATAAAAGGCATTTGTCTCCTCCTTTCTCACAAGGGCAATGGCAGAAAAGAGATTAAAAATGTCCTTGGCTTCTTTAGTGCCTTCAGAGTTGACCAGCTCATGAAGTTCAGAGCACTTTTGGAGGTGGCGGCAGAGTGCCTGCCAGAAATGGAAGTAGCATCCCTGAGGAGAGCTCTTGAAGACTTGAATGAAGGCATTTGCCTGAGCCTGTTTGAAATCTACTACCAGATGTTTGTGATAAAAAAGGCTTTCTGGCTGCTTCCTGGTTGGGGTGGCTTCCTCTGACTGGGCCTTCTTCTTGCGCCCTCTGGTCTCCTTGGGCTCCTCTTTAATGGTTGGGAGGATTTTATCCAACTTGGCCTTTAGAATTGTGAGTGCACGGACATATGTTTCTTGCTTCCTGTTTGGAAGGAAAAAGAAGACCAGGGGAATAACTAGATTATCAACCTGCCCATGAATATTCCAAAGCTTGCTGAAGAGCTTTGGGCAGGTTGAGAAAGTGCCATCTGCAAGCCAGGTCTTGCATTTTAACAGGTTGCGCAGATCCTGGCTTGTGGCAAAGCAAATGATGCGCTTGGGGGCATGTTGACCATTGTTGTGAAAAAGGAATCTCTCCTCATGGTGAGATAGTTTTGTTCCTTGATAAGGATCAATTGGTCAATGGAGCTTGCACTGACGCCTTCAGTGCTCAGAGCATATCTCTGATCAGTGAGATATCTCTGTAAATTTGAGGTGCCATCAAGAGTGGCAAGTTGGGTATCATTTAAATTAAGGAGGGCATCATTGACAACCTTGGTGGCAGTTTGATCCTTGGTGGTTGGGATCACCTGGCAAAGAAACCAGCAGATAAGTTGGTAAAGGGGGTCAAAAGGCTTGGCGCAGTCATGGTTGACAGTTAGGGCTTTAAATCTAGTGAACCCATAAGTGGTGAGTCTATCAGGGCAGCCAATGTTATCACATTTGTAGTGATGTTGACAGATGGGTTTTTCCCCGTCATTACAGCTGAAGCTGTAGCCCTTGTAGACAAAGCTGGTACCCCCTTTCTTTATCATTATGGGGTAGCTGACTGGGTATGTTGTGGGAATAGCAAAAATGCCATTTTGATTGCATATATTGTGGATTTTGTTAAGATCCCAGAGCTCAATTTGCTCATCTGCAGGAGCACCAGGATCAGGCTCCTCTTCCTTTTCAGGCTCTGAGGTGGGATCAGAGTGGCAATTGAAGTTTAATAACTTCTCTTGTGGATCAGAGGGAGAGTAAAAAAATGGAGAGTGAGGAGGGGTAGGACTGTTTCCCTCTGGTTCAGGTGATGGAGTTGAGGTCTTGGGGGAGCTTTGGCCTTAGAAGGCTGCTTCTTTGGGGTAGTCTTGGCCTTTTTGGCCTTGGGAGAAGTGATCTTGAACTTTGAGGCCTTGGAGGCCTTGGGTGCAGCTTTAGTGGTAGGCTTGGGAAACATCTAAGGATGAATTACTATCAAAATATGACTAATTTGAGGGTCAGATTTAAAGAGGAAATGGGGTTAATCTCAATATAAAAGAATAAAATATTTTTAGTAAAATTGTATGAAATAGCAAAAACTACATAAAATCAACTTTTATAGTTTTCATTATATGAAAAATATTTTTTGTGGTGAAAGTATGCAAAACTTTGAGTTTTTTATGAAAGCTTGCAGCCAAACTGGTGTATTTGAGATGCAGTAACTGTGATGTTGTAGCTCAAAAACATAAGAAATTGGTATATTTATTATTTTAAATTAAGACATCCACACTAGAGACAACTACAATTGGGCCAAAGAGCAAACCTTTAATATCTTAAAAAGCAAATTATACAACTAAGGCTAAAGATTACTTGACTGTTTAAAAGAGATTAAAATATATCTGTATTCCAATTTTTGGAGGTCGTTCTATTTTTTGTTTGAGTCAGAAATGCAAAGAATCTGTCTTTTCTGAAAATTGAAAAATAAGGGTTGTGATTGGGGAATCAATATAGTGTAGTGTGACGTCATATGTAATTTCCCTTTTATTTTCTCCCATTCATTATGCTCATCAAATTGATTGTGTGATATAAAACCCAGTGGAATTGGGAATAATGTAAATTGAGATGCTGTAATTTCTGGTATATATTTTGTACCCACTATCCAAGGTTTGGATGTTCAAACACTATGACTATCATAAATCTAGTTTAATATCCATACATTCCCAATTTAATTCCAGACCAATTTTTCTATGACTTGCCTGATTTGGCATCAAAGCATTCTCCTGTTGACTTGTCCATATATCCAGCCATTTCTGATCCAATTCACTTTCCTGTTTCCCTACCCAGTTATTCAACTTGTGTCCTTGCCACAATCTATTTGTATGTAAAGCCTAAATTATTATTCCAATAAGAATATTCTTCTCCAAACCACTCTTTGAATCTTCTCCAGAGTTGCCTTCTCTTCATTATCATGAACTTTCTCTGCTAAAACCCTGTTAAACATGCCCATTCCTGATTCAAGATTTCCATGTTTCTGACTGGGAATTAGCTGATTGATCCTTGAGATACAACTATCTATACTTGAGACAGCCAAGCCCTTTTTGGCCATATGGTGGACAAAATGTTAAACATATTCAAGGATTATAATTAACCTTCCCAGTTAATTAATTGGTTTAGAGACACCAAGCTTCACAATCTGAATTGGTCAGATAACTTAACTTATCCCTCAATTAGTATAACCTAATTAATTCTTGGGTACTTCACCACTACTGTGGCATTAACTGGTTTTATAAGGGAGATTTGCTGTTGGTAAATCCAAAAAAGATGGGGATTATCTTCTGGAAATCTTCCCGAACTTATAAGGGAAATGGTGCGCTAGAAATTCATATCTGGCAAATTTCCAAACAACACTCCTGTTTTTAATTTCATCTCAACCTATGAAACTCATTGAAATTTGATACCTTTATTCAGCCCAGCTCAAGGTGGCTGTAGTACAGTCACACCGCTATTTTATATGGTTACTCTTATTTCCATATTGCATATTAATTTAACTGTGACCTTCATTTTATAATAAATAGCTTAGTTTGAGTAAAACTTAATCAGCTCTGTTTAATAAACAAATAGTTGCAGATCTTTGCAATGTTTATATTTATCTACATACTGAATAGAATTTTATTAAAAGTTATATTATATAAAATTCTAATCTGATAAAAAGTTTGTTTTGGGATTTCAAGGAATTAGAAGTTGACGGTATAAAGATCTATCACTTGTATCTAACTTATCATGATTGATATTAGGCAGAGACTAAAATAAAATATACATAATTTCCGCAATATGAAGATATTCTCGGCAAACGAAGTGAATGAATAGTTAATAGTACACTCCACTTTATCGGGAAGGGATTAAATAAATCGATATATTCTATTAACAAATAGTAGCGGCTGATTATTGCTTTGATATAAGTACAGGGATTAAGTTGGATGACATTTTTGAACTCCCATTGTACAACCGAGTTTAATCAAGCAATACGAGCGACACGCATCGAGGACATGAGATTACGGGCAGCATTTGAATGGTCATACACCTGCCCAGCAAACGCAGCAGAAGCATCCTTTCCAATGTATGCACGCACATATTTAATGCCACCAGGATGCTCATTCATGAATAACTCAACATCATGCACAACACCATCGATCAAGAGCCATCGCTTGCCACCGTCACATTCCTTCTGGTAAACCTCGAATGAAATCACTGGAAGACTTTCAATAGCAATACCCCAGTTGATCGTTGCACTCACTTTATCAAGTTTCTTCTGCTTCATGAGGAGTTCACCCTTGCGCACTTCGTTGTCAGGGAAAACCTTGAGTTCGTAGGTAAGGCCAATGAGAGAGCATCCATAGATGAACCATTTGGTGGGGTCGTACTGGTAGAATTTGATGGCATTGCGGTAGTCCTGGGGGAATTCGTGGTGGAAGTTGTGGTATCCTTCGCCCATTGTGATGAGGGCAGTGAGGAGGTAGTCGCGAGGGGAGAGTTTGTCGTCAAAGGAAGCATCGCCAAGCCAATGTGCCAGGGAGTTGATGCAGAAGGTGGCGTGGTGGACAAGGACAAGGCGTACAATACCTGCGTAATAATATCCACCCTTCCAGTCGCCCCACAAAACACCAGCCACGAGTGTAGGGAAGATGAAACTCGTGAATAATGCTAATGGAACATAGTAGTTGTGCTGGAATATTACAATTGGGTCGGCTTCAAGATCATCGACTTCTGCGCGGCCTAATTTAGTTGAATCCTTCTTGTAAATCATCCATCCCATGTGAGACCACAGCAGTCCGCGGCTGGCATTGTACGGGTCCTTTTCGGTGTCAGTGAAGCGGTGGTGGATGCGGTGATCTCGGCACCAGCATAGAATGGAGCCTTGGATAGCAGCTGTTCCTGCAAGCATGATGTAGACTTGGTAAATCAGTGATGCCTGGTATGAGCGGTGAGAGTGGTAGCGGTGGTATCCTGCAGTGATGCCTAGGGCAGAGAGTGCGTAGTAAGCTAGCGAGAAGAGGAGTGTCTTCAGCTGCAGTTCTGTAGTGAGCATACCGTATATGGCCATAAGTGGTGTGATAGTAAGGAGTACCGTCTGCGGCCAGTTGATCTGCTGTCGGAATGGCCTTTCAGTCAGAGGTATCTTTTGAGAATCCATGTTAATAATTTACAAGATATTACCCTTATTTATAGTTCAATCACCAAGTGAAATTCTTCATTCTGGAGCCCTGAGATAGTTGTCATAATCTCGGTTCTGTTTATCCGATACTATTATTTGATTCTTGACTTCCACATGATTTGCCTTTTTAATTTTAATTTAAAGCCCTTCTCAATATCGTTGAGGCTGCTAGAAATGGTTGTTGGCATTATTCTCTTTAAACTACTCCGAGTTATTTAGCTGTTTGAGAAGAGGCCGTTAGATCAACCTGAGAAGATAAGCGCAAGATGAGCTCACATGATTAACTTTTAAACTCTTGTATAATTGTTTATTTAAATGCTTTGTTGAGGAATTAATAAACTAAATAGCGTCTAAATTTAAAATAGCCTAATAAAGCGGTATATTTGTCATCTTTACTAATTAGGTTTTCTTAGACAATTGGCGGTCTTGTTGATCTAAATCAGCTGTATTATTTAGTGGACTTAATTTGCTAAAAAGCTCCGATAAGTATTCATTCGCTGGCAGCCATGCCGGTTTAAATTCGGATCATTTTTTACAAGCATCCTCTTCATACTAGCAGCTTGGAAATTATGACATAAAAGGTCTTGTGAATATCCTGATCTTGACAACAGTCAGGATTTAAACTATCTGCATGTAACATCCTCCATGTCGACAATCCCAAATTTTATTTTGGCTTGATTTTTTAAAATTTTACTCAAAACTTGAAAATTAAAATTAAATTTTAACTTTTAACTTTAGGAACAATTATTTAAAGTAAAAAATCAATAAACATAGAATAAAAATAAAAAATATTTTTTTGGAATTGTCGACATGGAGGATGTTACATGTAGACAGTTTAAATGCTGACAGTTGCCCTGATCTTGGTAGCACTGAATCGTTTGGCATTTATTTTATTTTCCTAATAAATTCATCTAAAGCCAAGCTTCCAGCGTGTGAAATATACTCTATAACATGATTAAGGCAAGCTAAGTTTGATCCTTTTAAATAATACATATGAAGACAACACATATGGCCCCATCTGTAAGAGGTGGATACTATTTTGGTAACTCGTGCAGATATCGGATAAATCTTAAATGATGCATCGAATAAAAAATTGGCTGTAGTTTTAATTTCAAGGAGACTTTGAGCTCCAGCTGGCCATAGTAGTGTAGAACCATTCTTAATACTAAAAACATATGTTAATTATTTTATTATTGTTTTTCAACTACGTACTTTGATAAAAATACATACGTGATTTAATAAACATTATTTAGATTATAATGTATTAATATTTTCTCTATAGCAACAAAAAAATGACAACATAGCTTCTTATTTTAGCTATTAGCCATAAGCTATAATTTTATGCTTTTGATTAAAAGATGTATTATATGAAAGTTGTTTAGTTTTACTTATAACATTTTAATTCACCAGATAATTATATATAATTAGGATGATTTTTCAATTAAGTCTTCAAATTTAGTTGCCACCGTATCTTGCAGTACACAGAGGTACTCATAGAGTTGCACCATGGTAGTTATCATGTTATGCCTTTGCTTACCCACCAGCCAAAGGATCCACTAGTATTCTCATATATAATTCAAAACCAACTTATCTCAGAATCTGCAAGGCTCTTAATATTTTTACTTATTAAACTAACAATCCCTATCCCAGTCAGATGCCACATATGCCACTTCCTTGTGACCCCGATAAATCTCACAGGTGTAACTAAGTATTTTTTATCTATCCAGATAAAGATTATATCCTTAAAATTACATTGTATTCCCTTTTGGACTGTTATCTTCTTCCTGATTTCCCAGTACATTAGTTTTCAAAGCTGGGGAGTTAAAAAATTGAATCATCTGTAAAATTGGACTCAAACTTAAACAAATTCCAAATACCGGTGTAAACATGCACTCTGTTAACAGGGATTCAGGATGTCAATAGGAAACTGGCTCACTTGTACAGAAGAATATCAAACCATGAAAGAATTTAATTGAGACATGACACAAAATCTAAAAAGACACAAATAATAGTTCTGGTTATCATTTGGTATACATAGGTCAACTATGTAAATTGGCGATAAATTGCACCCAGTTGCAGTAGGTCAAACCTCAACCCAAATATGAAGCGCAATGGTAATCAAATCCGCAAACATATTCATTCAGTTGTTGGGTGGAATGGGATGTACACAGGCATGGTACCCAGCTATCTAAAATAAGGTACATAATATGAGACATAGATCATAAAAATGTTGCTCATAGTGTCTAAATCTGGCACAAAATCTGGAACCCCTGGTTGGAAAGTAACTTAGTGGTTCTAAAAGGGGTTGTTTACAACCAAAAAAGATTATTTCCAATATAAGAACATTATAAATGGGTAGTTGGGTGGTGTGTATTCCAATTAAATAACCATATTCAGATAAAATCCAGAATTCATAACCAAGGTTGTAACTTAATTAAGCTTGATTCAGTATTTCAATACACTATAAAATGGAACAAACACAACAACAGAGTGTCAATGCAGCTGGTGTGCGCTGTGGTTGGGGGCATCCTGCAGGTCAAATAATAGGGTGAGTACAACTCAAGTACCAAAGCTATTCATAAATACCACCAAAGTTCTCACCTCTAAAACTGCAAACAACAAGGAAGTTGAGATTGTTTCCTTGGTGTATCCACCTTTTTACTGCCAGGGTTTGGCTCAATCCAGCCTTTTCCAGAAGATTCAGCTAGTGTTTGACACTAGTTACAAACCTTATGTGATCAATGGCAATAACAAAAGGTGGAGAACATCAGTACTACAGAACAGTACACAGGCAGCATAACTTTAAAAGGATATGCCTTTCTATAACAAAGTGCTTATTTCATTTATACCAGCCAAGGAGAATAATTATGATTCTTATTTCTATAAAAAGACAGCAACTGTTATAAGTTCAACTCCCTGGTAGTTGACACTATAGTAAAGTGAGAATTCAGCTTTTGCCCTGATTGATAACTGGAAATTGACACGTTTTTAATTAACAGATATTAATGTGCTGAAAACTTTTAATATAAAGAATTAAGCCTTACAGCTATGGTATACTAAATTGACCCCAGAGAGCTCAAACATACAATAAAAAGTATCTTTTTTAATAAAAATAAGGATAAATAAGCAATTATTTCTCATTTTACTATGTAATTTACACTCTTTAATATAAAAATATTTTTGATTACCATAAAAATTAAAATTCCAATGAAACAAAAATAAACACAAACACAACAAATAAAGTTATGCAAAATATGAAAAAATATTAATGTTTATTTGATATAGTTTATATAAGCACAACTGTGAATATCATATGTTTTATTTGGAAATTAACAAAAATTAAGATATTTCACTTACTTTCAACTATAAATATTCATCTCAAACTTACCATGCATATAAATAAAAATCACTGCTATCTAATTAAATTTAAAAAACTTAAAAATCAAAACTAAAAACTAAATGATCAAAGCTAATAAGTAAAAATTAAAGTTAAAAAGTTAAAAGTAAAAATCATATAACTGAGCAAGCAAGCAAGTTTATTCCTCATCATTCTTTCCCTGTTTCATTTTGGCCCCTTCCAGGAGGGCAGTGGCAATAAGCTCAAGCTGCTGCTTAAGCTCGGAGGCCTTGTATTTGTGCTTGGCCGCACCCTGGATGGCCTTGGTGAAGAGGGTACAGCGGGTGGTTGGCTTGGTGAGGGGACGCGGTTGGAGAGATCTCGGAGCTTGGAGATTGTTTTCTCTTGCTTGTGCTGCAGGAGGGAGAAAAACTTATTGAATTTTGGGTGGAGCCCAAAGTTGGCCTTGATGTGTTTGTGTAAGCCTCTAGCGCTGAGGTAGTCTTGAGCTCACCATTCACTGCTGCCCATTACACATTCCAGCTGGCCTTGGCACGGGCCTTGGCACGGGCCTTGCCTCACCTCTGTGTGACAACCTTCCCAATCCACTGGGGCTCAAAGTACTCAAGAAAAGGCTTGAACTCTGGGTGCTTCACTATGTAGGAATTCTTTGAGAGCACCTCAAACCCCTGCACAGTGTGCTCTGGCTTTAAAAAAGCCAAGGCACTAAATTGTACCAGCACAAACTGCAGGTGTCCAAAGTATCCCTCTGGCTCAACCTACTAAGCTTGGTGTGGCCTGCATGTTACAAGCAACTTCTTGGCGGAAGTGAAAGTGGCACCCCTGCACCTCCCTGCTGAACAGCTGCTTGAATGCATTGAACTGAGCAGGCTCAAATTCCATAATGCACATGTGAGGCCCAAGAGCTCTTAGCCTTGCCTTTTCCTCCAAGTCCAGGGTGGCCTGGTCCTTGTCAGAGGCAGGTGGGTTGGCGCGGGTGTGGGGGGAGTCTTCTTGAATTTGTTATTGTTGGCAGGAGGAAGAAGGGCAATTGCTTGGCAGAGGATGGAGAACGTGTGGGTATAGATGGCCTCAGTGGCACCAGGAAGAAGAAAGAATGCAAGTGAAATCACCTGGATGTCAATCTGGACATGGACCATCCAGAGCTGCTTGAACATCTGGGGGCAAGTGGCAAAGGTACCATCAACTAGCCAGGTTGACGCCCTTTTCAACTCCATCATGTTCTGCTGAGTTGAGTAGCAGATTATGCGGTCCTTGACAGCAGGCCTGTTGTCATGGAGCAGGAAGCACTCCCCACTTGGAAGCTACTTAAGCTCATGAGTGAGCATGAGCTCAGAGAGGACGTCCAAAGCCTTGGGGGGAGGGGGATTGGCGGCAATATGCTTATTGCTGATGAATTTGACCACCTGCTCCTGTGTTGGTACCAACTTAAGATTGTTGGGTTTGAGATGTTGCAAAGCCTTTATAGCCAGATCAGAAGCCCAGAGATGAGAGGATGTGGATATTACTTGAAAAAGGTACCATTTTAAAATCTGAGTGATTAGATGATTGGGGGCTCACAAGTGTGCTCCCCCTTCTCCGCTGTTACTTGCTCCCAGCCCTCAGTGTTTAGCCTGGCCCTGCAAGTCTTATCCTTGCAGACAAAGTGCTTTCTCTTGGTCTGCCGCTTTTGGTTGTTGCAATTAAAGATGTAATTGTCAGCAATGTAACCAGGGCCGCCCTTTATAGACATGATGGGGAAGTAACAGGGGAAGCGCTTGGGAACTTTAAACTCTCTGTCCACATTACAGATATTGTGGATGGCCAGTGGATCCCAAGCCACATGACCAGAAGCTTTAAACTTCTTGGAGTAATCCTCCGGCTCATCTTGGGGGTCAGATGAGGAAGGAAGGGAAGAGCCATTGGGAGGGGGAGGGAAAGGATTCTTTGAGGCCTGCTTGGATGCCTCCTTTTTCTTACAAGAAGAAGAGGTGGGCTCCTTGGCAGCCTTTACTTTCTTGGTATGCCGCTCCTTGGTGGGCTCGGAGTTGGCCTCTGAGTGGTAAAAGGAGTGGTTGGTTAGATCACCATCAGATTTATTGGGGAGGAATTTTGGGGGGAAGGTGAAGGGGATGTAGAAGATGAGGGTGAAGGGGGGAGGAGTAGGAGGAGATGAAGTGGGAGGAGATGGGGTTAGAGACTTTGCCTTTGCAGGCTTCTTGGAAAGCTTGGGAGTGGAGGCATTTTCTTTGGAGCCCTTGGAGGCTTGGCGCTTGGTCTGTTGGCTGTTCTTGTTTTATTTTGTCTAAAGAAGAGTTTAGTATTGTAAATAATAGAAGTATGAAAGATATGAAACAAAGAGGTAAAACAAAGCAAAAGTTAAATGAAAAGTATGCAAATAAAGTTTTATTTATCAAAAAAAACATAAAAAAGTAAATAGAAGCAAAATAGAAACTAGAAGTATAGATATAAAGGTTAAAACATAGAAAATAAGTGAATTTATTATGAAGCATCAAAGATATTAGGTTCAGCATAACATATTGGTGTTAAATCAATATAAAAGTTTAATTGAAAATCAAAAAAAATGAAAATTATATGGAGAGCAGCAGAAAAAGTAGTAGATTATAATAGCAAAAAAATTATGTGGAATTTTTTTATTGAGAGTTGAAAATTCAAAACATAGTAAAGTGTTGAGTTCAGCACTGTCAATCAGCCAGAAAAAGCTGAATTCTCACTGTTGAGTATGCCAGAGTCAAGCAGAAACATCAAATTTACTATGTTTTTTACATATAAAACTTGCTTAAATTTAAACTGAGTTTGAAAGTTAACCCAAAAGCAAGGCAGTTTTGTATGCTCAAAAATTAAAAAAAATACAACATAAATTAAAAAAGTAAATGAGTGGAAATGTGTTTATTAGTGATTAAGTTATGCTGGGAGTAGCTGGGAGTTAATTATTTACCATAGTGTTGGTTAAAACGTTAAGAAGCTCTCTGTACTAATCCCCAAGTTAAAGTGTCAAGTGAGTGAGTGGGTGAGTGTCAAGTGGCGCTCATAGTGCGTCACATATTAATTTAGCCTTAATTCCGAGCCTTTGATTAGTTAAATCTGAAACTGATTGGGTGTCAAGTGGATAGAGTTGAACAAAGAAAGTGTCAAGTTTCAGTTTTTTTATAAATTAAATATGAAATCTCTTAATAAATTGGGCTTAATTTATGTGGCACCACTTAATCCAAAAACCTGGGAATGACATAAAGTAAAACAAGTGGGGTATTTGATTAATGTCTATGCCACTAAATCCAGTATAATGGTGCTTGGGAGCCTAATCAACAACTATGGACACTAATAATAAAAATATAATAGTAAATAATAAAATTTTATATAAGCGCATATGTATTTTATTAATAAAATTAAAATTTGGCTTAAAAAGTGTTGAACTGGTCACTTTTTGGTTTAGAGTGTTGAACACAGGTTTTTTCATTTCTATTAGTAAATTTACTTATAAATTTCCCCTTAAATTGGTATTTTAGCTACCCAATTTATTAAACAGAGTTGAGTTTGAGTAAATTTAACCTTGGTTTTTGGTTTTGAACCCCTAAATTACTAGTAAAAATTAGCTTAAAATTGGTTAAGCCAAAAATACTAATAGATTCACATATGCAGCACTTGACTCCCTTGTACTTGACAAAATGTTGAGTACCAGGGAGTCAAGTTTAAGGGAGTCAAACTTACCACAATTGCCAAAAATACAACATAAGCTTTTGTGCCTAATATAAATCACACTTATCCTTATCAATTTGATACAGGACAACAGTGACTGCAAAAAGGCTGCAGGTATTTATGAAATAATGCCAAAATCTGTCAATAATCAGTACAGCTGTCAGGAATGGCAATTATCTCCCTCCCAGGTCCCAAATCATGGAGCAGGTTTTACCCCTGGTTGATCTGAACTGCAGGCCGCAAACCCTGAGGGTCAGGTGCTTAATTTTTTGAGGATCAAATCTTATGACATTTGATCCAGCATTTCCCCTGCAGATGTGGACTTGCCTGTTGATCTTATAGAAAATACCCTAATATCTTATATATCCATCACGCCTATGCTGAAATAGCAGCCTCAGGGGGCATCCAATGAGATCAATACAGAAAGCTTCTGCCCATTGTCACTGGAAGGAATACTAACTACCGGATTGCCTCCCAGAATAACACTTAAGAACAGGAGAACCAGATTTTCCTTTCTGTCAATCTAGCCAATGAACAACTGCTCAAATATAGTGCCCTTTTGCCCCTCCCCCCAACTTCAGGCCATCCTTACCACTCAAATATAGATATCTGGTCCCAAAATCCCTTATTCCTAAAGATAAAGCATGGTGATGGGAAATTATATGAGCCCATACAGGCTGTGCCAGGATTAATTGCCATTTTGGATTAAATGATATTAGCTTTTGATTTCATCAGCTTTTTCCTTACTTCATTCTTATAATCTTCCATATAAATCATCCTCCTTATGGCATGTCAGTCTCTCTGCCTGCAAGTTTTAGGCCCCTGATTGCACCTTACCAATCAGAAAATTGTATGGGATATTTCTTGAAGCTAGATTATAAGGAATCCATGCTCAAAAACATATTGCTATCCAATTTCTTGGTCTGTACTAAAGATTATACCAGTTTCAACCATGAAGACACTTGGTATTCTACTGAACCAAGGCAGTTTAAGGATAATTACAATCATCTTTTATCCTATTAATTACCAGTGGATCCTCCCAAACCCCAAAGACAATCTATCATTGTGACAATCCACATGGAAGCAGTTTTGCAGGCAGGGGTTGATTTGGCTTCAAATAAAGACGCTATGCTGAAGATTGACAGTGTGCTGTTGTATTAAGGTAGGTAGAGGCCTAGTAGGGAATAATGACTACTAGGGAAGGCAAGGCCTGCCTATTAGGTAACAAGGGACTACTAGAGGAAGGTTGTGCCAGAATGGTTGGTAACATGGCTACCAGGGCTACCAGGGCTGAGGAATGTTGTACCAGCATGGTAGGTAACTTGGCTATCAGGGAGGGGAGGAGCGTGAAGAGCTCTGTGTACCCCAATACACTTACAAGGGGTCTGTGAGCAAGCACTCTACCTAACAGTCTGGTAGGTTGTCCTTGTTTGTGTTTCTCTAGAGACTTTTGGGAGGTTCTAAAGTTGATAGTGGAGGCATGGATATTCTTAGAAGTGTTACCAGGGTGGTTGCTCAGGGAATCAGCTGCAGAACTTGGTATGATCAGGCCTCTGGGAAGTAAAGCTGATAAATTTGCAATTGAAAGCTCAGAATTAATCAACCTGGGTGAGTAAAGACAACTGCATAGACTTTGTGATCTATGGCTGGATAGCCTAAGTGGATGCCACTTGTGAGGGCCCAATTAAACGCCAGTGACAATGTAGACTCATTCCTGAGTCTACAGATTCTGGTAACAGGGACTGAAATTTGAAACCAATGAGGTTCATAGTGTGGGATCAACAGTGAAGACTAGTAAGACGGACTGTATGGTCACAGTGAAGACTAGTTGAGGGACTGGAAGATCATGGTGAAGTTTGGAACCAAGATGGTTCATTGTGCAGTTGGAACCTGGGTAGTTGATGGGCTTATTGTTGTTTAAAATGGACTGATTGTTGGCTGGAAAGGACTGAGTGCTGACTGGAAATGGCTGTTTGATGAATGGAAAGGGTTGTTTGCTAGACTGAAAAGGACTGTTGATGGACAAGGAAGGACCTAAGATCATGGTGAAGGACTAGCTGAAGGATCAGAAGATGATGGTGAAGGACTGACTGAAGAAACTGGAAGTTGAATGAGAAGGACTAGCTGAAATGGATACATGAGCTAGGATGCTGGTTTGGACTTGTGAAAGTATAGATGTTTTTAAGAAAGAAGCAACAAAAGAATTGATTAATGATGCCAAAAGATATGATATAAAGATTAAATCAATTATCATATAAATAAAAAGAAGGGAAAGAAGAAATAATTTCCAGAAATTAAACTGTAATTTATTAAGAGCTGATTGATTAGAAAGGAGCTGGGAAGAAGCCAGAAACAGGACAGAGAACTGTGAGAACAAGTGTTAGAAGTTTGCTGAAATGATTAAGAGAGGCAAAAGGCAAGCAACAGGCAAGTTCAAAGCTGTAAAATGCTGAAGAAAATGCAGAGAAACTTGTAGAAACGTTGAAGAATTGAGGGTTCAAAAATCCCTTATGTAAAACATAGGCAGAAGCGCTCAAGTTTTGCCAGAGAAACATGACAGGAATTACAGCAAAACCGTTCAAAAATGAAGAGCAGTTTTTTATCTGGAGCAAGACAACAACAGGTTTGAACCATGGTCAAGAGCAAGTCATTTGGTTGAACTGTTTGGCAAAACTGTTGAATCTGAGCGTTTGATTGGCTGTAGGTTGAAGCCTGTTTGATCAGTGTTTTGAGGGCTTTAACTGAAGAGTTGAAGCCTAAAAAATGAGGAGCTGAAGCAGAAAATTCAGAGCTTTAATTGGCTAAAGTAATCTATAAAGTTTAATAAATTGTAGAGGAAGAAAAACTAGATAGTTTAAGCTTTGAAAAACAAGAGTTCTGAGAGAGAATTTGGACTGAAACCAGAAGCTATAAAAGGGGAAGCTATCTGGGGCTTTTCAGGGACTAACAAAAATGGATTCTAAAGGCCACAAGGACTACACAGAGGACCTAAGCATAAGACAAAGGTGCAGAAGCCCAAGATACAGGTGCAGGAGCCCAAGATAAAGGAGCTGGAGCTTGGAATACAGAGTTGAAGCCGGAGCAAAGTACAGGAGCCCAAGACTCAAGTGCAGGAGTCCAAAACCAAGGTGAAGGAGCCCAAGACCAAGTAAAAGGAGTCCAACATATTATTGGAGTACTCCAAGGTATTGGCAAATCCCTAATGTTTCCCAGACCCCCAGGCATTATATCAGAAGGTTTCTAAGGGTATCTTCCTTCTGACCATGAATAAAAGCCTATTTTGACCCCTAGATAAAGTTCAAAGTAGTACAGATAACTCCCATGAGTGAATTGCCCCACATCTTTTACCCTGGCCAAGGGGAAGAGGATACCTATTATCAGAGTTGTAGAAGGTTTTCCACTAGTAAAACCTCCCAGGAAGAGTGGGAGAGGTTGACTAGGCCTATTAAATGACAGATAGGGAACAGGAGCTCATTGGAAATGAGTTTAATAGGTTGCTGAAAGACTGGTATAGGCCTAAAGAAGGTTTAGCACCAGCTAAAGTACTAGTGCATGGTGGGAATGCCTGCCTAGTAATAGAAAAAGTATTGGAAGATTTTGCATTATTCAGGCTCAGTATAAACTTCTAGCTAGCCAACACCCTCTACAAGTAAATGATGATTCCTCCTAGCCGGTCCCTGGCTATGACCCAGGACACACTTTGGGGACTGGTGACCAGAAACCCACAATAATACTGCCCCAGATCTCCCCACTAACAACTCAAGAAAGCTTGTTGAGATCATGTACATTACTCTTTCAGGGGCAATTTAGACTATAGTCCCTGCCAATGGCCCTTGGTCTTTTGTTGGGCCTTCTGCCTCCTATATATTTAAGTTAGCTCCCATCCTCTGGTGGGCTCTGCCCGCCAGCCTGCCCCATCTCTGTTTCTGATGGACCAGCTGCACAGGGGTGATATCATGAAAACAAGCATTACCTTGACATCAGGAAGTTTCTCTTAATGGAGAAATCCAAGTGCATCTTTACTCTAATAAATAAGGAGCATGAGTGGGCCATTTACCAGTGGATTAATCAAGCCTGATACCTTTAAATATCAAATATATCAACCATGGTTAAATCCAATTTCAGAATTTACCACTAGCTTTTCTTTTATCATTGCTTGGTTTGGGGGATTAAGTTTTCATGGAAAAATCTTGAGGCATCTCCATATAACTTCCATAACCCTATTAATATTAAAGCCTGTTATAAAAGTTCTAATGCATACACTGCACTTAAGGGCAAAGAAACATCCAAATTTTATATATCAATGAATCATCTTTTGCATATTCTATGAGCAATTAATATAGTCATTTTCCCATGGGTGTCAAGGATTTAATACTCTGGTGTGCATTTTTCTGCATCACTGCCTATCCTATGGCAGTACCCCTTGGTGCAAAGGGTACTAGGATTTATCAAATGATCAAGGGCTCACATAATAGTAAAAACTTCATTGCATTTCTCCTATTATTTCAGGGTCACATCAGGTGCACAAGCTCGGAGCTTACTAAGGTCATTTTACTGGAAAATTTTGATCTAAAAAAGTGACTGATGTTCTCAGAAAATCATAATGATCAATACTAGGTCTGAATTGGAGCAACAACAATTGGCCATAGAGCTATTGTGTCTCTTATTTCTCCCTGGTATTATCCTTCCTGAACCCAATCAAAGGGGTCATTGGGTAGCTCAAGAAATTTCAAGTGCATCACTTCATCTGGTCCTTAGAAGCTCTTTAATTCTCTAAAAATTGGGGCACATACTGTTGTGTTCTTAGGTGCATCCAAGATACACAGCAGGAAATCCTAACTGTAGGATTGGGTTTTACTAAGCTGTGAGTTTACTCTTCAAGGATAAATAAAGGATTTACCTTAAGGCCCTGGTAAATATAATTAACAGAAAAATCATCTAGGTGTGAATAGGGAGAGGATGCCAAAATATCATAAAAATCACAAGGAGAAAATGTGAATAGAACTTAATTTTATTGGAGAAACCAAAATGGCTCTTACATGGTAAATGGTTACCACAAAACATCAGAAGGACAGATAGATCACTGGCCGCTCTCATAAGTGGGTCAATGATCAATCATGTCACCAGGAAGAAGGTAAATGATACCATCACTTTTTTAGGTTGATGCCCATTTCAAGGAGCAAAAGGGAAATGAAGAACTTTGCAATTGAAATACAACTCTTCCAAAGGCAAAATTGAAAGTGCTTGAGTATTGTGATTCACAGCACATACCCTCCTGTCAGAAAAATGGAGAGCTTCTATACCCACTCTAATTTAGATATCCATCTGTGCCTTGATAACCATACAATCAATTAAAAGTGGTGGCTCTCTTTTAAGTATAGATAATTGTGTGCAATTATTTTTTAATTTTTTATAGTGTTTATGTAAATGTATTATTAGTTTTCACTTATATAGATAAAATGAAATTTAATTGATAATTCCAACTGGTGTCAATCAATTAGTATTCTAATAAAAATTATGTATTTCTGTTTCTGCTGAGTATGTAAGTACTCAGAAATCAGATCATATATATGGGTAAAAATTCACTATTGAATTTAAAAATCCTATGCTAAAAAATAACTCACTTTGTCTAGGTTATATATTATGTGATTTATTTGATTGTATTATATGGACCTTATATATTACATGTTATTATCTATAAATATTACCATGTATTTTAGTTTTCCCAAATAAAAGTTTCAAAAAATAAACTTCAACTTAAGATTAAAATAAATAAAAATAAAAGAAGCAAAAAGTATAAAAATATTTGAATTAAATATAGATAAGTAATAAAAAGATTTTTTGTTTGGATTGGTACTGTAAATTCATAACCTAATGGTAGAAATGCGGAATTATCAAATCCTTGGTCCAATTCCAAATCACACTTGCAGGCAACTCATCTGAGTGAAAATTAAAATATTTAATAAAATTGATCATTTAACTTGAATTTTTTGATTTATTTAAATTTTCAAATTTTGAATCCCTTGTGAGATAACTCAGCTAGATAAAGAAAAAGCACGTCAAACAAATTCAGGATACATGAATCAGAAATGTGGGATTATAATGTACAATTTGGTATTTTCTTAAGTCTAACAAATCATAGGCAACATGAAAAATTGGCAAATATGAAATTGTGGGATTATCAAATCCAAGAACCAAACTTTAAATTATAATTGAGGTGAATTTGAAGTAAATTTAATTTATGGGCGTCTCAAACAGAAAGTCAAAGGATTTAGAGTGGATTTGTGCTAATTCTTTTGGGAATCACAGGCATTCTCAAAAATCACCCAATTCTATTTTAGGACGCTAAAATTTAGATGCTAACTATTCACCTAATTAAATGTATTTAACAATAAAATAGAATTATATATTACAATATATTTTTATCAAGTTGCTTTTTCCTTGGTGTGGTAATTATTTATTTGTTGTTGATAATGTGCTTGTATTTAATTGGATGATTTCACCTCCAGTTGCTGTGGCAATAGGAAATCAAGTTACCTCTGCAACCACAGCTGGCCTTGCATAGGCAACTTGATTTCCTATTGCCAAGGAAACTGGAGGTGAAACTAACCAATTTAATGCAAGCACATTATCAACAACAAATCAACAATTACCACAACAAAGAAAAAGCAACTTGATAAAAATAGATTGTAATATGTAATTCTATTTTATTATTACTGTTTTCTAAAATCAACTGTATTCAAGCATCCTTAATAACAATACATAAACACATATTGTTACAGCAGAGAGCCATTGTTTAATTCACAATAACAAGTAGCAAAGAAAGTATATGTGTATAAAATAATTGAAGTCCTCAAGTAACAATTTGTAAATTAATGAGCTAAAATCTTAGTGTATTAAACTGATGGTTTTCCTTTCCCACCTATCATTTCTTCCCAAAAAGAAATTTGTTTGGCCTCTTGATACACTGGGGACCAAAAAACTTTTAAAAAAACTCTACATTGTCAGGAGGGTGGCTAAAATGGAATTATATAGGTTTATGGTTGCTATATTAGTGATTTGTAGTGCATAATATTGTATAATTTCTGGGTTTAGACAATTTTACATTAAAATTAATCTTCATGTCTAAACATGGTTATCAAAATTGAATTTTTCATTTGATTTTAGTTGTGGTGGAGCTTCTTGATTTGGGTTGGTGTTTCCTAGTGTGCTTACTGTACATTAAATTTGGATTCCAAATCCTGCAATTAATATTTGAGTTTACCAGTGGAATTAATTTTTTATTTGAAATTTGGTTCTTGGATTTGGAAATCCTTTAATTCCAAAAAACATAGTAAATTCAATTAAAATGATTGATGGATTTAAACACTTCAAATCTGATTCCAGTTAGTTCATTTTGCTCACTTGAAACAGGCAGTTCAACTTGAAATTTACAAATATTCTATGAGTTCCTGCAATTTGAAACATTCAAATAAAAATACAAAGAATTTGATTTAAGTAAAAAAAGGCTATCCTGCAAATGTGATTCAAAATTTGGACCAGGGATTTGACAATCCTGCATTCCTACCATTAGGCTCTGAATTTACAGTAGTGAGTACAACAATAAGCCATGACTTGGCGCTGGAAGTGGTGTATCAACTCCAGTGACACATTATACATAATAAATCCTTTTATAACTTAAGTGTTCTTGGAAGCTGATTAATGGTAATATAGTTAACTAAAGCCCAATAATCAGCTTTTTGGTTAGGATTCCAAATACATATATGCTGACCATAACCAGAGTTTTCTGTTGTAAATGATCCACCAAGTCATATCCAGGGGTGAACTTCTTCCTGTCTAGCATTAGCCTAGCCACATTGACCCTTAGAGGCAATCCTTTGATTTCTTTGTTCTCTGCAGTCATTCTGGAATATAACATTATACTAAGTGTGGTTCAGGGTGCCACTCCTTGCTATTACCATGGTAAGACTCTTTCTTTATTTGGAAAATCATAAGGGGAACTGCTGCCCTTTTTTGTATTTTACGTTGGAGAGTAACCCTCCAAATCATATAAGGGCATTTTCAATTAGAGACTAATTGACACACCTGCGGCTAGCCGCAGATGCATCAATGATCAACCCATTGCTTGTGCTCACTATGTAATTTGGTATATTGCCCTTCCGCCCCTTTTTCCAAACATTGACCCTAAGGAAAGTAGTCTGAAATCCTATTTTACACCCAGTTCCCCCAAGACGGTCCTACTATTGCCGCAACCACCTGACTCCCAGGTCACATGTCTAAATGTGCACTTCTTGCCCAATCTAAGCCATTCCCTTCTGAATATTCCCCAAAATGTTTTGGCTCTTCAAGAATAGCTTAGTGTCTGCCAGTCTAGACCTTTAGTCAGTATGACTCACCCTTTCCTTTCCCTTTCCTCCTCTAACTATAAAAGACCCCCAAAAAACCCCAATAAAGACAATCATTTACCATATGAGCATAACCAACAACTTTTAATTCTTAGATTACTTGCAGAGCCCACAAATAGAGGTTCTGTTGAGTAAGAAGATACTAGTCCTGTTGTGCTCCAAGTTGCTGCTCAGCTACACCCAATCTGCCCTTAGAACCCTTGAGCACCACATTTTTGGGTGCTCACTACAGGGGTATCTGCCACTGCCCTTTGTACCGCTGCTGGAGACCTCTAGTCCAAGGACCAAACCTGTGACCCCAAAGCCATGGACCACCCACACTGCTCCACCGCAAACTATGCTTGCCGCAACGCCAGTCCCCTGCGCCCTGCCTGCCCAACACCTGCACACAGAGGCCAGGGTTGGCCTCATAATGCTGATTGAGTCCCAACTCACACTGAAGCCCCCCCCCTCAAAGGTTGAGTCATTCCTAATGCAGAAGTTCCCCACCTACCTATAGAGGTTGAGGAACCTACTGCTCTGACCTCTGACCTTCCCCCACGCGCCCAGACCAGAACTTGCCTGTTAGCTTCTGCCCCTATCATCCCCCAAGCTGTTGAGCCCCTAAGACAGCGCTCAGCCTCAGTCTGCCCGCAAAACCCCTCTCCTGCCTCAGACAAAGACCCTGCAGTGAACTTCTTTGATGTAGATGAAGAACCTCCTTCCAACCTTCCTTGGACCGCATCCCAGTCATCTACATCAATTAGAGACCATTGCTATCCTAGGGCTCTGTCTGGAAACCCTGCGCCCCCTCCCCAAAGACGTTGGATCCTTGAGCAACCTAGCTCTTGTGCCCTGTTTGTCTTGCGCATAGAGCCTCTACCTGTCCTCACTGCTCCTCCATCTTACCAATTCATCCCCAGTACCCCCCACTTCCAATGCAACAAGTTCTCACCCTGGTCCCTCTGATAGCCCCACCATATCATATATGGAACATGTCTGCCAGTTCCTGAGTGAGAATGGGGATGTTCTTACTTCCATGGCCATAGACAACACCAGGAGGATCAAAGCCTATTTGATTCAATTCAACCACCCCATGGTAACTGTGCTGGTAAATTGTCTGGAGCAACAATGCATTAGCAGTGAGCAAACCATCATGGCCCTGAACCAACTAAGGGATTACACTGAGGCAGCAGTAAACCCTCTTCAAGACCAACTCCATCAGATATGACATGAGCATGAGGTTCTTGGAGCCCTACACTCAGACACAGTAACCATTGCTTGACAGATAACTGAAGATCCTTCCTCCCTTCAACAGCGGGTGATCCAACTCTTGGTAGAAGAAGTGGCCAAACTTAAAGGCCACTCAACCCAGCATGACGTGGATATTGGTGACATTCAGACCCAGATAACAGATATCTGAGAGGCCTGTGACCAATGGGCTGGGAATGCTGCGTCTAGAGTCAACCAGACTCAAGACAACCTGCAGGCCCTGAAAAATGACCTTGACCTACTCCACCATGATCTTGCGCAAACACAGGAAGACCTGGATGTTGTGGGAACCAATGGCAATGCGGCCTATTATAAGGTGAAATCACTTCAGTTGGACCAGGTTATATTCAAAGCAGAAACTGAGGCAAATGAGAACAAACACCTGGGTCTCATCCAGCAACTGACAACCCAACTCAAGCGCGTCCAACAGGAGTTGACCATCCTAACTCAGAAGCAGGAGGCCCATGCCTCTACTTACAATAAGGAACTCTCAATCCTAAAGGAGAAGGACGCCGGCCTCCAGTTGCTGATTTTGAACCTGACTGATTGATTTGACTCAATGAATTTAGGGGGCTTGGGCAGCACAGAACAAGACCCCACCTCTGCCTCCGCTTCTGCATCAGAAGAAGTAGTGTGTTCTGTCCTTGAGTCATTAGAAACCACTACAGCTTTGTCCAGCACTCACCTAGCTGGAGAAACATATTGAAGTTTCCCCTGGGCCACACAAGGAGTCCCCGCCCCCATGTCAACCCCCTTCCCACCCATCCTGGATATATTGACCCCAGGTCCCACCTCAGTACCAACTGTTGCCACTCAAACGCCTGGAAAGCACCTCCCCAACACACCACCACAGGCCCAAGCTAATGAGCCAAGGATAGACCCTGCACCTGCACTCTGGGAGACGCCTCCCAATCCTGGACACACACACCCTCAACAATATCTGTGGTGGCTACCTCCTTCTGGGTACCCAGGCCCCAATCCCCAGCCATACCCGCAGGAGGGGTCTTTCTTTCAGCCAATTTACCCCCAGGGGCTACACCCCTCCTGGTTCTTTGCTCCCTCCTTGTAGTTATCCTAGATATTTCTCTGGAGGGCCCCCTGGTCCACAAGGACCCCCACCAGGCCAACCCTCAGGACTACCAGGGCTGCTGCCTGGACCTCCAGGACTGCCCTACAGACCCCCAGGACCAGCCCCTTCTGATCCTGGCCTACCTTCATGGAACTCTCATGCAAGCTCTGGCCCCAGCCTCAAGCTAAACACCAAGTTCAAACCAGGAGGCCCCATCAACATTCTTGTCTTTCCTAAAGGGTTTGAGCTCATGACCAGGGAAGCCCAGAGCCAGTTGCCTGTGCTAAACTGTTGAATAGTCTGGACAAAACTGCCTTCTCCACTGTAGTTGCCTCTCTTAGTGGAGGGGAGTGGTCTTACAAGGAAATTAAAAATATCCTTGAAGATACCTATGAGTCCCCTAAGCAACTAGAGGACAAAAAAGCCAATTTCTTGACTATCTCTCTGAAGAAAGATGAGTCACTTCCAGAATTTGGTAGAAGATTCAGGGTTGTGGCACAAACCTTAATGTCTATCAACTTCCTGACTCCCCAAGAAGCAGCAACAGCTCTTCTCTGTGCAATCCTCCCCTTCCTACACTTGTCTGTCTTCCACCCACAGCTGTTGACACCTACTTCAACTCAGGCAGTACTTTGGATAGCCACCTCCCTCCAACAACATACTTTATGCCAGGCTCCACGTCCTGTTTATCCTTTCTGCTGGGTAATGAACGTGGTAGAGGAATATGAAGAGGATGATGATGGAGTCCTCTATGCGGTAAGACAGCCCATGGAAGAACAAGAATGCTTTAAGTGTGTACAGAAAGGACACTTTGCAAGGAACTGCCCACACCGCTGGCTAGACATAAAAGAAGAGCCCACTGATACAAAACCCAGTATACATGCCTTGCCCAACATATTGCAATAGGATAGTGCCTTGTAAGGGCCAAAAAACTACTAAGCAGAGCACACAGGACCAGTGTGTCTCTGCCTAGTAAAAATTTCCCTCCCAATCTTCATAGCCCTTACTTGTTAATAATGGCCATGGCTGATCATACACACGCAAAAGCCTCTACCCAAAAGGAAGTACCCCCACAAAATAAACCCTTTGAAGGTCAATCCTGCCTTGCCTTACATCCTCCAGGCTCAGAACCTCCAGAAAACCCACACCACTGTCAGCAACATAACTGAAGCTCTTTCAAAAACCGTGATCACTACTCCATTGAGTGATATTGTCCACATTCTTCCCACTCTACAGAAAGTCATTGAAGCGCTAGAGAAAGGACCCCCCCTTGTCTGCAGGGTAGAGGGCAAAAATAGCCTCTTGGCTGGTTCAAGCACAAGGGTACAAACTGAGGCATTTGGCACCCCAATTTGTGCTGTCCTGGATAGTGGTGCTCTGGCCTTAATCCTATCCTCCCAATTCACCTGTAGGATTTGTTTCCTGCCAGATGTTGAGTGAAGTAGAACCTTTGGTACAGCAGGCAACAATCCTTCCAGATCAAAAGGCGCATACTCATTAGCTCCTTTGAAGTTCAGGGATACTGTGGTCACCTGCCCGGCCATAGTCCTGGAAGCCAAGAACTATGATGTATTGATTATTTCCTCTTTTATGGACCAGTTTGGGACCACCATAAATCACAAAACTGACACACTTCACCTCCTAGGCCAGGAATTCCCCCTCCTGACACCAGATGGTTGGCCTAGAGTCCCTCCTGAAGGCATGAATCCTAGAGGATGCATCCTTCTGGCCTGCTCCTCTGGGATGATAGGGATCCCCTATAAACCACCTTGGCTCAAATAAGCAAACTACCAACAACATTTTACTACAACAACCCTATCCTGATTCAGTCAAAGGACAGCATAAATATCCCTCCCAAATCCCAAGCCATTATAGGAACAGGTATCAAGCTACGCATACCTAAGAGGTTACATGGGGAAATATTGGCACTAGGTTTTCCGCGTACCAGGCTGCCCACAGTTGCAACCCATCTCATCCCAGGAGAGACTACCAATGAGCTCACTATCCTGGTGGCTAATCCTCACTCCTCCACTCTAGAAATTGATCACAACTCTGGGGTAGCCTTCCTAAAAATTGTCTCAAATAAATCTATTTCCTCTTCCTATACTATTGGATTGCTGTATGAACTAGGATTACCAAACCCTGGTCACAACCTAATAGCACCCATCCTACAAGATGAAAAAATTGGGGACATAGGCCCACAACAGAAGGAACAGTTCCTGGAGCTCATCAAGAAGTACAAGCATCTTTTTGCCAACTCCGACACCAAGCTGGGCTGCAATAATAACTGCTTCCATAAAATCAACACAGGGGAAGCACAGCCCCTATTTCAAACTGTGTACTGTTGATCCCCTATGGCTAATCAGATAATCCAACAGGAAGTTGATAAACTATTGGAAGGAGGTCTTTTAGTACCATCCAATAGTCCATGGGCCAGCTCTTTGCTCCTGGTAAAGAAGAAAGATGGAACCAATTGAGTGGTAATTGACTACAGGAAGTTAAACGCCATCTGCAAGAAAGACAGGTATCCCCTACCTCAGATCAATGAAACTCTGGACAAGCTGGGAGGCGCGCAGTTTTTCTCAGCCATGGATCTTGCAGCAGGCCACTGGCAGATACCTATGGAAGTTGAATACCAGTAGAAATGTGCCATTGTGACTGTGGATGGTCTGTACCAACCAACCTGGATGCCGCAAGGACTAGCCAATGCCCGGCCACTTTCCAAAGGCTAATGGACACCACCTTCCGCTACCTAAAGTCCATCTGTGTCCTTGTATATTTAGACAACATCAACGTGTACTCAAAAAGCTTTGAGGACCATCTTAGAGACTTATAGCAGGTCTTCATCAAGCTAGAAAAGATAGGGATGAAACTCAAGCCAAAGAAGTGTCAATTCTTTAAGGAAAACCTTGAGTTCCTAGGTCATGTCATCAATAAAAAAGGCATTGCTCCTATCCCAGCCAAGGTAACAGCTATCTCTAAACTTGCTGCCCTCACCACTGTCAAGGACCTACAATGATTCCTTGGTATGGTTGTCTACTATTGCCGCTTTATAGGGGAATTTGCCAATCTGGCCCAACCCCTCTTCTGCCTTCTAAAAAAGGATATAGAATTTGTATGAGACCATGATTGCCAAATTGGGTTTGAGGTGCTCAAGCAAGACTTAGTAGAATCCCCAGTTCTGGTGTATCCTGACTTCTCTAAAGAGTTCATTTTGTACACAGATGCCAGTTTAGTAGCAGTAGGAGTGGTCCTTGCGCAACTGGATGATGAAGGCCATAATCACCGTTGTATATTTCTCTAGGACCCTGAATGTCCATGAACAAAACTACTCAGTAACTGAACAATAGTGCCTAGCAGTCTTGTGGGGTTACTGTCCACCAGTCCCCAAAGTGTGTCCTGGATTGTAGCCAGGGACCGGCTGGAAGGGGCTGTCATTCTCTAGTAAGGGGAAATGTATCTCAGAAATATGTATAGGGGTCAAAATGGGCTTTTATTCACTCTCAAAAGGAAGATCCCCTTAGAAACCTTCTGGTATATGGCCTGGGGGTCAAGAAAACAATATGGATTTTCCAATCTTGAAGTTCTCAAACAATATCTTGGACTCCTTGTACTTGTTCTTGGACTCCTGCACCTTAGCCTTGGACTTCTGCTCCTTAGACTTGGACTCTGGTGCCTTAGAATCAGACTTATGCGCCGCGCTTAGGATACAGCCCCTTATTCTTGGGCTCCTGCTCCGTTATCTTGGTCTTCAGCTCTCTGTATATGGGTCATTATTTTTCTTGTTATGCCTAGACACCAGATTTATTCTTTTATAACTTAATTGTATTATTCATATTCAAATTATTCAGAAAGCTTAAAATACAATCAACAAATTCCAAAACTTTAATTGATCTTGGGCCTAGATGATTTTTTTAAAAAATAAATCATCAATTTTAGAATTGAAAATTGCAACTTATAGTATTACTGAAAATATCTTAAGTGCTACTACAAACTACAAACCAAAAATGTTTATGATGATTTGCATGGGAGAGTAAAAGCAGCCCTAAAGCTATAAATGCTATTACCCTATCTTTGGCTCATCATAAATATTCTTAGTTTGTTTCAGAAAAAAATGTTGTTGTTTTTGAAAGACTGATAACTCTATTTAAAATACACTCTCTAGTAAGCTGCCCTACTTCATGAACTTGCCCTAGTGCACCACTAGCATCTTCTGATATTTTTGTTTCTCTGGTATCATCATATGATTTCAAATGATAAGTTATCTCAGAATATTCTGAGAAACTTTCAAATGTTAAAGGTGAAGTATACAACTTCCCATTTTTCATCAAATATGAAAGATTAATGCGCAGATTTTTAACTTTGAGCTCTTTCCTTATAGGCCTAACTTTTCTCTCATAAATATAAAAGAATGACTTTTGAGAAATATTTGAGCCTGATAGCGCTGATTTATATAACTCTTTTCTTTTTTCTTATTGCTCAAAAATATTTTTAATATCATTTATATTCTTAATATAAAAATGATTTTCTTTCTCTTTTAATGTTTTTGATATTACACCAAAGTGACCATCAACAATGCTTTTTCCATGACATTCCACAAAATAATTATATTTTATAGAACCCTTAATATATTTTGGTGCCTCTTTAAATAAGTAATATAAAAATTCATATGATCTAAAATGATTTCCATTATCAGTCCATACTTTTATATTTTTTATTTTTTAAATCTATCTAATTTAAGAATTTTTATAAAACACTCACCTGAAAATAAAGAATCATGTGATAATATTTGAGACAAAAAATCATGATATTTATATTTAATTTTATTGTTTTTCTTAAAAAATAATGCAAACCCTAATAATGGGATTGGTTTTTTTGAATAAAAACAATTATTGGTCTCAATTGGACCACCTCCAACCTTTAAGTTTTCTTTATAATCTATAACTACAACACAAGACTCATCATCTAATTCATTAATATCTTTTTTATATTCACAATTTTGATGAACATAAAAGTCTTGGTGCTGATTAATAGTCTTTAAGTCATTGTCTATAGATTCTTGTAATGGCAAGTTTTTACTTTCACATTCTTCCTTCTTTTTTTCTAGGGAATTTTTTAAATTACAAATATTGCACATATCAGTTTGTTTTTTACTTTTTATTATATTTTTAGGGATTAATTTATAGTAAGTAGAAATTGAAACCAACATTTCATTTTTTATTTTCATATTTTCATATATTTCTTTTTTTGTTTTAAGTAGAGAGTATTTAATTTCAGTTGAGTAATTACTCATCTCTTTTTCTACATCTTTATAAATTTTTTCAGGCACTTTTTTTGTAAACTGGCTTGTTTCAAAAGAATTTTCCAGCAATTTTTTAATTATTTTTTTAGTTATTTCTTTTTTCAATGAATAGTTATTATTTTTTTGGCTTTTTTTGTTTAAACTTACATTTTTATTTTTATTTATTTTTCTTGAGTATTCAAACTCACTTTTGGTTATATTAAAACCTATATCATTAAGCTCTTTTAAAGAGTAACTGGAAGTAACCAGAGATTGCAAGGCTGGGATATGTTTTTGGGGAGAAGATTTCATGAGATCCTTTAAGTTTTCAATCAACTCATTGTCTTTTTGAATTCAAATAGTTGGCAGGAACTGAGCTTTCCCAAATTCAGTTTGAGTAAGGAAGTGCTTGATGAAATTATCAAGATCATCACCAGCAATAAATAGGAATGCCTTTTTTAACATTGCAAATCTCTCTCTTTTTGTTGAAGCTCCCAAGGAAAAAAAGGGTAGCATGGCAGAAGTAAATTTAACTGAGGACATGGTAGTATTTTGAATCTGTAATTAGGTCAGATCTCTGAAATGCGCCTTAATGTTGGAGTAGTTATGATCAGAATGTGGCCTTTGAATGGGGTCTTTTGGATTAGAAGCTTTGTGGTGCTTTAGCTCTTATATACCAAGCTAAATGACACCATTCTGAAAGAAATGGTGTGATAGCTTTTATTATAGTTTGAACTTGAATTTATGTTTGCAGAATTGATTAAATACCCAGTTTTCATGCACAAGTGATACATGTGAAGCAGCAAAACATTATTATTACATCATATCCTCTTTGTAATCAATGCAAATCAATTAAAATGATGTATTCAGTTAATTGTAACTCTTCCTCATATTTTTAAAATGATAAAATATTAAAGAATCCCATTTAAAGAATGCTTAATTTGAGGTTCAAAGCTCACTTGAACCTTAAAATCAATCTAAACAGTGATAAAAACACCCTAACTTCAAACTATCATAAAATCCTAAATAATTGAGCTTTTTAAATAAAATAAAATGCAAAAATAAAGCTCTCAATCTTATCTTTAATTTTATATAATAAAAAAAGCTGTTGTATATTAAAAAAGAGTATTTATTAGCTTTGAAGTGATCTACTTTATATCATTAGATATAATCATATAATAAAATCTAGATTATACTCTTTTAAATTACTTTTACTTTAATATTGAGCATATTATACATATTAAAATATTTCCACCAATAGAAAGATAAAATTCTTAGCTTCATTTTGATAGTTTACAGTGTGAAAAAATATTAATTTTTCATTGAGTTATTAATGTTTTAAATATAAAATATGTAATTAGTTACTTTTTCAAAATTGAACTGTGTTATGCTGCGACTTGAGCAGCATGTGCATTAGAAAATGGCCTAATCCCTAAAATAATGACCCATATCTTTAGTGGCCTTGTTATTTCACTTGTATCAGTCCAATCAAGCTCCTGCTGGTGATCAAAAGGCTTCCAAAAACCTCTTGGCAGAAACTCAAAAGGCCTTGGAAAGACCCCATCAAAGACCCAGAAAGACCCTGTAACTTTCCAGCCAGCCACCTTCTTATAGTGTCCTTTTCCCAACAGTTCTGCCTTCAAAATTGCTTTCTTCAGAAGCTTAAACCGTTGTTGCTCACTTTTTCCTATAATAAATTAAGCTTAAATACTTACTTTCTCAAAAGCTTAAAGTATTAATTCACTATTTCCTCGCTTATACTTTAAGCTTTTGGCTTCCAACCAATCATTTTCATCAGGAAACCTGCCATAACTCAACCAATCAATTCAGAGAAGAGAAATAGATCATTTCTGAAGTTCCACCAGGATCCAACTAGGAAAATAATTTCCACAGCTCAAACAACTCAAAGCAACAACTCTTCACGCACCAAAGAGTTAACCAGTTCATTATTCTGGCACCAGTCTTCCCTGCATTCAACCTAAACCCATTTAAATAGTAGAATACTATTTAAACTGTTATTTCTGGACCTATTCAAAGTTTTCATCCATATATTTACAAATCTTGTAAAATCCAAGGAAAACATCCTATCAAAACAACTTTGTATCCAGCTCTCATAGCAACATACCTTCATCTATCCTAGGAACTTAATAAATAAATATCTTACCCACACTTCTATCCACATTCCTTCTTGATTTTACTACTAAACCAAGGTAAAACATTCTATATTTTACTACCTTGGCAAATCAATTTGGCAAAATCTTGGCTCATTTCTCCGGACCACCAGTTCTTCATTATCTTATGATCCTTCAGCCAGCTCATTTCAGTCTCCAACAGCTCAGAATAGTCCTACAGCTACTTCTTCAACAGAAGTCACTAAACTTCTACTAGGCCAACATAAGCCCTGCCTGCAAACCACCAAGCATGTGGATTGTCACAAGCCTTATATGATATTAAAGAGTGCCGCCCCTACCTATATGAGTCCCACTTCAAAGCTGTGACTGATCACTCCTCCCTGAAGTGGCTAGCTAATCTAAAGGACCCTGATGGGAGACTGGCTTGCTGGGCAGTGAGATTGCAGGCATACAACTACAAACTTTTACACCGCCCTGGAGCCAAGCACACCAACGCTGATGGATTATCTAGACTTCCACTAGTAGCAGCTCTTACCCCAGAAGGAGACGCCCTGTTTGACCCCATTCCTTTTCCCTCCAAATGGGATAGTATCTCCCCTGAGTCCCAGAAAACCCTATTCAAACTTGCTCATAACACCACAATTAGAGACAGCTGTTTATATAAGGAAATCAAGGGACATCAACTGCCATACATTTGCCCCTCTTGACGGCTAACCATATTACAACAATTCTATAACCTAGCCACTGGGCATGCAGGAAAAAAACATATGATGGCAACACTTGCATTGCATTGTTATTGGGAAGGTATGTACACTGATGTATTAGAATTTTGTCAAAGTTGCATGACTTGCTCCAAGTATTGTCCCCTACCCAAGGCCACTAGCTATAGACTGTATCCCCCTACCCACGTGTTTCACATGGTTAGCATTGATGTGGTAGGACCAGTAGGCCCAAATAAGACTAGCTGTGGGAATAGATATCTTATTGTAGCTATTGACCATTTCAGCAAATGGTTCAAAGCCAAGGCTATTCCTGCTCCTACAGCCAAGCACACCACCCAATTTGTTCTATCAAATATCATTGCCAATCATGGCTGCCCACACACTATCTTGACGGATAATGGAACCAACTTCACCAGAGAGCTTCTAGCTGAATTAAATGAGATTATGAGAATCAAGGACGCAAAATCTACTCTGTATCATCCAGAAACAAATGGCTCTCTTGAGCAAGTTAACAGCACCCTCAAGACTATCCTCAAAAAGCTCATGCTAGATTTGGGCTTGTCTTGGGATAATTTAGTCCCTTTGGCACTTATGGCATACTGGGTAACTAATCATACTGTTACTGGTTGCTCCTCCTTCCAGATGGTTTATGGACAACAACTCTCTCTACCTGGGCTCCTAGCAACTTATCAATTGGATCCAGATAGATCCCCTGATGACCACCTGAGAGCCCTCACCAAATAGGTAATAACTCTGCATCATGAAGTATATAACACTATGGGGATAAATTGGTGTGCTGTGTTTGCTTGCAACATAAAGCATTGTCCTAAGCTAGCTACTTTTGAGATTGATCAACACGTACTTGTCTCCAGGGCTTGGACTTCTGGACGTCCCCACAAGCCCATCCCAATATTTTCAGGTCCATTTGTGGTAATTGAGAAAAGTAGCTTCAATGCATATACAGTTCAACATATTGTCTCTGGTCAAACTTATCAGAGAGTACATGCCAAGTTCATGAAAGCAGCCCCTGTAGTTGACAAGGAGTCTCCTTGCCCCTTGCCAACTTCTGCCTACATAGGCAACCCTCAGTAAGGCCATGCGGCTTTACACAACCTCTGCCAGCCTCTCTATTATCTCTTCTATATAGGGTAGCAGAGGAAACATTACGTAGGAATATAGAAAGTCAATGAAGCAAGGTATCCTACTACCCCTTCATAGGATCAGGCTGAAGAGACCAATTGTTGGTATAGCCTGCATAAATAAAAAAATGGATTTATCCCAGAAAAAAGAAAAAAATGAATAAATAAATATAAAAAAAATATGGTAGAATTATAATGATTTATTCTTAAAGCTGATGAGGGGTCATGAACCCCATGTAATGAAGGGTGACCTTGGCAGCCACAAACAAAGGGAACATTTGATCATTGTCATAGGCTGCTACACGGTTGCTAATGGGAGCCTGCAGCATCCAATTGTATATGCAGCACTTCTTGGGAGGATGGTGGCTGGTATAGACGGCAGCTAAGATAAGGGCGTCTTGAATCATGTATTTGTATGATTCAACCCCTTTGGAGGTGTGACCCATGGATAGCTGAGCCTGCATATTGTCAATAGCGGTAGCTACCTTCTCACAGGATAGATTGGCACAATTAGCCAGATTAAAGGATAGACCCAGAGTTATAAGAGCTTGCACCTGCTGGTGGTACAAGTTGGGGTCCAATTCCCTGACCTGGTTGGCAAATAGGCGGTACCGCTGGCTCTGAGACGCCCCATCAAACCCATGGTACAAAAGAACAGGAAAAATGTCCTGCTCTACCCCGCAAGTCTCCCCTGCCAAGATCAAGCTGTTTTGGGCAAAGGTGACATCTGCCATTTTGCAGGGACAAGTGGCAATCAGCCGGCTGAACTTGGAAAAGGTAAACAAAAGAGCATGACAGGTGTCAATAGCCATGGCATTCTCCACCAAGTAACTTGCCCAAGCGGTGACAGGCCTGGCTACCTGACATCCCAGCCCAAGCTGTGTAATGTTGATGAGATTTTAAGAAGAAGGGAGGCGCCCCACGGAAGGCATGCGCGCATATGCGTTCACTGAAGAGTTCCTAAACCATACCAAATCCTTGTTTTGGACCATTTCTAGAATTTGGGCCATTGGCTTGACCTGAAGGGCGGCCCTAACCTCCCAATAGTTGTTCCCAGATTGCTCATTGAGAAAGACCACATTGATGGTCATCTGGCTGTAAGGACCAAGGACTTGCTCAGAGCAATCAGGAGCATGGTGGTTTATGACCACATTGTCTATTCCCATGTTAGAGAAGGTCTCTTCAATGGCCACGCAAGGAACCAGGGTGTCTTCAACAGGATTATCCGCACCCAAACAATCTACTGCCTCCAGAGCTGTGTGCTGCTGCTTGTCAACAAGAGCCTTGGAAGCCTCCTGCACGGCAGCTGCGTCTCAAGCAGCCTGGGCCATTAAATCCTGCAAAGCTTGCTCATTGTTGGTTGGCAGGGACGCCTCTGCCCTGAGGGCCAGGTCACAAAGGCGCTGGTGCTGGTGCTGGATAGCCAGGGAAGCAGGGCAACTTGGGGGGCTGCAATCCTTGGGATCAGGTTGGGAACTGGATTCTTCATGAGCATCAGGTCCTGGGGCACCTGAAGATTTGGGCGTTTTAGATTGGGAAGCCTAAAACCCTTTTCCCTCTTCATCTAACTGGAGGTACCGGTGCCCCTCAGTAGCATGCACCCAACTGGGCGCAATGGCAAAGGCAATGGAAGTTAATGGGGCTTGTACTATTTCATGGTCCTCTTCTGGGAGGTCCTCCAAGAGGTGCTCCTCCCTTTCTACTGATGAGCCCACCCCTTGTTCAAGGGCCTCAAGCTTGGCTTGACAGAGAGCAGTTAGTGCGGCCTTCAGGGAGGCAGACAATTTGCAGACACGGCAGGTGGCAGAAGAAAGTGACATTTTTTAACTATGGGAAATCATTCAGGGGGCCTCTATTTATACTTAATTTTACCCAATTAATTTGGCTTGATTATCATTAGGTGATTTATCATGACTCACCCCTCTATGCTTATTCCCCAATTATCATTAGGCCACTTGATGATTGATTGGCTGCTTTAAATTGGTTCCAGATGAAGATCCACTTGCCATTATGAGGGCCTCAAATTTCCTTTTTGGATGGTGCTGCATCCTGATCCGGGGGTATGTAGTACAGGGTGCCACTCCTCACTATTACCATGGTAGGACTCTTTCTTTATTTGGAAAATTATAAGGGGAACTGCTGCCCTTTTTTGTATTTTACGTCAAGAGTAACCCTCCAAATCATATAAGGGCATTTCTGATTAGAGACTTATCAACGCACCTGCGGCTAGCCGCAGATGCTCCAATTGGTGACCATTTGGAAGAGGATTTACTAATGGCAATTATTGACCCATTGACGCATCTGCAGCTAGCTGCAGATGCATCAATGATCAACCCATCACTTGTGCTCACTATGTAATTTGGTATATTGCCCTTCTGCCCCTTTTGCCAAACATGGACCCTAAGGAAAGTAGTCTGAAACCCTATTCTACACCCAGTTCCCCAAAGACAGCCCTACTATTGCTGTGACCACCTGACTCCTAGGTCACATGTCTAAATGTTCACTTCTCACCCAATCTAAGCCATTCCCTTCTTAATATTCTCCATAATGTTTCAGCTCTTCAAGAATAGCTTAGTGTCTGTCAGTCTAGACCTTTAGTCAGTATGACTCACCCTTTCCTTTCCCTTTCCTCCTCCAACAATAAAAGACCCCCAAAAACCCCCAATAAAGACAATCATTTAGCATACAAACATAACCAACAACTTTCAATTCTTATATTACTTGCAGAGCCCACAAATAGAGGTTCTGTTGAGTAAGAAGATACTAGTCCTATTGTGTTCCCAGTTGCTGCTCAGCTACACCCAACCTACCCTTAGAGCCCTTGAGCACCACACTAAGGTAAACCACAAGATGAAGTCTTTTCCCTTCAAAGAGCTTTTAAAAATCACAAATTTATTATAGACTGTGCTTGTTTTCTTTTTGATTTTTTATAGAGCTTCATATTCATTGTGATAGAAATCTCAGTTTTTTTGCTGTATATCATCCTAAATTCCACAAGTAGAGTATTTGTCTTATTGACAGCCACCAAATTAATAACAAGAAGCTGGGCAACAACAGCCATATTTTTGATCAGGAGTTAAAATAATTGTGTTCTTGATTTGGTAATAAACCCTAGCACCCCCTTTGGTATTCTCTATCTATGTGATGTTCTTTTATGTGAGTGTCTTTAGGACACCCCATAAAACATTTGTGAATCTTACACTATAAACTTTTATCAGGTTTACTGGCTCTAAAAAGATCATCTTTGCATCCCTGTATGAAATAAATACCTAGTCTTATAAGTTTTTGCTGGATTTCAACTCAGCAAGGGCCACTTGAATATTTATTATATCCTGATAACCCTTTCTTTGAGCTCAAAAATGACTGGCAAGGTCAGGGACCTCTGGAAACACATATTATTTGTGAATTTGGTGTAAAAGGACATGCACACATATGAGATAATGAGATGGTAGGTGGCACCATTCATAATTTCTAAAAAGGTAATTTATTTTTCAATGTTTTTGGTACCTTTATAGGTCTCTTCTTTCTCAGCTTATTTGGCTAATTGGGTCATATTGGGAATAACTAGCTTTTAAGGCCCCTCTTTGTCTTCCTTTTGATCCATCCTTTTGGACTTTAAGTGGTTTGAAATATTCTTTTTGTTGATCCAAGCATCTGTTGCAAAAGATCTTTGTAGTTTAAACTGCAATCCTTTGATTGAAGTCTTCTGAGCATTAGAATATGCTCCAGGGTATTCTCAGTTGTTCCAGGAATCTTGGCCTTCAAGGTCTTGGTGTTGATCTTTGTGATTTTATCTCTGGTACTGTAAAATCAGCACCTGAATGTAAAAATGTGGGAGTGTCAAATTTTTGGTCCAAATTTCAAATCACTTTTGCAGGATAGCCTTTTTTAATTAAATTGAATTCTTTGTATTTTTATTTGGATTTTAAAATGCAGGAACTCATAGACACTTTGCAAAGTTCAAGTCAAACTGCATATTTCCAATGGAAAAAATGAATTAACTGGAATCAGATTTGAAGTGTTCAAATCCATCAACCATTTTCATTAAGTTTACCATGTTTTTTGGAATTGCAGGATTGTCAAATCCAAAAACCAAATTTCAAATCACTTTTGAATGACACTAGTAAACTCAGATATTAATTGCAGGAAAGGGAAACTAAATTGAATGTACAGTAAGAAAATAGGACAAATCAACCCAAATCAAGAAGCTCCACTCTGGATAAAATCAAATGAAAAATCCAATCTCAACAACCATGTTTAGCATGAAATTAAGTGAAATGTAAAATTGTCTAAACTGGAAATGATGCAATATTCTGCACTCTAAATCACTAATATAGCAACCACAAAACCATATAATGATATTTGAGCTACCCTCCTGATGACACAGAAATTTTTTAAAAGTTTTTTGGCCCTGGCGTAGCCAGGGGCCAAACAAATTTCTTTTTGGGGAAGATAAACCATCAGTTTACTACACTATGTATTCATGTATTGCTATTAAGTATACTTTATTACAGTAGATTTTAGAAAATGCTAATAATAAAATAAAATTATATATTACAATCTATTTTATCACATTGTGTTTTCCTTGATGTGTTGATAGTTCATTTTCTGTTGATAATGTGCTTGCTTCTAATTGGATAGTTTCACTTTCAGTTGCCTTGGCAATAGGAAATCAAGTTGCCTCTGCCACCACAGCTGGTCTCAGGGAGGCAACCTGATTTCCTATTGCCAAGGCAACCAGAGGTAAAACTATCAAATTAAATGTAAGCACATTATCAACAGCAAATAAACTATCAACACACCAAGGAAAAGGCACATGATAAAAATATATTGTAATATATAATTCTATTTTATTATTAGCATTTTTTAAAATCTATTGTAATCAAGCATCTAAATTTTAGCTGTCCTAAAATGGAATATGGTGATTTTTGAGAATGTCTATGATTCCTGAAATAATTAGCACAAATCCACTCTAGATCCTTTAGCATCCTTTTTGAGACACTCATAAATTATATTTATTTCAAATTCACCTTGTTTTTTATTTGAAATTTGGTTCTTGGATTTGAAAATTCTGCAATTTCAGGTTCATTAATTTTTACATGATGTCTATGATTTGTTTGACATATAGGGAATCTCAAATTGTACATTAGAGCCCTGCATTTCTGATTCATGTATCCCACATTTGTTTGCTGTGTTTTGTCTTCTGTTAGTTGAGTTATCTGCTCAAGGGATTCAAAAATTGCCAATTTAAATAAATCAAAAAAAGTCAAATTAAATGGTTGATTTTATTAAATATTTTAATTTTCACTCAGCTGAGTTGCCCGCAAAAGTGATATGAAATTGGGACCAAGGATTTGACAATCCTGCATTTTTACTTTTAGGTTATGAATTTAAAGTAGTACCACTGCCTTTAATTTTGCTTTAATCTTTGTGTCTACTTCTTTGGTTTTAGTCACTACTGCATTAAGTTTATCAACTTCTTGTATTTTCCCATTGCTAATTCATAATTTCTTATATATTCTTTTTGTACATTACTACACCCAAAACAAAATCATTATGATTATAATTCTCTTTTCTTTCATTAAATTACTACTCCTTGTGTGTTTTCTGTAAAGCTAATTTTTCTCATTCCTTTTTTGTCTTGTTCTTTGTTTATGTATTCTGTATTATTTTTTGTGTGTTTTTTTAATTTGTTATTTATTGAATCTAGAACTTCAATATTGTTTTTAGCATTTTAGAAAAGCCATGTGTACTAAATCTTAATGGACTGTTTATCAAATTTGTTTTGGATTACTATATTATAAGGTCTTAATATTAATAGTAGTTGTATGTGATCTGTATGTAAACCCATAATGATAAACTTTTAGGAAATTAGGATGTACCTCAAATATATTGTTGTGATATAAGGAGTCATACAAAGAGCTTTTAATATTTGGACACAAATTAATCTGATTGGCTCATTTTTATCATTTACAACATTGTCACTATGACACTTTGTTGGTGGAATAGTGCTAGTCTGGCTACTTTAAAAAGCACTCATTCACAAACAACTTAACACTACAATAATGGTGTACAATGGCAAAAAAGAAGCCAATCAGATATATTTGCTCCCAGGTATCAAAAGCTCTTTGTATGACCCTTTATGTCATAAAAATATATTTGAGGTGCATCATAATTTCCTAAAAGTTTATCATTATGGTTTTGAATACAGATCACATATAGCTACTATTAATATTATGACCTCATAATATGATAATTCAAACCAAATTTGATAAAAAGTCCACTCAAATTTAGTATAAGGGACTATTCTAAAATGCTAAACAAAATACTGCAGTTCTAAATTCAGATTTATGCCAAGATATATAAAAACTCTTAGATAAAAACTAATTGAAACATATAAATATAAATATGTTGCAACTGAACCAATGAGGATTCAGTAGTTGGAATTGGGGAAGACAACAGTCCAATAGAAAGGACAGAATAATAAGAATAAGGTATCATTTATTGTAGAATATTGTGATTAATATACCATATGGGGAAAGCCACAAGGCCACAAGGGAGTGGCATGGTGGGAAGTTCCATGTAAGGTTCAAAGCCAAGGAATAACTTGTATGGGGATCAGCAAGTCAAATTGGCAGTGCTCCTAATTAGGATGAAGTACCTGCTATTCAATATTGCCATCAGATTAATCCATGTTGTTAGATACGTCAAGGGGCGTCTCATTGAGCGCCCCCTGTGTATCATATGATATGTTAGCAGGTGAGTCTGGAAACTTGGTTGCAACACCCCCTCTTGCCCCCTTCTTGTTGTCAGACACCAAGACCAGAGTCTGCGGAAGGTCTGGGAAGGTCCGCATGAACAGCCTTTGTGTGGAGATGGCGCGGCAGGGGCGCAAGCAATTGTGGTGAAGCTTCTTGGTATTTCCTTGGGTGTCTTTGAGTTGATAGGTATGATTGTCATAAACAGCAGCTATCTTGAAGGGCCCTAGGTGATTGGGCTCCAACTTGGCAGCATTGGGGTTGAGGGTGTAGATGGGGTCACCTATGGTGTATCTAGCTTTGAGGTGCTTTGTCCCTCCTTCAATCTGCTTGTGCTTGATTTCCTGGGCTTTGGCACGCCATTGATCCAGGGATGGGGTTGTTACTAGGGGAGGCTTTTCAGGAGCCTTGGACTGTAGCTTTCCCTGTTCAACTCCTGTCATACTTTCAGGCGTCCCAAAGGCCAGGGTATTGGGGCTGAACCCTGTGCCCCTGTTAATTCTTGCTTGCAGGATAAGTAGAGCAGTGGGAAGGTGTTCAGTCCATGCGGTGTTGGGGTGCTCTTATGAGAGCTTGGAAATCAATTGAACCAGTGAGCTATTCAACTGTTCCAGACGTCCATTGGCTTAAGGATAGTAAGGGGTTGTAACTATACGTTGGAGTGCGTTCTTGGTGCAGTATGCCTTCATGACATGCCCAACAAGTTTGGGGCCACCATCTGTGATGAGATGTTTGGGTCGCCCAAAGTGGGCCACAATTTCCTTGCCAATAAAGCGGGTGATGGTGGTGGCAGTGTAGTTGGTTATTGCCCAGGCCACTGGCCAGCAAGTGAAGTAGTTGATGGCAGTGATAATGTACTTCTTTCCCATTCTGTCTTTGAGGAGTGGCCCCACAATGTCAAGGGCCCACTTCTCAAAGGATTCCATGGCCTTGATGGGCAGGACAGACTTGGGGGTGCAGGTTTGGATGTATTCTTTTTGCACAGCACACACGTTTTGAGGAGATCCAAGATGTCTTGACGCATGCACGGCCACCAAACCTTCTGTTTCATGATCTCAAAGAGGTTACGCCCTCTGATATGACCCAGGGTTTGGTGGTAGTACAATATTGTGCCACCTTGTTGTGTGGTGGGAATGTAAGGCGTCTTTTCACCTGTCTCTGCCTGACAGCAGACGTTACCAGCATTGGTGGTGAACTGACTTTTGTTATCCTTCAGCTTGGAGATGGTTACCAAGTTAAGGCCCTTGTAGCAAGTTGCCTCAGGGCAGAGGTAAAGCATGGGCCAATCTGGATCCAAACCATTGCCCCCAGTGATGGACGTTACGTAGAGTTGCAAAAGGGCATCAGCTGTGACAAGTTCCTTCCCAGGCTTGTACTCAATGTGCAACTGGTAAGGGGATGGACGTTCAACCCATCCTGCTTGGCAGCGTGTCAAGTGGAACTGTGTGTTGAAGTACTGAAGTGACTTGTGGTCCGTCAGAACACAGGGTGGGAAGGTAGCACCTTCCAGGTAACAGCGCCACTTCTCAATGCAGTGCACAATTGCCGCCAACTCTTTATCATGGATGGGATAACATTGTTCCAAGTTGGTAAGTTTCCTGGACTCATATGCCACGGGGAGAAAGATGCCATTGTCAGTTTCTACCCTTAGCATGCCCCCTATGGCCCTGTCAGAGGCATTGGTCTTGAGTTTGTACTGACGGGTTAGGTTGGAAACTGTAGTAATGATGCTGTTGTGAGCATTTGCTTCAACATCTTGAAGGCTTGATATCTGACAGGGGTCCAATGGAAGCGCTGTTTGGTATTGAGGAGCTCAGTTAGAGGTGCAATTAGTTCCTGCAATTGGGAATGAACTTTCACACGTAGGCAACCATGCCTAAGAATGTCTGCACCTGACCCACATCAGTGGGGGGCAGCATGCTGGTGATTGCCTTGATTTTGGCAGGGTTAGGCTTTATCCCTTGGGCAGAGATGATGTGCCCAAGGAATAACAACTCTGACTTGAGGAACTTGCATTTGGAGGGTTTACCTTTTAGCTGGTTTTTCTGAAGAGTGTCAAGGACAGCATGGAGGTGTTGGAGGTGTGTGGTTTGATCTTGAATGAAGACAATAATGGCGTTGAGGTACACAACTACACATTTTCCAATCAGGTCCTCAAATGCTTTTTTCATCAACATGGCAAAGGTGGAAGGAGCCTTGGTTATTTCAAAGTTCATAACACGACACTCAAACAACCCGTAGTGCGTGCAGAAGGAAGTTTTTGCCTCATTCCCAGGTGCAATGCGGACATGGTTGTACCCTGCAGTGAGATCAATCTTGCTAAAGACCTTTGCACCTACAAGCATATCAAACAGGCCATCAATCAGCGGCAGGGGGTACTTATTCTTAACTGTCACCTCATTTAGGGTGGTAGTCCGTGACCAGGCAAAGGGACCCGTCCTTCTTGGCTACAAAGAAGACAGCCTCCCTGTATGGAGAGAGCAAGGGGCAAATGAAGCCCTTATCAAGCGCGTCCACAAGGTGCTGGTGGAGGGTCTCATCTTCCTTTGGTGTAAGATGGTATAATGGTTGTGCTTTAGGTAACAATCCTTGAAGTTATACAGTGTGCTGGATCTCCTGGGGAGGAGGTAGTTGTTCAAGTGTCTCACTGAATATGTCCTTGTACTCCTCAAGGAGTGCAGCAAGCGCTGGTGGTGGTGAGGAGGTCAAGGGAGGGATTGCAGATGGTTCAGCGCGGATAACTTCAACTGAGCATTGGTTAAAGTCTAGTTTTCCCCCTTGAAATTGTACAAGCCTGTCTCTGTTATTCTGACAAACACAGTATCATGGAGTAACTTTCTCATTTCCACAGGGTAGATCTGGAACCCCACCCCATTTCTATTGTGGGTGATGACAGAGGTATCCCAGTCAATGTAGGGACAATTGTGCTGAAGCCAGTTGAGGCCAGCAATTATGTTGTGGCTGAGCCTGGCCATGATTAGCCCAGAGAGCTTAACCTGGATGTTCCCCATTCTCACATAGAAGGGTACCATCTTGTGGGTGATTGCAACTCCGCAGGAGTCAGCTACTTGTACTGCCTTGAACCTGCTAAGCACCCGGTCCAATTGCTGAGAGTTGGCAAACGCCTGGTCCACCATAGTGTGGTTGGCCCTGGTATCTACCAGTAGTTTGTGGGTGTTCCCACGGAAACGGAAGGGATAGGATAAGTGTGTTACTTTATTTGAGAAGTGACTTGCTTGCAGTACAGGGTTGTCACTGTGGACTTGGAAGATGTCCAGGGTTTTGACTTCATGAATGTTGTAGTTGTAGGGATTTTTTGGGAGCAGGGATTGAGAGGGTGGGTCAGGTGGGGTTGTAAGGCCTCTTGTTGCTAAAACCCCCAGGCTTTTCCCAGATCCTCAATCTGTGCAAGCTGGAGCTCCCCCCTTGCGGTGGCGTTTAGTCCCATTATCCTGCTGACAGGGTTGGCAGCGGCCTACTTGATTGTGGCTATTTTCAGGTGTTGTACGTGGTTGGGAAGGAGCTTCACTGGTACAGCGGAAGCCCATTGAGGCCTGGTTGTTAGCCTCCACAATGGCCTTGTAGTAATCATCAATAGAGATGCAGCAACCTACAGGGACCCACTTGCAGATATGGAGTTTTAACCCATTGATGATGAGAGTGAGTAGCATTGCATTTCTGTTGGTCACAGCTTTGGGGGCAGCAGCAAGAGCTTGTTGCCAGGCAGCAAGGTACTCAGGAACAGACCCAGTTTGTTTGATTTCTAGAAGAGGAGTCCCCACGACAATGGGGGAGAAGGTTTTACTATAGCGGGACTTGGCGGCGTCTCAGAATGCCACCCAGGTAACGTCAAGTTCCTGGCTGGCCCAGTTGGTGAACCACACAGCAGTGGGCCCCGTGAGACAACCAGACACAGTGGCAACCCACATGGGCTCAGGAACCTGACAGATACAGAGGCTGGTTTCAGTAGATTGGAGCCAACTGACAATGACGGCCCCTTTGATGCCACCAGCAAAGGATTCTAGCTGAAGGTTGAGCATGAATTGGGACAGGTCTAATTAGGGCAGGGTGACGCTGGCGTCACACTGCCCAAGGCAAAGCCAATTGTACACACTTTTGAGGACTAGCTGGTCTTGATAGATGACATACCTTTTGGGGATGTCCCCCTTGGGGATTGGCATGAAAGTTTCTTGTTGGGGAGTAGCCATAGGGCCCGTACTCTGTCCTTTCTTAGGGAGAATTTTGTTTTAGATAGGTTGTCAACCTACTGCTGCTACCACTGTTGCAACTGAACCAATGAGGATTTAGTATTTGGAATTGGGGAAGACAACAGTCCAATAGAAAGGACATAATAATAAGAATAAGGTATTGTTTATTGTAGAATATTGTGATTAATATACCATATGGGGAAAGCCACAAGGCCACAAGGGGGTGGCATGGTGGGAAGTTCCATGTAAGGTTTGAAGCCGAGGAATAACTTGTGCAGGGATCAGCAAGTCAAATTGGCAGCGCTCCTAATTAGGATGAAGTACCCGCCATTTGATATTGCCATCAGATTAATCCATGTTGTTAGATACGTCAAGGGGCGTCTCATCAAGTGCCCCCTGTGTATTGTAAGATATGTTAGCAGGCAAGTCTGGAAACTTGGTTACAACAAATAGATAAAATTTTAATCAGAAAAACACATCATTAAAATCTAGCTAATAAAATAATCTATTAGAAATAAATGTTTCATGTCTATGAGATTTTTATTTGAGCCACAAAAAGGAGTGTCTATGAAGAAGAGGAAGATACAGTGATGGATTGTGATGTCTATTTATGGGGATGGGTGGGAGGAATAAACACAGGGAGAATATTGGTGGTGGCAGGGGTAGACTGAGGAGGTTTTGTTAAATGGATAGCTGTTATAATTTGATATATTTATTGACAGTCATTTTTTGATTGACTTATATAAAGCTGTGGCTCAGGGTGTCAATTACTTGTCTTTCTGTGGTTGGCTTTCCTTATTCATATAAAAGCCAAGCTAGGCAACCACGTCAGCTTCATACTGGTGAAAAAAGAGGTAAGTGTGGTCCTGTACACTGAGGCAAAGAGCATTGAATGTCTGTGGTTTTTCTGCCAGAAAACTGCCCCTATATTTTATAATATTAAATCCTGTAGATGGATGTCTGGATGACCAACAGGGTGTAAATAGACTTGGCTCTATTATTCCTTGATGGTCTTGGAAGCTAAGAGGACATTTTAAATATTGTGGCTTAGGAAACCCCAATAAATGGAATTCAAAGAATCACATGTGACAAGTAATCCACCAATAATCTGGATGTACTCATATTATTTGGTGTAATCATCCTTTTCCTGATAATAGATGGAGCCCTTTGCCAAGACATATGGAAGCACATCAATGAAAATCCTTTTTTGAACTTCTTCCTTCTGCTGTTTTTATTATTTTGTCCTATGGCGTTAAAATCATTATGTGTGATGAATAGTGTGTAATAGGATATAAACATTAAATTATCTTCTATGATTGTTAGGCACCAAGTGATGTCAGTCACAAGTGCAGGAGCATATCAAAATCACCTTTCTGTTTCATTAGTTGCCCTTGTAATTAGATATTATAGTGACAGAAGCCACTGTTCCATACATCTAGAGCTGCTTATACAACATAATACCCATATTCTATAGTGAACATGGTGATTTCTGAATTGGTTCATGTAAGCTTTGGGTCCTTCTTCAGGAGATTGAGAATAATGGGGTATGCTTCAGTAATCTGTGACTTGGGTTATCCCTTTCTTTTTCTTTACCCTAATACCATTTTCTCTTAACCATGAAATTGTTAAATTCCCGCATCATGATGTTGCAGGCAACCTTCATCTAACTTATGACTTTATCCCAAGTTAAGTCATACTGGTTGATTGTAGCAATCTCTTGTAGAATTTTTATTATGATTTGTTGCTTGAGCTTTGGAGCTTCAAGATCTGTGTCCTGATTGGCTGTATTCAAAGCCTTTGGCAACCAAATTCCAATTGCTCTATATTAGGTCCACCAACTTTAGTGGCTGAATGGCTTGTGCCCATTGAAGAACCAAGCAAAGAAGTAAAAGCAGAGCTAGACTTCTGGTGATGCTCAAACAAGTTGTGCTAAGTTGGGCCAGGAGATAGATGTATCTCAGCTTCCTCCTTACACATACTAAAGATTTTGGTTTAAACAGGAATGTGACTTTATAACATTCACTTTGTACTGTGATTAAATAAATTTATTGAATTGTGATGATTTTCATGAATTTAAATTAAAAATAGGATTTTTTGTTTAAAAATTGCTGAATATTACTTTTAAATCCCTGTTTTTTAAGTTTGGGAGGATTTTCTAGTGGTAAATCTCCCTGAATCTATCATTATATTCTCCAAAGACAAGGCTGTTTTGAGCATGTTTTGACTCACTTAAAAGAGATTTTTTGGGATAAATCTCCTTTTAAGGTATTTTCTTGCAGAAAATGGCCCTATGAAATGGATTTATTGCCTGTAAACCTCCTCCAACCCCATTATTTTTTCAAAAAAAAAAACACAATGCAGTTTGGGTGTGCTTTGGCTTCATTTAAAATAATTTACTGACATTAGATTCCCTCTTATAGATTCAGATAGCACCACAGTGGTGGTTAAGTACTCAGTAATCAATTATGTTGCACTAATTGTGAGACCAATTCAGATTATGAGACTAGGTGTCTTTAAACCAACTAATTAACTGTTAAGTTTAATTGATACCCAGGAATATGATTAATTTGAATTTTATTATAGGTATCAAAAGTGGCTTGACTGTGTAAGGACAAAGGTTAAAGATAATCAAACTAAACCCCCAAATATATCAAACATTGTGTGAGATCCAGTAAATTCATATTCAACTTAAATTTACCATCTCTTCATTGACTCTTGCTAATGAATGTGACCTTTTATAAAACTTTAGCAATTTTTGACTCTAACTGGGCTACATTGTTGCTCAGCTCCTTATTGTTCTTCCCACCATTTTGCCATCACCTCTAAACTTTTTTCTCCTCTTAGCTTGAAACTTTACTTCTCTTTTTCTATGGTACATTTTTACTGCAAGAAATTTTTATCTATCCCCACTAATAGGCTATATAAATGCCAGGCAAATATTTTATTTCCTTGAGTGGGGGTACCTTCATTGGAGAAATAATCATGATTAGTTATTTGTATGGATCTTTGACCTCCTTTAAAAAATCTAAAGGAAAAGTCTTTATAACCTCCAGATTACCTCATTAGTCCTTTTATGTACCCTTGGAAATCTCTTTCTGTATTACATTACTCTCTCCTTTATAAAATTCAAACTTTTTTGTTCCAAGTAAAAGTAGCAGACACAAAACCATAAATATATGGATGGAAAAGAAGCAATTTTCAAAAATTATATTTTATTTTTTATCAAAGTTTCTATTTTAGACCATCCTGTGATATGTTTGGCTGAAACCCTCTCTGGTTCTGTAATCACACCTGGATTCTTATCATGTTATCAGTGACATAACAGCATCATTTAATAAATATCTTTATCAAAAAGATCTTTACACTCTTAACCTTAAGAATGTGCCCTAGTACATTCCATAATCACCTGTTTCTTTCTGTGGAAATGTATTGTTTTGGCTTGAAGCATTACAGTCTTCTGGTGCCAAAACCCTGTGAAATATATGTATTCCTGATCCAAGCTATCATTTTTCCAACTTTGAACCAGCTTATCAATCCTAAATGCCTAGACATCATTGTCTAAATTTAGCTGTTTTTTGCTGTAATTGATTTTTTGCATTAAAAACCCATCAAACTGCTTTGAAACTCAAACCAGGAGCCACTGCAGCGCCCAGGAACTTTCCCAGGTGGCGCCTGAAACATTTGCTGGGTGATGCTTTACAAAGCAATTAGGTGACACTTTTAACCTAATAAATTTGCCAAAACATTGCTCCAAACCACAATTTGGGGGTTGAATTTTGATTAGCCTTAACCAAAATTCTTGACACAGTCAATTAAATTAAAATAATATAATTAAATCCTAATTAATTATATCCACAGGTCTATTTTAATCAACCTTCACGGTTAATTAAACTGTTTGCAAGGCACCTAGTCCCCAAGATTGATTTGGCCAATATTTCCTTAATTTTGCCAGCTAGTACAGCCTAAATAAAAAACCATATTATATTATTTTATTAAATATAGATACAAGCTTCTATCTAGGAATCTTTTCAAAAGAATTCCAGACAAACTTATCCATATTAAATAAACAATTAGAACAACCTTATATATTGGAGTATTTATTTGGCTAAATACTAAAAGTGACTGTTGTACAGTCACAAGATGTGAATGAAAATTTTCTGACATCATAAATAAACTATGGGGCCAAAAAACACCAAATCACCTGATTTTTGGGTATTTGGGCCCTAAACAGCAGATTTATGGGTCCCGTTCAAAGGTGCACCTGATTGGCCATCACCTACTTCCTGTCAATTGCTTGATTCAGGTCAGAGTAAGTCTTATTGGCACTTTCTTGTAGGCAGCTGCTTTTTGTTGGGTTTTCTTGGGGAGAAAAATGTCAACCAAGATGTCTTTATCCATGACACTACAGTTGTAATGGTGGAATCTTGCTGAGATTCTAAAATGTTGATTAAATGAGGAATGAAAATCCAAATGCTGAAAACATTCATTAACAACAAAATTCTCAACAACAAAATTTTCAAATAATAACCTCCAATTAAAGGCATTGGGGAAAGACAACCAAGAAAAACCAAGGCAAAAATATGTGGAAGTTTTGCAACTGAATCAATTATAGTTCAGTATTAGATTGGGAAAGACAATAGTTCAAATAGAAAGGACAATAATATGAAAAAGGTGATCTTTATTTAGATAATATTATGGTTATATACTATATCAATAGGCCATAAATTCACCAGGGGGTAGCACAGTGGCAGGTTCAACATAAGGTTTGGGTTGAGAATAACTTGAGCAAGGTATCAGCATGTCAAATTGGCTGTCTCCTAATTAAGAGATAGTGCCTACAATTTGACATTACACTTAGATTGATCCATACTGTTTGTCCTGTCATGGGTCAAATCATCAAGCACCCCCTGTGTATTGTGAGATATATTAGCAGGTGGGTAATCATCTTGGTTGCAACAGAAATGAGGCTGGATTTTGTAATTAAATGATTTTGAAAATGAGTTCAATCCTTCCCTCAATTTCAGGGGCAGGGATTGCAGAAAGCAGCGCAGAGACTTCAGACACCACAAAATTGACGCCACAACTTAAAAAAAGCTGTTAAGGCATATAGGTGAGCAAAATTTTCATTTTTATGGAGAAGTTTTGGCCAAAAACTGTTAACTAAGATTTTCAAATACTCATGGTTTTATTGAACTGCTGGGATAGTTCTGAGCTCCAACCTATCATGGTAGGTTCTATAATGCCAGGAATTATTTGCCCAAGTTGTAAAGCTCAAAAGGCAGGAAAGCTGTTAACCAGATTAACTTATTTGACAGATTTAAATCAAACAGTTGATCAAAAATAAGTTACTGCCGCTTCAGCCTGCCATTTGGATTTGATTTCCCCTTGCAAGCTGACGCTGATAAATTGACGTAATCTGAGAGTCACTTGATACAACCTTATTTATCAGAACAGCTTTCAGAAATTGGTCACACAAGGGTTCTTCACAAACTGGACAAGGTACTCTCTAGACAATACAGAAGGAATAGGAGCCAAGGATCCAGGTGGTATTGCTTAATCAAATTTTGATATATATGGTAAATTTTCCACCGTTCAACTTTTAAAAGTTGAGTCCTCCCTAAATTTTTTACTCAAATAAAATCAAATAATCTCCTGATCTAACTTTATTTTATCATACATCTTGTAGCTGGCCTGCTGCGCTACATTCCCTATAATTTGATTCTCAGTCTAATCATCACCGGAAGATGGGGACCTGCCATCAGCACTTGTTGTTGTCTCCTCCCAATGTTAATCCAATGCCCCAGAATCTTGGAGTTTTCCCCACTGTATCTGAAACAGAGACACTTGTTCCCTCTAAATGCCCAGAGTTTTACACAGAAGGCACCATGATTCTCTCCCAGGCCATTTATCTATGACTTTTCTGGTTAGGATTAATCATTTTGCTTAATCCTAGTGTATCTTTGAAAATTTTACCAACCAGTATTTGAAGCTTTGTTAGTGATTAATCATCAACTTCATGTGGATTTTGGTGGTGATTCCCCACCACATGAAGACTGCTTCTTACTATCTGACCATTTCTGTCAAATTACTCAACTCTTCTACATCTGAGTTTTTGGAAGTAGTTTGTCATGAAATTTTGTTCCTCTTCTCCTGTTCCGTCAAGATATCTGTGTTTACCATGTTCATCTGTATCAGCTCCTTCTTGAGATTTCAGTTTGGGCTGTTTTTTTAATTTGTGGTTCCCCTCTCTGGTGGTGGTGGTCAAGACTGGTTCTTCTATTTTCTGGTTCTGTTGTGTTATATTATTTTGGTGTCTGGATTATTATCCTGCTCCACCTGCCAACAAAATTTTGCATGAAGTTGTGCCGGCTTTATTATCTTATTCTGGCTCCACCCTCAGTCACAAGTCCCAGGTTTACCATGTGATGAAAAAAGGTTTTGGTGGATGTGCGCAAACAGTTGTTGTCCACAGTAGAGCGCAATCCACATGTTTTAACTGAAAGTACATCTTTATATCCTTTGATAAATACTATGTGTATCTATTGAGGAGCTCAAAGTATATTGTAAGTTGTACATCTTTCATCAGGGTACTAGTCCTCTGTCTGTATTCCTTCCTCAGTTCCTTGTTTATTGTTGCACAATTGATGTCCCTGAAGTCAATAAGCTCTCAGTATTGTAGTTAGCAGTTGACCAGACTGCCCAGGACTTGGCGGTTTTGGATTCCCTTTTAACCACAACTGAGGCCCTAGTAAGCCAAATTCTTTCTCTGGTCTCAAATCTGTCTGCTACCAAACAAGGTTTGCTGGCAATCAAAGCCAAACCCGCTGTGTTTTCATAGTTTTCAGGTGCACGTCCTGCAGTAAATTTTTCTAGTTCTGACAGAGAGTGTTCTTCTCATATATCTTCTCAGCCGCAGTTGGCAATTCTGAACAAACATGCAAATGTGGATGAGGTGACAGTTGCAGCATCATCTGAAAGCTCTTTGGCTATGCTTCAGCACGTCCTTCCCACTAATTTGTTGGTTGTTGAATCTGAAGAGTTGCCTTTAGTCCTTATTTATTGTGGCCTCCCTGTTCTTCCCAAAGCAGTTCAAGAAATGATCAAGCGTTATTTTCAGGAGAATCCTGCCTTCTTAGCCGCAGTCTGGACCACTGAAGAGAAGCAGGATCCTGCTGAGGTTGTTTCATTTCCAGCAAATAAATTGACTTCTGGTTACTTCTTGTTTTATGGTAGCATTGATAATGGTCAAACCATCTTCTGGCCTAAAATTCTGTTTGATACTGGTGCTTCTGGAAACTTCATGAGTGTGGAGACTGCAGATTTGTTGCAGTTAAAGTACCATCTTGGCATGCTGGTCAGATGAGGAAACTGACAAATGTTTCCTTCTTTCCAGTTGAAGAAGCTTGTGACATTTGTGGTCATGGATCAATACTTTACTGCCAAATTCTCCATATTTAATACCCTCATGCATTCTATTATTTTGAGGGTAGGTTGGTGACAGGATCATAATGTGTCAACTCTTCTTAAGGAAAACAAGTTGCAGGTAGATCATTCTTTGGGTATCACTGTTTGTATACCATTGCTGAGAATGTCAGAATTGGAGCAGTCTTCTCAATCTATGCAGTTGATCCCTGTTACTATGCCTGTAAGTTCAGATTTACCAGCATGCCTTCAACCCTGGTAAGCAGATTTTGACACCACTAAGGGAAAAGTTCTTTCCAAACACACTCAGTTTGACTTTGACTTCAAAGTTACTGTTGATCTTATTTGTATTGCTTCTCCTATTTACCCCTTGACTCTTACGGAGGATTCATGTTTGGAGGAGTGGACTTGTGACATGTTGGCAAAAGGCTAAATTTTTAAGAAGGCTTTGTCAATCTGTTCTCCATTGTTGTTTGTTAAAAAGTCAGATGGGTCTTTACAGTCATGTGTGGATTATGGAAACTTAAACAATATCACAATCCCGGACCCCTATCCTTTGCCTCTTAAAGCGCAAATCTCTCGTTGTGTTAAGAAGGCTAAGGTGTTCTCAAAACTTGATCTTTTTAATGTGTTCAATCATATTAAGATTAAAGAGGGGGTGCAGTGTTTGACTGTGTTTAGAACCAAGAAAGGCATCTTCCAGTTCTGTTTTATGCCCTTTGGGTTGAAAAATGCTTCTGCTTGTTTTCAGCAGTTGGTTGATTCAGTCCTGGGAGATCTCCTGGGTATGTGTGCTTTGCGTACATGGACAATATATTGGTGTTCTCTCCAGATGAGGAGTCACATAAAGCCCATCTATCAGCATTAGTGGAGTGTATCCTCCAGACTAACTTGATCATTAAGCAAAGTAAGTGTGAATTCTTTAAACATAAAGTTACCTTTCTGGGTAACATTATCTTTGAGGATGGTCACACTATTGCTCCTGATAAGGAGGCAGCAGTTTGTGAGTATGCTACCCTATTAACTGTATCTCAGCTTTGTAGCTTCTTGGGTACCTGTAATTTCTTGAAGAATTTTACCCCTACATTTATCAAAAGTGACGGCTCCTTTGTATTCTGCTAGTGGGGAAAAAATTCTGGTCTGGATGCCTGAGTGTCAGGGCCCAGAATGCCCTGGACAATCAGCTGGCCTTCCTAGAGGCAAAGCAACCCACAGCCTGGGAATAATTACCAACTGCCTCTCAGAGTGAAAACCCCCCTTTCAAATAAAAAATGGCCTAGGATTTGAGAGGCCCACAAGCCTTGAGCCCCTGGCATTGATTCTATTAACAAATTTGGCCCCCTTTACTATCAGGAAATGGTACATTGGGAGCGCAATTGTTCAATTGCACAATTGGGCGCTTGATTGCTCACAGGTTCTATAAATAGCTGTGGCACCCTGGCATGCTGCAGCTCAACCAAGATCCCTGTTATACTAGCCAATGCCCATCCATCTCCAGGCTCAAGTGCGCAATTCCCAGGCAAAATTTCCGGTTTGACTGAAAATGTTGCTACCAGATCCCTGGTGGCACAAAAGGCTGCATCTTCACCAGTAAGTATAAGTAGTGAGGAGGAAAAGCCCTCCTCACTGTTGGCTTCATAAAATAAACAACTTTATGCCCAGGACCCATTATTTTCTTGCAGGAATTATCTATTTTTGCACCCATATAATTATTCTGTTTACATCTATTTGTGAATCTACTACACAATATAATTGCGCCTATCTGTATCCTCCTGGTTTTGCTCCTGTCACTTTGGGTAAACCACCTTGCGCTCTTGACTTGGAGTTCTTCCATCCCCACCATCTGGATCTCCCTCCTGGCCACCCTAGAGTGATCATTCCGCCTACTATGAAGGAGATTCCTACTACTCCCCCCTTGCCCAATGTGACTCCTGCTCAGGATTCCAGAAAGTTGGGGTTTGTTTATATCACAGTATTTGGGCTGGCCAACCAGGTTGTACCCCATACTGGAAGTTGGCGTCCTCTAGCTACAGCAGTGAATTACCTTATCAGAATAGCAACAATTGTGTACATGGCTTTCCAGGCACAGCCTGCCTCCCCTGTGGGAGTCCAGCTGGACTCTGGCCTGGGCCGTGACACTGAGTGTGCAGAGGCATTCTTAGAAGTCAAGGCTCTCTTATTGTCTTCTCCAGTTTTGCAACATTTGGATCCAAAGCTTCAATTTGTAGTATCTATGGGCGCCTCTAAATACACTGTGGCAAGAGTGTTGTTGCAAACTGCCAGTGACAGTATTCAAAGACCAGTGTGGTACTTCTCTCATAAAATGGAGGTGTATGAACTAAATTATATGATCTACAACAAGGAATTGTTGGTGGTTGTGGAATTGTTGAAACATTGGCATCACCATCTCATGTCAGTGCAACATTCCTTTATTGTAAGAACCAATCATAAGGCATTTCTGTACTATTGTCAACCCAGGGTTTTGTCAGGTTTTCAATCCAGATGGCATGGTGACTTGACAAAATACAAGTTTCATTCTGAGTTCATCAAAGGAATATACAACCACTTGGCTGACACACTGAGCAGAAATCCTTCCCACCTCCCTGATGCTGGTTTAGACATTGAGTTTAACACACATACTTTGTTTCCAGATGAGGCTGTGGTTCCCTTTGTGTTGACTCCGCCTGCTACTCTGGCTACCATGTCCTTAACTGAGGATGAAGACTTAGACTTATATTCCAAAGCTAAGTTTTTGTAGCCCCTTTCCAAGGGTTATGTCAGATTATTGGAACTATCATGTGCACATCCAGTGGGTCAGCCGCAAGAATACCATAAGATAGGTCCCATCCCTTTATCATCAAGACTGTCTATGGGCCCCAGAGGGAACTATTTGAGATGAAATCATGGAGGCATATCACACTTGTCCTACAGAGGGTTGCCCCATAAATAATAAATTGGTTAAGTTAATCTGCCGGCAGTTTTCTTGGAAGGTTTTAACGATGCAGGTATGGCTTATGTTCAATATTGCTTGGTGTGTGTTTGGCCCAAGGCAAGCAGAAACAAGACCACTGGTTTGTTGGTTATATTACAACCAGCTGCAGGGCCTTGAATGTTGGTGTCAGCAGATCTTATTAGAGAACTTCCAGAATCCAATAGGTTCAATGCAATCATGGTGGTGGTGGATTAATTTACAATAATGGCACACTTTGTTCCTTGCTTTACCATAATTATGTTGGTGGAAACAGCGAGGTTGTTTGTGAACAGGATATTTTCCTTAAATAGCATCCCAATGGAGATAGTTAGTGATTGTGGTCCCCAATTCATTGCTCAGTTCTGGGAAGCATTTACCGGGATTCTTGGGATCAAGCTCTGCCACTCCACTGCTTTCCATCCCCAGTCTAATGGACAACTGGAGAGGGTAAACCAAAGTTTGGAGGTCTATCTATGTTGCTACACTAATGCACAACAAGATGACTGGTGTGCAAACCTATTCATGGCATAGTTCACTTATAATAACGCTCGCACACGTCAACTCAGATTATGACATTCTTTGCTAATGTGGTTTACAATTCTTCATCCAACATGGTTCCTTGACTGGTTAACAACATAGAAGCTGCAACTGATCAAGCCGCTGCATTGAAGCAGGTTCATTGGGAGATTCATGTTACTCTAGCTGCTGCTGTGACAACTTACAAGAAATATGCAGATTGCAAGCGCCAGGAGGGTCCAACCTACAGGCCAGGTGATCTAGTCATGGTTGATGCCTGGAATATGAAGCTAAAGGTTTCATGTTACAAGTTAGGTCCCAAGCGGGTTGGTCCCTTTAAAGTTGAACGTCAGATTGATTCCTCCGCTTATTGGCGGATTCACCACCCTCTCTTAAGATTTTTCATACTTTCCACAAGTGTCTGCTCACTCCCTTCTGGGGCACCAAGGTGCCTTCTTCCCAACCTGTTCTAGTGTAAGTTGAGCCTGAGTATGAGTTGAGCTGCATTTTGGCTTCCTGGAAGAATTGCTGCCAACTGGAGTATTTGGTATCTTAGAAAGGCTATCCTGATTCTGAAAATTCTTGGGTTCTGCACTATGACTGTTCCAATTACCCTGATCTTATCCAAGAGTTCTATAACCGCACCCCTATAGCCATTGGTCATTCTGAGCTTACTTTGGCAGCAATGAAACTTCCTCCTGCTCACAAAAATTTCTCCCTGTCCCATCTTCTTGATGGCGGTATTATGCTCCGGGCTAAAGCAGAGGGTAATATCACAGTAGGTTTCATAATGCCAGGAATTATTTGCTCAAGTCCTAAAGCTCAAAAAGCAGGAAAGCCATTAACCAGATTAACTGATTTGAAAGATTTAAATCAAACAGTTGATTGAAAATGGGTTACTGCCACTCCAGTTTGCCATTTGGATTTGATTTCCCCTTGCAAGCTGACACTGATAAATTGACGCAATCTGAGAGTTACTTGATACAACCTTATTTATCAGAACAGTTGTCAGAAATTGGTCACACAAGGGTTCTTTGAAAACTGGACAAGGTACTCTCTAGACAATGAAGAAGGAATAGGAGCCAAGGATCCAGGTGGTATTGCTTAGTCAAATTTTGATATATATGGTAAATATTCACTAGTCAACTCTTAAGAGCTGAGTCCTCCCTAAAATTTTACTCAAATAAAATCAATATTCTCCTGGTCTAACTTTATTTTATCATGCATCCTGTAGCTGGCCTGCTGCACTACATCTCTTATAATTTGATTCTCAGTCAAATTATCACCGGAAAATGGGGACCCGCCATTAGTACTTTGTTGTTGATGCCTCCCAATGTTAATCCAATGCCACAGAATCTTGGAGTTTTCCCTATTGTATCTGAAACTGAGACACTTAATCCCTCTCAATGTCCCAAATTCTATGCAGAAGACACCCTGATTCTCTCCCAGGCAATTTATCCAGGACTTTTTTGGTTAGGGTTAATCATTTTGCTTAATCCTAGTGTATCTTTTGGAAATTTTACCAAACAGTGTTTGAAGCTTTGTTGGTGGTTAATCATCAACTCCATGTGGATTTGGGTGGTGATTTCCCACCACAGGGAGATTTCTTCTTATTATCTGGCTATTTCTGTCACACAACCCAGCTCATCTGGGTGTTTGAGAGGAAATTCTTGCATTGTCAAGGAATAGTATTAAAACCAAGCCATCTGAATTTACCAACAATATGATGTGATATTTTGATTTCAGGGTCAAAAAAACCAAACTGCCTGATTTCTGGGGTTTGAGGCTTTACAGGGCTTTTTTTAACTTTTTTCAGAATGCTCACACGTTTGGCTACAACTCAATTATGGTCAATTTCTTAGTTGATGTCCTCATAATTTTTTAGGACCACTTTCTTAGGAATGGCTCTAAAATGTTTGAACTTCTTAGGGTGGACAATTCCAGATAAGATGAAGCCATCTGTGACAGCTACTGCTTATGAGTGTAACAGAGGAAGCAGTGCAAAGTGGGGTCTTTTTATGATATGGTGATTGAACTTGGGATATGAGCTGTACAGATACAGTGAAGAGATATGGCAGGAGCTTAATGAACCAAAGATCTGTTACAGCTTCATTCCAAAAATGATGATAGGAATTCTGGATAAAGAAGGAGTTTTTACTCTGATCCATGAGCCTTGGCTTGCAGGGGCGCATCTAAGGCAAGCTTATATGAGCTGGATAGAACGGGAGGGTTGATTGGAGAGTCATCTTCAATCAGCTCTATGGGACTCTTGGCAAGCTTGGATGCTTGATCCCAATGGCTGGGTTTGAGGGCTGGTAGGAAGGTTATCCTTAACTTTCTCCTTGGGGTCCCTATTTAGGTCTGTTGGTTGCATCCCAAACTTGTTGGAAATTACTTTCATTAGGATAGACCTAGTCAATTATTTATTGTTGAGAGGTTATTTGGCTGCAGATGGCAGCGTTTTTTTAGACCAATTTAGGCTCTGGGCTCTAGGTTGTGAGTTTTCTGGGTTCAGGATCAATCCAGTGCCTGTTCTCTTGTATGTGGGACTGTTTGTAAGCAGCCTCATAAAACTTGGTGGCTTTTTAACCTTGCTTTTGGAAGCAGCCTTGGCTTGGAACTAGGGTTGCAGGGGACAAACCCTGGGCAGATTTCTTTTTAAAAACAACTTTATCAAAGCCAGAAATTACGGTAGAAAAGAACTGTGGCTTAAGGAAACTGGGAATAGGAGGGTCAATTTAATGTTGCCACGCATTTGTTGGATTTTCTGGCTGGTCCATGCTGGAAATCCAACTACATGTAAGGTCCAATGATAACAAAAATATTGAGGTAGGGCAAGCAAGAGCAACAGGGATCAAACCTGGGATCTCTGGGGCCAAGTTGAGCGTCTCAACCAACTTGGGCACCCAGGGCCAAAATCTGGGCTGATTCCAGTGCTCACCTTAAATTAGGCGTCCAAATCAGACCCTCTCAGGAGCTATAGATTCCCCTATCTTGGGGGATCCAATTTTTCCTGAAAAGTTCTGGGAGGGAAAGGCTTTCTTCCCTCTGGAATCCAGGGCCACCCCTTGGTAGCCAGTGGTCAATCCATGGGTGAAACCAAGGGAGTGAGATAAAAGGGAAGCTGGACCCATAAAAGTTAAAATATAAACATTGATTTTATTTGAAACCTTATGTATCTTATGTATCTTATAAATTAAAGTGCAACAGATCTCACTCTGCTCATTGAGGGATGCAATAAAAATCTGAAATGGATCCTTCAACAATGGTCAGTATTGAGCTCTGGATGGCTGCTTTATTATAGAGCAGCTATTGGTGTGGTTCTGTTGCAACCCTACTTGGAACCCAGTTCCAAATTGGGGTTGGGAAATCTTTAGGCAGCAGTGGTGCTTTAGGATATTTTGAAAGTATCTGCTGCTGTTGTAACTGTGCTGTTTTAGCAAAGTTACAAGGGGAAAATGATTGAAAACTAGATAATATTCTTTATTGAGATATTGATGTTATATAGTTATTATGAATCAGGATAATAGGAACATGCTTGTAAAGATCACTCATGTTGCAACTGAACCAATGAGGATTCAGTATTTGAAATTGGGGAAGACAACAGTCCAATAGAAAGGACATAATAATAAGAATAAGGTATCATTTATTGTAGAATATTGTGATTAATATACCATATGGGTAAAGCCACAAGGCCACAAGGGGGTGGCATAGTGGGAAGTTCTATGTAAGGTTTGAAGCCGAGGAATAACTCGTGTGGGGATCAGCAGGTCAAATTGGTAACACTCCTAATTAGGATAAAGTACCCGTCATTCAATATTGCCATCAGATTGGTCCATGTTGTTAGATACGTCAAGGGGCGACTCATCAAGCGCCCCCTGTGTATCATAAGATATGTTAGCAGGCGAGTCTGGAAACTTGGTTGCAACACTCGGCTGGATAGTTAGGTGGTGGCTTGATCCTTGTACTGAGTCAAGTGCTGAATTGAGCCATCTATTGTACAGGGATCATCATTTGGTCATGTTGCTGGATTTGGGGTTTTGAGTCAACTTCCACATTTGGCTTCGGGTCACTGGATAGTCGGATTGTGGGTCACAAACCCACTTAGTTGGAACCTTGCAGGGGGTCAACCCCGTTGTTTTGACATTGCTTTGAGATAAATTTTCAAATGTGATGTCATGTTTTTATAATAGATTGGTGAATATTGTAATAGAACATTTTAAAGTACCAAACTATCTATAGCCATCTTTAAATAATGTCTATTGCCAGCGAGGGGAAGCTTAGTTTACCCCATGCTGGTTGAGATATCTGATACAACCCAGGTTGGTAGGAGAAGCCCTCTCAGAAAAGGGTTTTCTTGGGAGCATGCCTGTCAAGCCATGGGGTTTAAACTGATCTGCTGAAACCGCTTCATGTGCATAATATTCCCAGTTCAAGCATTGCTCAGGCAATCCCTAGAACTTCTGTGCTGGAACCCTTTCCTACTTATCTCCAGGCTTTGTACGGGTAGAAATAGGTTAATATTAGATTTTTTCACACAGGGCTGGGAAGGTCCCAGGTTTTTAAACCGGAATACCCATTCGAATTGAAATTGAAAGTTGTGGCTGTCCCAACTAGGGCTGCGTCGGATTTTGGACGGGTGGCTCCTTTTCTTAAAAGAAGCACCCGTCCGAAATCCGGAAACAATTTCATAGATCTTCTCAAAGAAGATTCTCTCAGAATTGTTTCCTTTTTCATCCACAGAAGGATGAAGAAGTTCAGATTTATTTTTTTAAAATAAAAATATATTTTTTTGACTTTCTTGATTTTAAAAATTAAAATAGTCTAATTTGAAATTAAATTATATTTTAGAAAATAAAATTTTATTATTAATATTTATTAAAAACCCCAAAAATCCAGAAAGCAAAAAAGCCTTCCATCACCCTTTTTTAGGGGTTTTTGATTCCCCTAAGCTGGGGGAATTCGAAAGAAGAGGACGGGGAAGGGAGGACGGGACGATTACGGCAAATGCCATAATTGGTCCTTTTTTGAGCCGCTGCAGCCCTAGTCCCAACCCGAGCTTCAAGCTGAGTTGGATGGTTTTTGTGATGAAAATAAACTAGGGCTCTGATTCAAATGCCATAATTGGTCCTTTTTTGAGCCGCTGCAGCCCTAGTCCAAACCCGAGCTTCAAGCTGAGTTGGATGGTTTTTGTGATGAAAATAAACTAGGGCTCTGATTCAAATGCCATTGCAGACAAAGAGGCTTGTAATTATCCCTTTGAAACAACTAGATTGGCTGGGCTTGGTCCAATTTTTGATTGGGTGCTGGTTTTAGCACTGTTCTATAGATGCTGGGCGTCTGATTGAGCTCCACGTATTTCATCGCATTCGATATAAATACCAATCTAAAAAAAGCGGGGTTTGGTTTGGTTTTTATATTGGATGGGATGGAAAAGGTGGAGTCTGCCCAAGCAGCTAGTTTGAATTTGTTAAGATGATTGGTTTAAATAAATATGCCATGGTAGAGCATGTGATTATGAGATGGCCAGTGACTATGCTGTGAAGGAAGTATGTAATATAATAATGCATATAGATTTGGATTGGGTATCTAGTTGATTTGCATGCAAGTCCGAAGCGATGGCTTGATTCTATTGGTGGTCCGAGAGATCAAAAGTTTCGGTTCCAGTGAGAGTGATCTAAATTCCTTAGCTTCTATCTGACAAGCAATGGTTGGCTCGTGAGTATCCACGCTTCCTTCTGATTCGCTGGTTACGTTTAATAGGACTATTATTTTTACCAGTCAATCGTTGATGGGAGTTTGATTGTGATTTAGCGTTTAATTTAATCTAAACAGAATTCCTTAGGTCTTAAAGGGTCGGATTCGAATGGAGAATGGATGTATATTAGTCGTATCTGCTGATGGTTCAAGCAACAACAAATCCAGATTCGATCTGCTTTTCTGGGTACTTTATGGCAGAGTACTCGATTCATGGCCAAGCGGAAGCTCGGACTGGCCAAGCGTTGTATCTAGAACAGTGCACCAATCTTTTAAGCTCGAGTTTAATGAATTCCTGTACGGATCAGTTAATCCGGTGGCTCGAGACTGGTCATTGGCTGCCACGAGACGGTTACTTCATCTATTGGGAACTCTGAGCAAACTAAGGAAGGTTAATTTAGATTTTATTAAAGAGGAACCAGATGGTCATAACTAAGCTGATTTTATTGGGAGGAAATATAACAATTATTGGGAAACACGAGCGACACGCATCGAGGACATGAGATTACGGGCAGCATTGGAATGGTCATACACCTGTCCTCCAAAGGCGGCGGTCGAATCTTTGCCAATGTAGGCGCGAATGTACTTGATGCCACCGGGGTGCTCATGCATAAACACTTCTACATCATGCACAACACCATCGATCAAGAGCCATCGTTTGCCACCGTCGCACTCCTTCTGGTATTGCTCAAACGAAATCACTGGAAGAGTCTCTATAGGAACGCCCCAATTGATGGTTGCGCGCACCTTGTTCAAGTTCTTCTCCTTCATGAGGAGCTCTCCCTTGCGCACTTCGTTGTCGGGGAATATCTTGAGGTCATAGGTAAGGCCAACAAGAGAGCAGGCGTAGATGAACCATTTGGTGGGGTCGTATTGAAAGAACTTGATGGCATTGCGGTAGTCCTGGGGGAATTCGTGGTGGAAGTTGTGGTATCCTTCACCCATTGTTATGAGGGCAGTGAGGATGTAGTCACGAGGGGAGAGTTTGTCGTCAAACGAAGCGTCGCCAATCCAGTGGGCCAGGGAGTTGATGCAGAAGGTGGCGTGGTGGACAAAGACAAGCCGAGCAATACCTACATAGTAGTACCCGCCCTTCCAGTCACCCCACAGAATACCCGCAACAAGCGTAGGAAGGATGAAACTCATGAATAGCGCCAAAGGCACGTAGTAGTTGTGCTGGAACATCACTATGGGGTCGGCTTCAAGATCATCAACCTCAGCGCGGCCTATGACAGTGGAGTCTTTCTTGTACAGCATCCATCCAATATGCGACCAGATAAAACCACGCTTGGCATTGTATGGATCCTTTTCAGTGTCAGTGAAGCGGTGGTGGACCCGGTGGTCGCGACTCCACCAAAGAATGGAGCCTTGTACGGAGGCGGTCCCTGCAAGCATGATGTAGACTTGGTAGGGCAGGGATGCCTGGTATGAGCGGTGAGAGTAGTAGCGGTGGTATCCTGCAGTGATACCCAGGGCAGAGATCACATAGTAAACCAGAGAGAAGATGAATGTTTTAAACTGCAGCTCTGTTGTGAGGATGCCATACAAGGCCATTACTGGCGTTATGGCCAGCAGAATAGACTGGGGCCAGTTGATCTGCTGCCAAAGGGGCCTTTCGCTCAAAGGTGTCTTCTTCTGTCGAGCCATTGGAAAAATGTAAAGCAAAATTGATCACCGAAGTACTTTATATTCACGTGGCTCGGGCACTTTTTCCGGAAGTCCATGGAATTTTTTATTGTCATGCTTCTCGGATATATTTATCCGAAACCAAGTCACTTTATAGTCCGAGCATGCACATTGACTATCAGCAACGTTTACATGATAACAGCTAATTGGCCCAATCTTCATCTCCTTTAAAATAACGGTCGGAAACATATTTTTCTAGGGGAAGTAATTATCCCATTCAAATTTAGAATCGGAGCTATTTAGTTGTCATGAAGTGATTCACTTCCAAGCTTAAGGTTGGCAGTGTAGTAGCACTATAAGCTAAGGGTTCATTCACATGTAAGTACCACAACATTCAAGCTCATTTGTTTTTATCTAACAAATACATAGGCTGCACTTTTAAATGCCACCTGTCTTTAAACAGCTTATCTCTCAAGTGGCTATCACTTCTGCTTATCAAACACCATTTCCACTACAAGGCCCTTGTTAAATTCTTATCACATCCACAAATCCAAACTGATAACCCTAATACCTCAACATCATATCACAATTCCATTCAAACTCCTTATTACCACCACATCAAATCACATTCCTCAAAGCATCATCCAAACACCATTACATGCTCATCCAAAACAAGCATATCCCCAAAACACATCCTAAGCACCCTGTGTAATCAAAGCCACCATCCAATAGATTTAACTCACCCTTATATTTTATATAAATACCCGTCCTTTAAATCGAATGCTTCCTTTACAAAGAGCTACGGAGAGGTCGCTATTAAGACTCTGCGATGGAAACCAAGATCTGATTCCCAACCATCATAGCTGGTGCCCCGCCAACCAATCAGAAGCCTTCGTTCTATTCTCGCCCAACTGGATCCGTTCGAATTTAGATCTCCCACCCATCAGCCAATTGGACCTCTTAAAACGGCCCTAAAGAAGCGGTGGCCTGCTAATTTGAGCTTGATTCGGGTCAATGATCCCTGCTCTGATCCACTTTTAAGCCCCCACCAGCCCATCCTAATCTCAACATGATCCTCCCATGAAAGGTACATTACCCTGTATCCCAACACCGATGCAAAACCGGGAATGGGGCCATCCAATTCAGACCAAAGCCAAATATCACGAGGTTTCTCACTGGCACAAATCACATCTATTTCATGGGTTATGACTGCGAGAATCGGTGGCTTGATGCTGAGTACAGTAATTTTTAAACCTGCTGAGATAAACGAAAATTCTCAGTCTAAAAATGAAAGCAACTCAGTCTAAACTGAAATCAAAGTGGATCCAAATCTACTGTAATTCAACATAAATTCCTTAATTTTCAATTCTGGGTTTAGACTGAGTTGTTTCCGTTTTTAGACTGAGATTTTTGTTTATCTCAGCAGGTTTGAAAATTACTGTAGGATCTCCAGAAGGGTATAAAACAAATCCAACTCTACCCACCCAATAGCAACAAGGTATAGATAGAGGAAGGTCAGCCACTGGTGTTGGAGTGGTGAGAACTCACCAACCAACCCCCAGAAGATCCAAGCTGGAGATCACAATTCAGAACCTGCACTAGCCATTTTAGAGCAGGGCCAGGTGCCAGAATTGTCACAATCTGTGTTGTGACCAAGCTTCACCCACCATAATCTGTTTTGTGACTCCAGCGGTTGGTCATAGATTATCTTGTGGCCTTCAAGCCACACCACAATCCACACAGATCTGTTTCATGACTTTGGGATAGGGTTGGGGAAGTCACAGCAGTTGCGTGATCACAGGGTCACAGAACCCCCTTTAAGATGGTTATAGATTGGTCACAAAACAATCTGGATAGATATGTTTGCATCTTTTGGAGTAGGGCACAACTTGTGCCTTGCTTCATTGTGTAGCCACAAAATATAAAGGGAATGTGTTTACAAGGATGAAACAGATAGGTTCATTCTGTGCAAGGTGCAGGATGTAAAATCAAAACACTTTTTAAAGATTAGACATATGATACTATTCTGTGCAAGACACATGATGTAAAATCAGAGCAGGTTCAGCTTCCAGATCTTATTTTTTACCCAAAGTTCATCACAAGCTTTATCTGCCATCATCTCACAATGGTAGATTTGATTGAACCACAGCTTGCTTTAGATAATTATATTATAATCCTGATTAAAAAATGATAAATATCTATCTCAATCAAAAGGAATAGTTTGCCTACTTACAATTGGACACAGCATAAAACAAGGTGGGATCATGCTTAGCCATATCACAACCCATGCATATTTGTTTGCTGACTTTAGCAGCAGGTCACAAAATGTGGCAGTTGCAGCTGTGACCTTCCCCCTAAAGCCACAAAGCAAATCTGCATGGATTTTGATGTCGTTTGAAGGCCAAAAAACATATTGCGACAGGTGAAGCTTGGTCACAAAACAAACTGTGTCAATTTTGATGCCTGTCCCTTCTCTAAGTGTGTCTGGTGTAAACTAGTCATAACTGCTATATTGATTTATACAATAAGTTAGGCCAACCAATCACACACATGGTACAGTTGATCTCTAGTTGGATGAATACCAGTGCAGAATTTTAGTCTTCATGAGATTAATTGAGGTCTTCCATGTATCACTCCAGATCCAAGGGCACTGCATGAGAGGCACCAGAGCACAAATCTATGGGTCACCCTACTGAGCCTTGGTAGACTTTAAAAGGAATCAAGGCTTAGTAATATAATATATTTCCCTATAAACCCATCCCTTTTCTCAGAATAAAAGGATTGAAATATAACATTCTATGATCTAATATACACATTGCGCAGTTGACTATCATGAATGACAGTTCTCCCAAAATAAGTGGAAAACTTTAATTAGGAGAATTGAACTTGGGGCCTGACTCTGATGGTTGTGAGGACCCCGCGGACCCTTGGGCCGTCCACCCGTGTTTTTTGCGGCTAGTCAATGAAAGAGCTGAAACAAGCTGTGATTTGAACCTGGTTAATCAGCAAAATTTGCAGACTCGCTGGGCCACAGATTTGCAAAGTATGGAGGAACGTCATAGGACAGTGATTGATCCAGGCCAGGCTAGATTGCTAGAAGCGCTGAATTGACATGCCGTCACTCCTATATTGACCGATGAGACATCTGGGGAGGGATTTACTGCTCAGCTTGATAAGTTGAAGTCTCAAGAAAACTCAGATGATAGGTTAGAAGTCCAGGCCTCTGGTGACCCTGAAGTGACTTCCGGAGATGTTCAGACCATGAGACCAGGGTTGACCCAGCTTAGGGTTTCTGAAGATCACTTGGTCCAGAATGACGGGAACATCAGTGGCAATGATGAGGCCATGAGGATATTATCTTTGGACCGTCAGATGGAAGTCATTTCAGCAGAAAAAATGACAGGCCAGAAGATCCAGAATGATGCCAGAGCTCTTGGGCCAGAAGAAACTGAGCAACTTAGCAATCAGGTGATGGGCTAGATTCCAAACTTAGCATTTGAAATGATATTTGTTGTATTTGTAGCAGTCAAGGGTGCTAATTTCTACAAATAGTTAGTCAGGATCCTAACTCTTAATACTATACCTGTAGATGGTATAGTGACAGCCTCTGATAGGACAGAAGAATATAAGGATATAATGACAAAACTGGTATTTATTATGATAGTGCTGCAGTTATATAGTAGGAGGTGGGGGAACTTCCACCAGGGAAAAGGAGGCACAGACAGAAGGACCTTCCTAAAGGAGGGGAGTGGAAAGGCACAGTAGAAAGTCCTATGTGAGAGAACAACCGGTTTCACGCGGCTTTCCTTATGAAGGCAAGTGGCAATATCTAGGTTGCTCTATTATTAACCTTGGAAGTAAAGCCTGCGCCTGAAGCACATTCAAAAGGCGCTTCAAACACCCATTTTTAGGGCGTTTTTAATGTAGTTAACCTTATTAAAACCATGTTGAGATAAAGCAATCACACAATTTTTACATTGCTTGATCCGTAAGTGGATAACTTAATGTCTAATCTTTTCAGCATCTGCAATATTTTCCTCCACTGGATTAGACAACAGGTTTAAAAATGGCTTGGCGTCTCAATATGGCAGCTATGGTGAACAGTCACTCTAGAAGAGTTACCAGAAGAGCTTTGAAGAAGGTGCAAGTAGTAATTCCCAAGAGACACAAGCATACAAGGCCAGTGAAGGTGAAGAAGGCAACTGAGAAGCGGGTAGTCCTGCATGATGTGGATAACAGCTATCTGGACTTGGGGGTTCAGCTAGATAAGCTACTGGTGCCTCAGCTGGTCTTAGTGGGAACAGAACCATTATTTGCTGCATTGTTCCTAGCCTTGAGTGAGCCCAGGGAGGTGACAGGGACTGGGTTGCAAAGGGGTAACAGCATTCATTGGCGGTTCTCCATGCAAGCGGCAGAAGAATACTTGCAGGCTCAGCTGAAGGAATTCCAATTTGAGGGTCAAGGTCTTTCAGTCTTGCAACAGGGGACGGTATCCAACATAGTGAAGTCAGTCCTTTGTGATTGGGCAACACCTGGGGTTACCAAGACTCAACCAGTCAGTTGGAAAACCTCTGACAACTTTGAGCAGCATCTTTGGCAAGCCTGCCAGGAAGTGTTAAAGTCATACACGGTGGAGGATACTGCTCATATGGTACCAATGGTGATGGCTGGCAACCTTGTTCTTTGAGGGACCAACCACTGTGATATTAAGTGGGAGGAGAACATGGGAGTCTTCCTTGAGTGGGCCTTGTCTGTATTCTACGGGGTGGGTGGTCAGGTCCCAGTAGAGTATGCCCTTTGCGAGAGTCTTCTGTGGGACTGTATCTTCTTGGGGGTTGCCTTTCCTGTGGACATTGGGGTCAATCACATGTCTTGTCTGGTGGGGGTTTGTTGCCCAATCCTTGGTCATCATCTTTGCGGATCTGTAGGTAACCAGTTGTGTTTCCTGGTTGCCATTCAGGTGGTAGAACTGTTGGTGCAGTATTGGAAGAGTCTTGTCAGTCTCCAATAAAAACTTTGTTCTTTCATTCTTATTCCTCATACTTTGGTGCATCACTATTGCAAACAGGACAACAACCCATGTAATTTTTTAATTAGGCTTTTGTTTTTTCGGATTGTTGTCCTCATTGGGGCTTACTCTTGGTCACTAGGAGCAGCACACATATACTGAGTGTGTACTCTAGTGATCAATTGCCCAAAATGGGAATTTTTAAGGGTGTAGGAGTTGGGGCCAGTCTTCTGGATAACCTGAACTGGGCCTTGCCAAAGGGAAGCAAGTTTGGATTCACGCCCATACCCTCTATTGCTGAAGAAGTAGACTGAGTCTCCTACTAGGTAGGTGGGTAGGGTGGGGCGTTTGGATGCAGTTTTTTTAGGTCCTGCAGCTGTTGATTTAATTTTACTGTGTAGGCCTCTGATTGCAAGCAAATAAGGGTTTGAACAAGCTTGTTGAGGTATGCCTCTGGGGACACAGCCAGGCTGGGCTTTACCACAGAATATAGTAAAGAGGGAAGTCCTGGTTGCCGGCCATAGAGCAGTTGGAAGGGCAGCTTGTCAGTGGCAAAATGATACCCAATGTTATATGCAAAGGTGGCTGCAGGCAAGAAGGTATCCCATTCAGTCTCATGTTGGTGACTGAGCTTCCAGAGTATCTGGACCAGGCTTCCATTAGTGCGCTTTACCATGTCATTTTTCTGTGGGTGATAAGGGGTGGATAGTGTCCCACGGATTCCCATTATTTGGTTGAGGCAGGGGATGATATGACTGGTGAAATTGGTACCATTGTCCGTCAGCAGAATCTGGGGGCAGCCATGTTTGTATATGATATTCTCCAGGATGAATGTGGCAGTCACCAGTGCAGATTGGTTGGGAATTGCTTTGGCCTCTACCCATTTAGTCAGATGATCAACAGCCACACTGATAAACTTGTTGCAACTGTTGGTAACTGGCAAGGGCCCCACTACGTCAATGGCTACCATTTGGAAGGCAAACCCAGGGTGTACAATTCTGTGTTAGAACTTGATGACTTTAGGTCTCTCAATGTTGCAGTCATGACAGATGGCTAGTGTATCCACTACATCAGTGTGCATTCCTTTCCAGAAGCAGTGATTCTGTAACAGGGCTAACATCTTCTGCATACCCTCATGACCAGTAGTCTTATGAGCGGCCACCACTGAGTCCATGCATAGGGATGGGAGTAAGATAGCCAAGAGTCTCCAAAAAGCTTCAGGAGCTGTCCCTTAGAGACCTTGGTATTGACAGCTAACTTTTTGAGAGCCCTCTGTATCTCTACTGGCTCCTCTCCCTACAAAGAAGGACCTTCATAAGCTTGTCATAAAGAATGTTAGCCATGGGGATACTAATGTAACAGTAGGAAGATGGGAGAGACATTCAGCATTATGGTGGGCTGCTCTGGCTCTATGAATGATTTTGTAGTCATAGGCCTGAAGTTTAATGGCCCAACGCACCAGACGCCCTTCAGGATCCTTGAGAGTCTTCAGCCATTGCAGGGAGGCATGATCTGTAACAACCGTGAAATGTACCCAATGGAGATACACCCTGAATTGTTGATAGGAGTATATAACAGCCAGATACTTGCGTTTGGTGACAGTGCAGCTCCTCTTGTGAACATTAAGCGTACACAAGCAGTATCCAACAGGGTGTTCAAGTCCTTCAGTGTTCATTTGGGAGAGGATACTCCCAATTGCAGTCAGGCTAGCATCTGTATGAACCACAAACAGCTTGGAAAAGTCAGGGTAGGCCAGTACAGGTGCTGCAGTCAGTGTTCCCTTGAGATAATTAAAGGCAGATTGGCACACTGGGCTCCAGAAGAATTCCTATCAGCTTGGAGAAGCTGAAAAAGAGGGTCACCCAAGGATACAAAGTTGAAGATAAAGCCTCAATAGTACCCAATCATCCCCAGGAAGACCTGCATGTAAAATCTTATTGGCTTGGATTTGTATCTTCTCAATAGCTTTCATCTTCAGGGGTACAGGGCGGAGTCCATCTTGACTAATGATGAACCCCAAGCACTCAAGGTGCTCCTTAAAGAAGTTGCACTTGCGCGGCTTGAGCTTGAGATTAGCTGCAAGTAACCTCTGGAAGACTTTCTCCAAGTGCTGCAGGTGATCATTAAAGATTCAGGAGAGCACATTAATGTTGTACAGATAGACCAGGACTCTGGTGAGTTTGAGGTCACCCATCACCACATCCATAACCTTTTGGAAGGTAGCCGGGGCATTAGACAGACCTTGGGCATCCTTGTGGGTTAGAATAGCCCTTGGTCAGTAATAATTAAACATTTCTCTTGATTGGCAGGGGGTAGATCAATCTTCCAGTACCCACTGATAAGATTCATGGTACTGAAGAACTTGGCACCACCCAGTTGGTCCCAGGTTTTGTCAATGCAAGGGAGGGGATATGAATCCTTCTTGGTGACAGCATTCAGCTGGCGGTAGTCAATCACCACACAGTTGCTGCCATCATTCTTTTTGACAATCAGGAGAGGGGAAGCCCAAAGGCTTTTACTGGGGAGCAGTAATCCAGATCCCAATAGTTTCTGAAGCTCCTTGTTGGCTACAGCATGATTGGCTTGACTACACTGTATAGGTCTGGAGCGGATAGGTGGACTGCCTTGGGTGTCAATATGATGGGCAACATCTACAGCATTGCCAAGGTCATAGTCATTCTTGGCAAAAACATACTTATACTGAGCAAAGAGATCCATGGCTTGATCCTTTTGCTCTTCAGAGAGGCCAGACAGGGAGTTGCAACTTATGACCAATAACACCAGTGGTTGTTCACAGGGTAGACCCAACTCAGAGAAGTCTGCAAAGGGGGTGGTCTCCTGCAGGTTGTCATGCTCTTACAGTTGTATATAAGCCAGAAGTGGTGTTTGGAGACAACCATAGCTTCACAACTCATGTTGGCCAAGAGTATGAGCACTTCCTTCTTGCTTGGCATGAGGATGCCTGGTGCAACCCATGGTTCTAGTCTAGAGGCATTAGGAATGCCAAAGATTTATCCATGAGTGCCAGTTGGTAGAGCCAGCAAGAGGCCTGTATTGTGGATCACCTGAGAGCCAGGTGGGATAGTCACATTACAAGAAGCATAGACTGGGATTCCCTTGGCTTTCCCAACTGAGAGAGGTAGCACCTTGATCTTCTTACAACACAGCGTATAGGCAACTAACAGTTCTCCATCTGTGTAGTCCAGGTTGATATAGTGCAGACAGCGTAAGGGCAGGTCAGAAGGGCGGTTACTATGGTAGAACATGGGTATGGAGTGGCCCAAAATACCAACCATATGGTCTCCATGGTTGGTCACAGTGTCATACTGGACCATGAAGCTAGTCCCAATAAAAATGTTGTAGCTGTTGTAGGTGATGATCCACATGTTTGGTGGTTTGCAGGCAGGGCTAATGTTGGCCAAGCAAAAGTTTGGTTGTTTGTTGAAGGTGAGCCTAGTAGGTAACATAGGACTACTAGGGGTAAGTAAGGTGAGCCTAGTAGGTAACATAGAACTACTAGGGTAGTGAGGTGAGCCTAGTAGGTAATATAGGACTACTAGGGTAAGTAAGGCCTGGCTGGCAGGTAACAAAGGACTACCAGAGGCAGATGTTGCCTCCACCCAGAAGAAGATATTGGCTGCTTTGGGCTATAGTTCTTCACCTAGCAGGGAACTGTGGCTGCGGAAGGGTGAAGACTGAAATAGCAAGCAGGGAACTTTGTCTGTATGGGGGGAGTAGGTTTTGGACCCCTGGCGGGTAACACAGGCTGCCAGGGAGGGAAAGAGCTCTGAGAGCTCTACATACCCTAATACACTTACAGGAGGTCTGTGAGCAAGAACCCTACCTAACGGACTGGTTGGGTGTCCTTGTTTATGCCCCTATGGGAGCTTTGGGGGAACCCAAAGTGAGAATTGGAGGGCATAAATTTGCTCAGAGGTGTCACCAAGGCGGTTTGCTTGGGGAAGCAAGCTGTAGAACTTGGTGTGATCAGGCCTCTGGGAAGTAGAGCTGATTAATCTGCGACTGAAAGCTCAGACTTAATCACCTGGGTGAGTAAAGACAACAAATAGACATTGATCTATGGTTGAATGGCCTAAGTGGAGTGCCACTTGCGAGGACCCAGTCAAACGCCAGTTCAATATAGACTCATGCCTGGGTCTACAAGTTCTGGTAATAAGGACTGAGATAAAGAACTGAGGTGGTTCACGGAATTAACAGAGAAGACTAGCAAGAGGGACTGTTTGATCACAGTGAAGGCTAGTTGACAGACTGTTAATTCATATTGAATTGTGGGAACCAATTTGGTTCAGTGTGCAGAGGGAACTAAGGAGGTTCCTAGTGAGGATTTGTTGAGAAACTGGTTGAGGATAAGCTGAAGGAACAGAAGATTATGATGCAAACTAGCTGATCATGATACAGGAGCTGGCTGAAGGATCAGAAGATGATAATGAAGAACTGGTGGTCCAGAGAAATGAGCCAAGATTTTGCCAAAGTGATTTGCTGAGGTGGGAAAATGTAGAATGTTTTGCCTTGGTTTTGTATAAAAATCAAGAAGGAATGTGGATAGAAGTGTGGGTAAGATATTTATTTATTAAGTTCCTAGGATAGACAAAGGTATGTTGCTATGAGAGCGGGATACAAATTTGTTTTGGTGGGACGTTTTCCTTGGATTTTACTATATTTGTAAATATATGGGGGAAACATTGAAGAGGTCCAGAAAGAACAATTTAAACAGTATTCTGCTATTTAAATGGGTTTAGGTTGAATGCAGGGAGAGATGGTGCCGGAATAATGGACTGGCTAACGTTTTGGTGTGCAAAGAGTTGTTGATTTGAGCGGTTTGAGCTGTGGAAATTATTTTCATAGTTGGATCCTGGTGGAACTTCAGAAATGATCTATTTCCGCGCTCTGCATTCATTGGTTGAGTTCTGTCAGGTTTCCTGATGAAAATGATTGGTTGGAAGCCAAAAGCTTAAAGTATAAGCAAGGAAATAGTGAATTAATACTTAAGCTTTTGAGAAAGTAAGTATGTAAGCTTAAGTTATTATAGGAAAAAGTGAGCAGCAATGGTTTAAGCTTATGAAGAAAGCCATTTTGAAGGCAGAACCGTTGGGAAAAGGACACTATAAGAAGGTGTCTGGCTGGAAAGTTACCAGATCTTTTCAAGGTCTTTTGGAAGGTTTTTGGAGGTCTTTCCCAGGTCTTCTGAGTTTCTGCCAAGAGGTTTTGGAAGCCTTTTGATCACCAGCAGGAGCTTGGTTAGACTGATACAACCCAAGATAATGTAGCAGGAGCCCAAGAATAGGAAGCTGGATCCTAAGCGCGGCACCGGAGTCCAAGTTTAAGGAGCAGGAGTCCAAGTCTAAGGAGCAGACATCCAAGACTAAGGTGCAGAAGTCCAAGACCAAGTACAAGGAGTCCAAGATATTGTTGGAGGACTCCAAGTATTGGCAAATACATATTGTTTCCTTAACCCCCCAGGCCATATACCAGAAGGTTTCCAAGGGGGTCTTCCTTCTGAGAGTGAATAAAAGCCCGTTTCAACCCCTATACATATTTCTGAGATACATTTCCCCTTACTAGAGAATGACAGCCCCTTCCAGCCGGTCCCTGGCTACAATCCAGGACACAATTGGAGACTGGTGGACAGGAACCCCACATGTTGTTTTCCAGAACTATAGCAGGAGCCGTGACCATTAGCTTCCCAAAGCAAAGGGGTAGGGAAAAATAGGCTCCTTTTGCTCTAGTGGTCTGGGGACCAGAAGTACCAAACTCTTCATGATAGGCTAAGTCCGGTGCCAGCTTAAGCTTCTTAACCAGCTGCAAGGATATAATGTTCCCAGGAGCACCAGTATCCAGTATGGCCTGGACGTGGGTTTTGTTCACTACAAGGTTGATATAGGTACAATCCTGGAGGTACTCTCTAATCTCCACAATCTTATAGACCTGGTGTACGCTCAGTCCCTTGAACTTCTCCAGGAAAGTAGCCAGGGCAGCTCCCACAGCTGGGCTTGCTTCCTTGAGGAATTCTAGCAGTGCGAGACGTTTACTGTACAGAGCAGCTTGGCCAGTTGTTCAGCGCTGTCCTCCTCATGGGTGACTTTAACACCTGGTTGAGCCAATTATTTGGAATAGGGTAAGGACACTGTTCTCTGAGATATTCAGGGGATAACCACCTCAGGGAAAAGTGTATTCCAATGAGTTCAAGTTTTAACAGTGAGAACTTGATGTAGGAGGTCCTCTTGAACTCCTTTGGATTCAGTATCCTTGTGTATTGGCTGGGAGTCAAAGTCAATCAGAGAGGGTTCATCCTTAGGATTTGTCTCAGAGGAGGGTAAAGCAGCAGGCCTCTGAGCAGGTTTTTTGGGGAGCAGTGGTATGGGGGGAGATGAGTGTGTTGAAATTACAAAGGCAGCCAAGGATTTCTCATTGTCCTGGCTACTTAGTAGTTTTTTGACTGGTCCTCATTGTCCTCCTCAATATCAGTGTCCTTGGCGTAGTCCTCCTCAGCATCCTCCATGCCCACTTGGTGGACCTTTTGGTGAGGGTTCTTACATTCCTGAGAGAAGTGGCCAGCCATACCACATTTAAAGCAAGTACAGGGAGCGTTGTTGACTGGAGCAGGCCCAACCTTGTCAGAAGGCTTGGGCATCTCCACAGCCACACGGGGTCTATAATCAGCTTGCTGACAGCGGCAGCCTTCAGGGAGAGGGACTTTGAACTCCTCCTTGTAGGTGCATAGGAGGCAAATCAGGTCTGGCACAGTGCAAGCGTTGTAAATGCCTGACTTAAGAGCCAGAGATAGTTCCCAGTTGACATGTACCACATTGAGTAGTGCTGACTGCACATCAATAAACTGCACAACACTCATAGACAGAAGGGTTTGAGCTTCAAGGTAGAACCTAGAAGTGAAGTCTTCTAGGGTTTCCTCCACCTTGATCTTGGTGTCAGCAAGGTCCATCTTGCAACCAAGAAGGGCTTCTTGGCTACCAAATTCTTCCATCAGGGCTCTGGAAACGTTGGCAAAAGTCCAGCTATTATCAGGGAGATGCGGCAAGATAATGGTTTGAATCTTGGCATCCAGACAGTTGATGATTGTGGAGTCCCTCATGGCATTGTCAACTCCATACATGGAGTTCTGGTATAAGCGTAAGAACATGGCCACATTACTCTTGTGGTCAAACTTGGGTAGATTTTTGGGCTTGAAGTTGTTGGAGCCATGTTAGAGGGGAGCAAGTGAGACAGGAACAGCTAAGGGTAGATGCAGCAAACCTAGCCTCAGAGGCACGTCAACAATTTTCCTCATGCTGCGCTTTGCTTTACCTTCTCTGTCCTGAGTAGTCCTAGAAGCTTCAGGAGTGGCCAGGACGTCATCCTTGGACTCCAACACTGGCTCTAATACTTGTACAGTGTTGGGAGCCAACCAAGTGTGGCTATCATTGCTTTTGTAGCTATGATAGAACTTGGGGCTGGAGGACCTTTGTGGACTGTGGTGACTCTTGGAGTTGAGGGACATAGCCTGTAAGTTGACAGCCATGATCTTACTGTCCATTCTATCCAATTGACTCTGGAAGGCGTCCAGGAGGAGTTGCTGCTCATCCAGCTCATCTTGATAGACCTTGTTCTCTTGACAGGTGATATCCAAGTTGTCTTCCAGAGAGGTAATGTGCTTCTCATGAGTGATAAGCTCATCTTGGAGAAAGGCTATCACTTACTTGTCATTCCTGGCTTGGGTCTGGCTATCAGCTCTGTCATGTGATTGTCAAAGTTTGAGATAATCTTGAAGCTCTGACACAGTGTGGTAGCCATCAAACAGAAAGGCAAGATCAGCGCTTTGCTAACCAGTTCCACCTGCATCTTCTTATAGTGATCAAAGTGCTCAAGGATGTCATAGCCAAGAAGGTGACTGGAGGGGGGAGTTGTCTGTAATGGTAGGCGTGGGGTTGAACAAGGGAATGGTGGCAAAGCAACAGGCTAAGACTTGCACCTCATGAGCCAGGCTTTGAACCATGGGGCCAGTCTCAAGCACGTGGTTTGTAACCACACTAATCCAATTGGCGTCTACACCCTGATGGGTGAGAGTCTGTACCACATGCACTGGAACTAGCTTAGCTATACCCCTATCAATGGCATCAACCCAGTGAAGCATGGTATTATGGGTGTTGTTAACTTCAGCAAGGTACTGGTTAACAGTAGTGAAAGTATTGCCAAGCTCAGAATAAAGGACCTGAAGGAACATCTGTTGGTTGGATAACAGTATTCCCTGGTCATGCACTAGGCTTTGGATGCAACCCAGGTGTATTTGATTGTGGCATACCACAGGATGGATGAACTGTTTTAAATAGTCCTTGATATGTTCAACGGTGCAGAGGTCACGGCAGAGTTGGTCAGGGTTGACCTGGGAGAGGTTCTGGAAACAAACCAAAGAGTTTTCAGCAGAAGGTTTCTGAATAGCCAGATGTTCAGAGCAAGCACCATTGCCAGCAGCACCAGAGTATATGGCATGGATGGCACTACAGATGCTTCTTTGGAAGGGGAAGAGTTGGTGTCCATTTTCAAAGGGGCAGGGGCTTGCAGGAGCAGTGGTTGACCAAAAACAATGGCTTGGGGATGTTGATGTTCTGGCATGAAGTGACTGAGGGTGGGCAGGCCATAGGGAGCGCCTGCTCTTTCCCCAGCATGGACATTGGCAGAAGTGAAGGCCAGTGCCTTGTGATAGGGGGAAGCAGTGGCGTAAGGCTCAACCAGGGGTGTTCCTCCATTCTCATTGAAAGAACCGTGGGAGTGGGGGCTGTTGGTGTGGAAAGACATGAGCTTCAATGTTGTATTTATAGCAGTAAAGGATGCTAATTTCTACAAACAGTTAGTCAGAATCCTAACTCTTAATACTATACCTGTAGATGATATAGTGACAGCCTTTGATAGAACAGAAGAATATAAGGATATAATGATAAAACTGGTATTTATTACAATAGTGCTGCAGTTATATAGTAGGAGGTGGGGGAATTTCCACCAGAGGAAAGGAGGTACAGACAGAAGGACCTTCCTAAAGGAGGGGAGTGGAAAGGCATATTAGAAAGTCCTGCACAAGAGAACAACCAGTTTCACGTGGCTTTCCTTATAGAGGCAAGTGGCAATATCTACATTGTTCTATTATTAACCTTGGAAGTAAAGCCTGCGCCTGAAGCACATTCAAAAGGCACTTTGAACACCTGTTTTTAGGAAGTTTTTAACGTATTTAACCTTATTAAAACTATGTTGAGATAAAGCAATCACACAATTGTTACATTGCTCAATCCCTAAGTGGACAACTTAATGTCTAATCCATTCAGGATCTGCATCAGCATTTAAACTCCATGAAGTCTTGACAATTGGTGCCGTAACTTCAGCTATTGGTTGGTTGATAGCTACTAACACTTAACTTGACTACAACCTTATGTGTTACTAAAGATTAAGCTAAGATAAATCCTTCAGCCTAATGTGTATAATAAGTATAAGTTTATATAATTTGATTTTTATTTAATCAAGGAGAGAGTTATATAGTAAGGGAGGGGATTAATGAGAGTCAATAGAACACCAGGATCCTCTGGTTACAGCCCAGTTCCCTCTATTGCTTAGCCCAATATTAAACTAATGATTAGATGATCATCAGTTAATATGAACTCAGAGTACAACCTAGTTGATTGTTTGGACTAGTTATCATCCAGAGTGAGAGTACCATTCTCCTTTGGTTCACCGAGCTTAATGGATCAATACGTGAGTATAGTGATGGCTAGTTTATAACCAATCACTTCACAACATTTCCCCCCACTAAACTAGAAGTTACTGTAAAAGTCTTTATCTCTTATTGATGCAAAAAGGATAACAACCCATGTACTATTTTCATTAGGTTTTTCTTTTTCCAAATTGTTATCCATAAATGGGTTTATGCTTGATCACTTGGAGCCTTGCAAATGTACTGTGCATGGACTTGAGTGATCAGTTGGTCAGTTTCCAGATCCTTGAGAGTGTAGCTATCTACTCCCACTTTCTGGACTACCTTGACCAGGCCTTACCATAGTGAGGCAAGTTTACTTTTGCAACCGTACCCTCAATTGCTGTAGAAGTATACTAAACTTCCTATTTTGTATGCAGGGAGGGCAGGCCAAGTTTTTACTGCATGGTCCATATCTTTCTCCTTTGTTGCTAAATTGGTAGAGTACACCTCAGACTATAAATTGATCAGTGTCTGTGCTAATCTCTTCAAATAAGCGTTAGGGGTGAGGGGATCTTTGGTTTTAACTAAACTGTAGAGATGTGGCGGGAGACTTGGCTGTCAACCATAAAGAAGCTGGAAGGGGCTTTTCCCCGTAGCCCTGTGGAATCCTATGTTATACACAAAGGTAGCTGCCAGAAGACATGTATCCCATTCCATTTTGTGCTGATGGCTAAGCTTCCTTAGGATCTATACAAGGCTTCCATTTGTTCTCTCTACCATTCCATTTGTTTGGGGATGATATGGTGTTGACAGGGTACTACTAATGCCCATAAGTTTGTTCAGCCTGGGTATCATGTATCCCGTGAAGTTTGTTCCATTATATGTTAGCAATGTTTGTGGGCAGCCATGTTTGTAGAGTATGTTCTCTAGAATGAACTTGGCTGTGGTAAGCGCCAACTGGTTAGGAATTGCTTTTGTTTCTACCCATTTTGTAAGCTGATCCACTGCTACAATTATGAACTTGTTCTTGCTGGCAGTGAGTGGAAGAGGACCTACTACATCTATAGCAACAGTATGAAACACAAAGCCAGGTCAAATTAGCTGGTACTGATAGTGTGAGACCTTTGGTTGCTCTATTGTACAGTCATGGCAAGCGGCCAGGGTTTCTGCTACATCTGAGTGCATACCTTCCCAGTAGCAGTACTGCTATAGGAGGTTAAGGGTCTTATGAATATCACCATGGCCCACAGTACAATGTGCTGATACTATTGCATCTGTATGTAAGGATGGACAAATGTATGGTAGCCACTTCCCTTTATACAACTTAAAAAGCTGATTATCCTTGACACAGGTGTCCATCACAAGAGCCTTCAGAATTTTCTGAATCTTGAGCGGCTCCTCCCCCCCACATAGAAGGTTTCAGCATCAGCTTGTTGTAGAGTTTGTCCGCTGCTGAGGAAACCAAGGCTATGGTAGGAAGGTGTGAAAGGCAATCTGCGTTCTGATGCATAACTCCAGCGCAATGGATTATCTTGTAGCCGTAAGCTTGTAGCTTAATAGCCCATTGTGCCAGTTGTCCTTCAGGATCCTTCAGGGTTTTCAACCATCTAAGTGAGGCATGATCAGTTATCACTGTAAAGTGTACTCTGTGGAGGTACACTCTAAATTGTTGACAGGCATAAATGACTGCTAGGCATTCCCTCTCAGTGACCGTATAATTCCTTTAATTACTATTGAGTGTGCAGGAACAATACCCTACAGGATGGTCTTGGTCATCATTGTCCAGCTGAGAAAGAACAGCACCAATTGCTGTCAAACTGGCGTCTGTATGTACAATGAAAGGACACTCAAAGTTAGGATATGAGAGTACTGGCTCTGTCACTAGAGTGGCCTTCAAGTCCTCAAAGACTTTATGGCGTCCTTCTGTCCATGAGAACTCAACATTGTTTTTCAACAAGTGGAATAGTGGTCCTCCTAGACCTGCAAAGTTTGGTATAAAATGTCTATAGTAACCAATCATTCCTAAAAACACCTGAACATCTCTCTTGTTGGAAGGCATTTGCATGTGTGTGATAGCTTTGACCTTAGCAGGAACAGGCTGTAAGCCATCTTTGCTGATGATATAACCAAGGAATTCCAAATGTTCCTTAAAGAAGTTACACTTCCTTGGTTTTAGCTTGAGATTGGCACCAATAAGACGTTGAAACACAGCCTCCAAATTGTCCAAGTGTTGACTCAAAGTTTGTGAAAAGATGTTAATGTTGTCAAGGTAAACCAGAACACAAGTCAACTTAAGGTCTCCCATCACGGAGTCCATGGCTTGTTGGAAAGTTGCAGGAGTATTTGAAAGTCCCTGTGGCATCCTAGTAGGCTGAAAAAGCCCTTGCTCTGTAATGATAGCACACTTTTCCTGGTCTATTTCTGGAAGATCAATCTGCCAGTATCCACTGATCAGATCCATTGCGCTGAAGGACTTTGCGCCACCCAGCTTGTCCAATGTGTCATCAATGTGGGGCAACGGATAAGAATCTTTTTTTATGACAGAGTTCAACTTGCGGTAGTCCATTACTACGCAATTAGACCTGTACTTTTTCTTTACAATCAACAGTGGTGAAGACCAAAGACTCTTTCTGGGTACCAAAAGGCCAGATGCAAGTAGCTTCTGTAGCTCTTTGTCAACAATGGCTTGATTGGCCAGGCTGCGTCTTATTGGCCTAGAGCGTATAGGGCAGTCCCTTGTGTATCCAATACATGTTCAACCCCAGGAGCTTTATCTAGGTATTTATCATTTTCTGCAAAGACGTCCTTATATTTCTCAAAGAGCCAAATAGCTTGGTCCTTCTGGTCTTCCATTAGTCCATTTAAAGACTTGCACAGAATAAGCGACAGAACGCTTGGTTGATAGCAAGGTAGCACAAATTCACTGAACTTGCCAAAAGGAGTGACATCCATAAGGCTAGAGTTTTCCTCCAACTTCATATAGCCCAGCAGTTGGTGTTTCTTCACCTTAAGTGATTTATCAGAAAGGTTCCCCAAAAGTACCAGAATCTCTTCCAATGATGGCATGACAATCCCAGGTAGGATCCAAGGTTCCAACTGCAAACCATTGTGGAGTTCAGATACTTCATCATGCATTCCTTTAGGGAAACTGAGGCTTAGACCTGTATTATGTATAACTTGAGAACCAGTTGAGATGGAGAATTCACTAGAGGAATATAAGGGAATCCCTTTTTACTCTTTAGTGGCCAGAGGTAAAACCTTGATTTTGCGCTGACACAAGGTGTACACTACTGGCATATCTACATCAGTGTATTCCATATTAAAATAATGGATTTTCTTTGTAGGGAGGTCTCTTGGTCTGTTACTGTGATAAAACATTGGTACAGAGTGGCCTAGAATGCTGAAAGTACTATCCTGATGGTTGATGATAGTCCTGTAGGTTTCCATGAAGCTTGTTCCAATTAAGATATCATAGCTTTCATTGCACAACACTATTGCCAGGGCTGTTATCATTAATTTACTCAAACAAAGTGGTAAGGATAAATAGGCTCCCAACACCTTTGTTTTTTCAGGTCCTGCAGTACCAAATTCCTCATTTTAATCTAAGTCAGGCGCAAGTTTCAGCTTCTTGACTAGCCTGGTCAACACAATGTTCCCCAGGGCTCCAGAGTCCAGAATTGCTCTTACTCAAAGCTTATAAACCACCAGTTTAATGTATGTGCAGTTGTGTTGTTCCCCATAATGGGGAGAGATAATTTTAGTAACCTTGTGAATGTCTAAATCCTTAAACTCAGCAAGAAAAAGCTCTAGCACAGTTGTTAGATTGGGCTCCAGGGATTTCAAGGTATCCAAATTTGTGGAGACTTGTACCAACCTCAATAGTTGGGATAGATTTTTAACACTGTCACTCTCATGGGTGACCTCGGTGTATGGCATAGAAAGTTGTTCAGCGTAGGGTATAGAGATGGTATCAACTGCTTCTTTGGAAGGTATACTTTCTGTATGGATTGCTTGCTTCCTTGTGACTGTGTTGACAGCTAAAACTCTATGAAGCAAGTCTTTGTTTATTTCTTCTTTATCCGGCAAGTATCTCTTGGGGCAGGCTTCTTGGTCCAGCAGGCCAACATTGCAATCAGGAATGTTGGGGTCCGGGTCAATAGGTGGAGAGGGTCAGGAACTACTAGCAGTCAGGGATTTCTCCTCAACCTGACTGCTTAGCAGTTTTTTGACTCCTCACCATCTTCTTCTCTGTCTTTTCTTCAGCCTCATCTTCTAGCTTGTCTTCCACGTTGTCTTCCTGGTTCAGGTAGCAAACATTAGCCTTGGGTTGCTTGCAATCCTGAGAAAGATGTCCTAATTGCCCACACTTGTAGCATGTATGGGTGTTTGTTGCGTTATTAAAAAGGGAGTAGCTACAGTTGTTGGTTTCTTTGGTGAGTCCCTCTCCCAAGTCTTGCCCTTGGAATCCGTAGAAAAGGACAAAGTGGCTTTCTTATAATCAGGAAAGGGAACTTTGAACTGCTCCTTAAAAGATCCCAAGTGGCGCATGAGTTCAGGGACCGTTCTTGTACCATATATTCCAGATTTGAGAGCAATGTAAAGCTCTCTGTTAGGACGTACATTATTAAGAAGTACTCCTTTTACATCAACAAAAGTGGCGGCTCCCATGGAGACTAGGGTCTGTGCTTCCAGATAGAAGCGCTCTGAGAAATCCATTAGGTTTTCCCCCTTCTTTATCTTCCCTTCTGTAAACTCCATTTTACGGCAAAATAAAGCCTCCTTGCTGCCAAACTCTGCAATAAGGGCCCTGGATACATTCTCGTAATTCCAGCCTTGTTCTGGAAGTTTTGGCATTATTATTGTTTGAGTCTCCAAATCCAAGAAATTAAAAATGGCTGCATTTTTCATGGTGTCATCTGCCCCATACATAGAGTTGTTGTATAAACAGAGGAACATGCAGACATTGGCATTTTTGTTAAATTTTGGCAAGTTTGTTGGCTTGAAGTTCTGGATCAGAGAAGAAGTGCTAAAATTATAGCTTCTTCTAGGTGGAGGTGAGTTATTTCTCTGATTTGAGGTGCAGAATTGTGCTTCAGAAGCCACATCTCTGGCGTTGTTGCTGGTCCTGGAAGTTGAAGCAGCAGCGTCAGGAAATGGTGTTTCACTGCTATCCAGAACTAGTTCCGCTACATAGACCTTCCTCATTGTACTGCTTATGTTGTCTTCATTGCTTTCATAGCTATGGAAGGAGCAATGGTCTTCTGATATTGCCTGGCTGGCAGTGGACAAGACGCTTTGACTTCTTTTTATGGTTGTCTGTAGTCCTGGATCAGGCACAATCTGGCTGACATACACCTGAAGTAGCTGCTCTACTTGTCCTTGTAGATGCAGAATATTACTACGTTGCAATTGTACTTCTTGGGCCAGGTCCTTTATTGTGCAGTTTGCTACGTGTAGTTTGTCCTCAAGTTTCTCCATACATGATTCCTGTTTTTTGAACAACACATTGTTTTTTTCTTGCCTAGCCCAATGACTATCACTTAATCTTTCCAGATTATCATGATTTTCTTCCGTGTGGTTGTGGTTAATCATTTTTGAAAACTTGGGAAATTCCATGTTAAAATGGTTGCAGTCAGAGAGGGATTGACAAAGGCCCTTGTCAATCTCACTGACGTGTTTGGATAGCTCCTCCATGTCCTGTTGGATAATGGCAGTGGCTTCCTTGTTGCCTTCTGACGCAACCCATCCTCAATCATTCTTACATAGCAGCAGAGCAACTTGACCTTGCTACATAGGTAGCAAAAGGTGGCTTCTGCCCCTTTTACATGGTGAGTTACTGTGCCTAGCCAATTATTATCCAGCCCTTTGTGTTCAAGCATGATCCCAACCATTGTGACCACGTAGTTTTTCAGGCGGTCCTCCAGCTGTGTCAACCAATTTTCAGTGAAGTTTTGGTGAATAGCCAAGCTGTTTAGTTGGTGACTGATATTAGCCATAGAGTCCATGAGTTTGTTATACAGACAACAGAGGAAAGACTGCTGATTGTTTATCAAATTTCCCTGATGCTAGATCAGGGACAGTTGATAACCCAAGTGAGTCTGGTTGTGGCAAATGGCAGGATGTGCAAAACTATGGATATACTCCTTGGCTTCTTCAATTGTTTTCATCTGCAATTAAAGCTGATTGGGAGTTATTCCTGTAAAGTTGCGGAATTTCTCTTTAGCTGTAGTGCCATAAGATGGCAGTAACACAAGCTTCTCATGAGCTTCCCCATTTTGGTATGCACCACGTTCCATACTACTGATGGCTTGCTCCAGCTGTTGCTGGGTAGGCTCCGTGTTTCCGTCTACCTCAAGTGGCACTGGGACATTGAGGTACAGAGAGGACTGATCCTCTATCTAACAGGGATGCTGTACGTCAGTCATAAACTGACCAAAAGCCACAAATTTGTTAGGCAGACCATCCCTTGTTCCAGCAAGGCAATTAATCTCTGAGAAAAGCCCATCAGGGTGGTCCTGGAGGTGGCAAAGGAAGGCATGGAGAAGATTATCTCCATCACCTCCCTGCACAAAAGACAAGTCCCCAGCAGGGCAACAAGTACCATTGGACAGATCCATGCTAGAGTGAGCACCAAATGTTGTAACTTCAGCTATTGGTTGGTTGATAGCTACTAACACTTAACTCAACTACAGCCTTATGTGTTACTAAAGATTAAGCTAAGATAAATCCTTCAGCCTAATGTGTATAATAAGTATAAGTTTATGTAATTTGATCTTTATTTAATCAATCAAGGAGAGAGTTATATAGTAAGGGAGGGGATTGATGAGAGTCATAGAACGCCAGGATCCTCTAGTTACAGCCCAGTTCCCTCTATTGCTTAGCCCAATATTAAACTAATGATCAGATGATTATCAGGTAATATGAACTCAGAGTACAACCTAGTTGATTGTTTGGACTAGCTATCATACAGAGCAAGAGTACCATTGTCCTTTGGTTCACTGAGCTTAATGGATCAATGCATGAGTATAGTGACGGCTAGTTTATAACCAATCACTTCACAAAAATTGGTATTATCATTTTGAAATAAAAATAAGATTATGGGACCTTGGTTATATCAATTTATTCTATATTTTGTCTTGGTTGTTTTTCATTTTACAACTGTTCCAACAGAAAATCTTGGGCTGATGATCTGCATTCCTGAGGAAGTTCCCAAAACTAGCCTACGCTTTATTGTCCTCCAGGAGCTCCCTTTGGTCTACTGAATTTCTCCAACTATCTGCTTAAACCACAGTACAGGGAGCTTACCAAGAAGAAACCCCCCACACAGACCACCTGGCCTAGCAGATAACACCAAAAACAGCCTTTCACAAAGATACTTGGTGCAAGCAACCAGCCTCCAAACCCAGTGTGGAGTACAACTATTTGCCTGCCTACCAGGCAGATATGAAAGCACCCATAACACCCAAACCTGACCGCCTACACCCCACCCCAGGTCTGACTCCTCCCAAAGCCACCCAATATGCAGGCATTGCCTACATCACCTTGGCTGGGTCAGTTGACACTATGGTTCCAGCCACTGGACCCTGGGCTCTAGTAGGCCAATCAGCATCTTATCTCATCAAGTTAACACCCCTCCTATGGTGGGCTCTACCCTCCTCCCAGCAGAGCAAGTTGGAATCTGAGGCTAAAAGTCCTTTCCCTGGGACGCAGTACCCTGGCATTAACCAACTAAGCCTTGACTTGATCTTTAGTAAGAGATATATTGTAGATTCTGAGTTGATAAGCTATAACCAACAAGCAAAGCACAGTCTACGGCATGGGTGATCACTCATATATTCTTTCTGGTTCAAACTAAAGCCATTGATTCCTGCAGTGGACATCTCTTTAATCACAACCTGTTTCTGGACAGAGTTTGTTGCAATGCTTGATTTATCTGTTAAATTCAGTTCAAAATTTGACATCTTCATGTAAGGCCTGAAAAGTTCAAATAGTGATATGAGCAGTAGCATACACTTGGCTTTGTGAACCATTCACAACACCCAAATTAGTGTTACCTTTGACAATGGGCATAATAAGGTGACCATTATGAAAGAGAAGTATTGAATCCTGATGGATAATACAATGGTGAGGACAGATAAGCTTTGACACACAGTCCAAGGTAATATAAAACACATAGACACTATTGTTGAATCTTTCTGACTAGTAATAAACAGAAAAATTTAATGAAAGGAGAGGTGCACAGAGGACCTATGATATGCAATTTCCCTCTGTTAATAACCTCATCTTCCTCCCTCAAGGCAGCATCTTTTTTGGATGCCACCTCTGATCTTAATAAAATTTATGTTCCTTAAAAAAGACCATCTCTCCACCCAGAGAGAAGATGAAACAGTTCACATAAAGGCCTTTCTTAGACATTTTAGTGATAATCAGGATGGTCTGTTCTCATGAGCTAATAAATTTTCTGGAACCCAGGACAGAATCTCTTCCAAATTGGCTGTGTTTAGTTTGTTCATGAATGACATGCAGCAGATAGACAGTAACTTTGCACTTTGCTTAACTGTTCTATTACCCCTGAAAGTAGGTGGGCTCTACATTTCATCTAGCAGCAGCTAGAACAAGCAGTTGTTGGGTTGGATCACAGTTCAAACCTATACAGTAAATTACAAGCATTTATGGTGATCCTACCATTCTGTGTCACAAGTGGCAGTTTTCTACTATTGATAAGCAAGGTGAATCCCATTTCTGGGATTCAAACCTCAGACCCCTGCAGGCCACCAGCCTGTGTTTTTCTGGGCTCAAAAAGAAACATATTTGACTTCAGAGAAACCTCTGAGACCTGCCAGTGGGGTACCTTTTACACTCAAACTCTGCCTCTTGGAGAACTCCCTTGACCCAGATAATAAGATAAACAACCTTTATGATGTCCCCACAATCTCCTGGGCTGCTGCCAATGAGACACCACCTGCATTACCCTGAGACCAAGGTCCGCAAAGAGATGATAAATCCATTGACTCAAAAGGGGAATACGAGATTCCCCACCCTGACCCAGCCAATGAGGACTCAACAATTTTGAGCACCCCCAGAAATGTGCAAACCCTGGTAAGTGCCACCCCTTGGGCCACAAGAAATTTTAAAAGTTTTCCCAAGTTTGATGAGCATACTTACACCCTGGTGATGCCAGGAAGATGCTCATTGCCATCCTTACAATAAAGTGCTATGAACCTTTGGTTCACTCATTCTATACCTTACCTCTTTTTAGCACTTTATCATAGACAGTTTGATCACTCTGCCCCTGCCCCCGCAGACAACCATTCCCAAGAAGCTACAGACCAGCTGCTCAAGTTATCCCACCTCCTGGAGTTCTGTACAGCCCCATCTATTTCATTGAGTATCCTCTAAACCCAGAATACGCTGAGTTCACCCTTGAAGAGATCCTTATATATGACCCAGAAGCCCAAACTAGAGAAACCAAGCTCATTAGTTGTGAAGAAGAGTAGATCACCATACAGCCATTGCTATTTTGTGACAAGTATAACCACCTGCCTTTGTATCTAGTCCCCATGACTCCTCCATTAACCCTGCAGCCCAACCACCTGCAAGAACCAGCAGCACCCAGAAAATCCACTTCAACTCAGATATTTGACATCCTGTACATCACCCTTACAGTCCTAAATGATTTTATGGTGCCCTTCAGCGGGCCTTGGGCTATTCTTGGAAAATCCCTCTCATATATTGTAAAGTTGGCTCCTATCCTGTGGTGGGCCCTTTCCTCTGGACCCATGGGCCACCCACCCACCAGTTCTCTAGAACCCACCACTGGATGGATTCCTGATACTATGGGCTCACTGTAAAAGATAAGTTTTGATTTTTATAGAAATCACTACCAGCAATCTCCATATTCAAATGAAGACCTAAGAGCAGGTGAAGGAGTGTTTGTATAGCTTTGCCATTTTACCATCTTTCATAATAGACTCCACCTTGGTCACCAGCTGTCACTGATCTCACACCAAAGGAACCTGATCAATAGTCAACCAGCACTTCTCATAAGCATGTATGTCAAATTAGTAGCATTTTTAATGGTGTGAAAACCCAAATACATTTGATTATTAGTAACCAAACAGCAGCACTTATTAGAACTAGAGTAGGGCTGGGCACCAAAATTGACACAATTTTTTTGTGAACAAGCTTTGCCTGCCACAATTGATATTGTGGCTTTGAAAGTTGGGTACAAATAATTTTATGACCTTCATGCCACATCACAATTCATGCAGATTTTTTTGTAGCTTTGGGGGGCAGTTCACAATGGCAACTGCCACATTTTGTGTCTTGCTCCTAAAATCACAAAGCAATATGCATAAATTGTGATGTGACCAAGCACAATCCCATGTGGTTTTTTGTTGTGTTTAATCATAAATATGCAAACTATTCCTTTCAATTGAAATAGATATTTATGCTGTTTGATTAGTATTTTACTATAATTATCTAAAGCAAACTGTGGTAAAATTGAAGCTATTATTATGAGATAATAGCAGATAAAGATTTAATAAATTTTAGTTAAAAAATAAGATCCAACAACTGAGCCTGCTCTAATCTTATATCAAGTTTCTTGCACAAAATGATATCATATGTCTCATCTTTAAAAGTCATTTACATTTTAAATCCTGTTCCTTAAAAAAAATAAAATAATCTGTTTCAAATTTGAAGACTGCCTTCTTTTTATATTTTGTGATATACACAATGAAGTGAGGTACAGATTATGACCTACTCTAAAAGTTGCGGCAAAAATTCATCCAGATTGTTTTGTGACCCAATCCAAAAAATCTAAAAAAACAGTTTTGTTGGCACTGTGTTTACACATTTGCTGTTTCCATCCCTACCCTAATCAGAAAACACATCTAGAGAAAGCTTGAGCAATTATATTGCCGTAATGATGAACATTGTTAGAGTTTTGTACATCATTTCTTAATGAAAATGGAATTAGTGAGGGTAGATTTCCCAAACAAAAATCAGAACAGCAGAAAGAAAATTATACTGAAACTTTAAACCTATGAATCTTTTTAAGGTTATGTAAGCTGAGCAACCAGAATTACTTCAGAAATCACAAAGAGGAAAGGAAACAATTAACAGAGAAGAAATGATTACTTGAAAATGAGGTTAAAATTTATTTATTCTACCAAGGCCTTTCAAATCCAAGACAGAATTGAATGATAATAGGCAGTACCTGGAGGATCCTGGCATCTCACATACTAGATCATTTTTTAGTTCTTATTTGGGGAGATAATCATCTTTATTATCCAGGTAAAAATATCTTAAATCAAGTTTTTAGCTGGAAAAGGAGGGAAAAGTTATAAGGGAGCTTCAAAAAATGTTCTTGATTCTGATTGTCTGGGGGTGAAAAATTTCAATTCCTCTACCAAGCTTTCAAATGGTTTTTCTATGATGTCAAAATCCAGGTCCTTTGGGTGGCCATCTAGTCAACCACTGTTAGTGATGGGGTATAGATATATCATTTTTTAGAAGCAAAATTTTTGGGAGAAAATATTTAGGGCTCCACAAAATTTTCAACTGGGACAGCCACTACCCATTTTTATCAACCACTAAATTTAGGTCTTCAGTCAACTTAAAATTTTGATGGCTTCCTTTTTGTGTAACATTTCTTCTTCAGGAAATTGATTACAGCTAAAAAGTTCACTACTGTGATATCACCCTGTTCCTTTTCTTTCAGGGAGATGCCTTATGAGAGAACATTAGCCAATGGGAAATACTTATGAGGGCTTGGGAGGGTTACCTCAAAAAATATGAGACCATCCTTATTGGATTGTTTCTTCTGAGAGGGGCCCAAGGCTTCTGAAAACTTATGGTGGTACTGATTGATGAGGTCTTGTTAATTTCTGCATTCTCTGGCCAGGATCTAGGTGTAATCTGCTTTGATATAGTCCTTTCAAAGATTTAATAAATGTAAAGAACACTTATGATAACAAGAGCTCACAATAGCTTCTACCTTATACTCCAGATCACCTTTCACTCCCACAAGATTAGGGAAGTTGATTCGAGTCCCTGAGTATCTGGATAAGAGGGACTCATGAAATACTTTATAGATGGAGATTGAGAAGGGGAGTTCAAGAAAATAGGCTGTGGGTCTCACTTTTTGAAAAATTTTATAGGGGCTAATTCTTTTGAGACCAAACTTTTTAGTGAGAACCTTAAGACATATTTTTAGAGTCCAACATGAAAAGGTCTCCCAGTCAGTACACCGGCCCTCTAAAATGCTTGAGGTCTGCATATTCCTTGTAAACTCTCACAAAATTTGCTAAAGTTAGCTTCATCTCTTCCTGGATCTCTCAAACATCCACAGATTGCGTAATGGCTGACTGAGACATGAAAAATGGGTAAGAGCCTACACTAAAATCTGGGTTGTAACCATAAGTAGCATAAAAGAGATGCTTTTCTGAGGAAGTGCAATCATAGTTTTTATATGTAAACTGGGTCAGGGGGAGGATAGCAGCCCAGTTACATTGGTTTTCAAATAAGTAGCATCAGAGGTATGTCTCAAGAGCCTGGTTGATCCACTCAATTTTTCTATCTAACTGGGGTTGGAATGTGGTGGACCTGCATGAGAAATCCCCAAAATTTTCAAGAAGGCCCTCATAAAATTGGGCAGTAAACTGGAGCCCCTATCACTAATGATCTCATTGGAGAGGCTGTGAAGAAAATATATATGGTCCAGGAAGAGGCAAGCCATTTTAACAGCTATCAAATTTGCATCACAGGAAATAAAAGGAGCAAACTTAGTGAAGATTTCAACCACTATCATGATAAAATTATGTTACTAGTATCTGAGTAGCTGTGATGAACCATATTGAGATCTGTGTTTCAGGCATTGGCTAAGATTGGCTAAAAAATATTGATTCCCTAAGAGATGTAAATGATTGTTGCTTTATTGATTTGCTTAGCCTTGGTGGCTAAAGAAGGTTTTTTATGCCTTGGTGTACTAGTAAGATGACTTATTAGTGTTTTAAAAAGATAAAGAGATGCCCTGGAATGGCTATATAAACAGTGTAGGAATTCTTAGATCAAATGAGGTAATAATATAGTTGATTTTCTCCTAGAATAAATATGCATAGGTGACATTGAAATCTTGATACCAGCTGGGGGAGGAGAATTCAGCTAGGTCACTCTTAGAAAGTAAGAGATTTTCTGTCTATGTCCTTTGGGTGATCTTATAAAAAAATTTATGTCACTGTTAAGCATAGGGAGCCTGGAATTACCTAAGGGGAAAATGTCCAGAGAAACAGTTGTGAGAGCCCAAGGGATCTGAGCAGTGTCCAGAAAGTGGAGTTGATTACTCTGCAAACTTCCAAGCTAACCACTTGGGGAGCAAAGATGAGAAGAAAGTAGCAGTAAGAGAGTGAATGCTTGCCTCTGAGAGCCTCAGTGAAAGACACCTATGTTGTCTAAATAAAGGGATAATAGCTAAGATGAAAGAAATCTTTAGTGGCTGGAAAGGTGCCCAGATGGTAGACATCTGTAGCAACTTAGGAAGAAAGGTGCCAGGATGGAAGACATCTAAAGAGCCTATAAGAAAGTTCTCATACTGTGGAAATATGAAGGAAGTAGTAGTAGATTAAAGACCAGATGAAGAACATATGTAGTGGCTAGTATATTAAAGCACAGATTAAAATCATCTGTAATGGTTAGCAGAATGATATCCCAGATAAAAGTCATCTATAGTAGCCAAGAAAAAGATTAAAGAATAAAATAGTAAGATTAAGATAAAAAGATTAAATGAGACACAATAAATAAGTATAAATATAAGCTAAAACAAATAGATGTTCATTTATTTAAGAGGATAGACCAGTCAAAAGGAAATATTTGAGCTGGAACAGAAAACTGGTTAACACTTTGATGCACAAATTGTTAACGTTTTAGGAGGCTTTAGTAGTGGGAATAGATTTCCTAGTTAGATTGTGGTGGATCTTTAGAAATGTTCAAGTTTTGCGCTCTTAAATAATTGGTTTAGTTGAGAGAATATTTACTGATCAATATTATTGGTTGAAAGCTAAAAGCTTAGAGTTTTATCAAGAAAATAGTGGATTAATACTTTAAGCTTTTGAGAAAGTAAAGTTGTAAGTTTATTTTATTATATAAGAAAGAGAGCACCTATATTTTAAGGTTTTGAAAAAAGCCATTATTAAGAAAGATCTGTTGAAACAAGGGCACTATAAGTAAGAGGCTGACAGAGAAGCTGAAGGATCTTTTAAGGATCTTTTCACAAGTTTTTTGGCTGCAAGTGGGAACTTTTTTTGGGCGCTAAAATGCAGCTTGATAATTATATATCTGGTTGGATTAGAATAACCAGATGTTTTTGAAGTGTTCAGAAGTTTTTCTGAAGGAGTAAATAGTCAAAAAGACTCCAAAACAGTAGCAAATCAGAAGATTTTAAGAGGAAACAGAGAAGAGCAAGAGCATGGAAGAGACCAAGAACAAGTTATATCACAGATAGTTTCTAAGCAATCTTCCTTCTATGTTAATAAAGACTTTTTGACCCCTATTCTCCATTTTGGGATCATTGAAGAATTCACTTTTGTTTTTTTACATAGAGCTAGTATAGATGAGGATGTCACCTCAACCTAGCTGGTCCCTGGCATTGACCCAGGACACAATTTGATGACCTCAAAGGAGGAGGAGGAGTGCCACAGTCTCCTGGCTAACAGGTGGGACATGTAGATCTTCTTGGGAATACCTGGATACTATTTCCAATCAATACCCAAGTTTGCTTTGTGAGATGGCTCCTTATTTCAACTTCTTTTCACAAATTGCCAGGATTCATCTTTACATTCTGCTATTATGAAGCTTTTTTTCAAACATCAATCATTAATCTTTGGGCAGCACAACAAACCAACAATTTGATTTTCCTATTTTTTCATTCCCCTTACTTCACAGGTCAATTTTAACCTAAAATCAAGGTTAGTATCCTTTTCTAAAGATTACCTTTACACCAACAATTGTTGAAACCAGGACCTAATTTTAATAGTTAGTTTAATCAACTATGAATCAATTATCTTTTTATTTTTTGCTTGAACACACAAGCAGCTCCTGGACTGAATTTTTCCTTGTTTTTGACTGTTTTTGCTCAATCTAATCTAGCAAAACTATCAACTGCCTCTCCTGCTTTTGTTTCTTTATCTGTGTTTAACCTGTTAAAGTTAAAATCATTCCAGACATATGGCTATCCTCTGCTCATCACAAGTTACCCAGCCAACTTTGGTTCTATTCTCTTTCTGTGACTGTACGACAGTCATTATTGAGTATTTTGCTGAATAAATGCTCCAAAATATAAAGTTATCTCTGTTTTTCTGATTATTGCATTTAGATAGATTGGATTGGAAGTCTTAAGGTCAAGATTCCTGAAAACTGGATATCTAGATTCAATAAAAGAAAAGAAGGCAAGATTGGCCAAGTTAATCTGGAAGACAGGATGTCTCAAAAACGGTTTAATTAATTGGGAATATTAATTAATAAATACACAGGAATATAATTAATGAGTATTTAATTATATTGGTTAAATTGTCTTGACTGTGTCAAGAAGTTTGATTAAGGTCAACCATAAGTAAACCCCCCAAATTTTGGGTTAAAAGTGCTGCGTTTGCAAATTCATTGGGTTAGAAGCGCCACCACGCCGCCTAATTGATTTGAGAAACGCCGCCTAGCAAATTTTTTCAGGCGCCAAGGCACTGCCTGGGGAAATTGCTGGGCGCTGCAGTTCAAGTTTCAAAGCATTTTAATGGGTTTTAAGGCAAAAAAACCATTAATGCAAAGATAACTAAATAAAGGCAAGGATGCCTAGGAATTCAGGTTTAATCAGCTGGTTCCCAGTTGGAACATTGATAGCTGAGTTTTGGGATGTTTAATCCACAAGGTTTTAGCGCCAGGAGCTTGGAAAGCTCCATGCTGAATTGGTGCATTGGGATGAATGGAGTCAGGGGACTTTGTCCCATTATAGGTTGGTTCTCATAGGTTGAGAAATACTGGTGATATTTTAGGTAAAGGTCTAGGCTTGGGTGACTCAAATGTCATCAACCACATGAGAGGAATAATAGGTTGATTCAGGAACTGGAGGGGTTTTCAGCCAAATATGCCCCAAATGGTATATAAGCAAAAACAGCTAAACTTTAATAAAGATATATTGTTGATTTTGACGCTCTCCCCTCAACTACCTTTTAAATTATTATGTCTTATTTATTAAATTTTGAAAGGGCCAAATTTGGAGTACTTTGTGTGGAAACCACTGCTGCCAGGAAGGAGGTTCCTACAAGTTTGTTGGAGGAAGCTTGGGCAAGCTTGGAGGTCACCAAGACTGTGCTTGGGGATTTCTTGGCGGAAGTAAAGGCTGCATTCAAAGAGTTATACTCCAATTACTTTACAAAGGAAGGGACTCCTGCACAAGGAAACCAAATCTATGCATGGGATTCCTGGAACCTGTGAGTAGGATGGGACAAAATTTTACAGCAAGTGAAAGCAAAGGCAAATCATGAAATTGAGGCTTTAGGGGCAAGAGAGGAAAAGAGCATTGAGATCATGGCCCGTTGGCAGGATAATAACAAAGTGTTGTCCCATAAAATTGCCTCTCTGGAGACAAAGCTCCTCAAAGCTTTGTCAAAGAAAGGTAATGACAATAAGATTCAAGGGCAGGATAATGGCGGGATGGACTGGTTGGACCTGGATCCGTCACACTCCCCCTTTAAGTCACCTCAAATCAAACAAGCTAGAATAAATGGCTTGAGTTTTATTCAGTCTCAACTTTAAGTTGAGATTGTTTGATTTGCATCTCCAAAAAGGTACTTGTTGGGTTTTGTGGCTTGTATTCCTTTTTATTTTTTCTCTTTTCCTATCCATCTTTGAATCTTTAGTTTGCTTCATGATATTCTTTTGATTATCTTTCTCAACAGTTGGTAGCTCTTTTTAGTGATACACAAAACTTGATTGCCAATAGTTTTAATCCACTAGTTAATGGTGATCAGTACCCTGACCTCAAAATCAAATTTTTGATCCAGTCTTCTTTATTAAGACTGGACTTTATTTTATCTTTTTAGGTTTAATAAATTGTCTTGGTCCTTATTTCATTTACTATAAATTGTTAGGAGCCTTGATTCAGCTATTATTAAAAACCTTATCTACATTTCTATATTTGAACAACATAAATATTCTGAGATTAAAGGCTTTAGTTTATAATGATTTTCCCAGAAGCCTCAAACCTGACACAAATTTAGAATTTTTTAGAACCCTGCCTTTTGGTCAGCCTTCAATGCCCTCAAAGCAACCCTGATAGTCACTCTCATATGGTGTACTCTAGCTTTTCTAAAAAATACTTTGTGGTTTATACAGATATCAACCTGACTATGATTATTTGTGTACTTTACCAGTTAGACACTGAAAGTCTTGAACACCCAGTGTGCTATTTCTCATGTACCCTTAATAACTTCATTAAAAAAAATTTACAATCACAAAATGTGAATGATTAGCAGTGATATACTCCTACCAGCACTTCAGAGTATATCTTAATGGGGATCACTTCACTGTCATGACTGACTGTGCCCTATTTAATGACTCAAGACCTTAAAGGATCCCAAATAATTTCTGGCACACTGGATCATCAAGCTAAAGGCCTAAAAATACAAGATAGTTCACTTCACAGATGTGGTTCATAAGAGTAAAGGCTTTCACTCCTACCTTCTAATAGTTGCCATGGATTCACCTATATCAGATATCTTATATAATAAACTCTTATAGGGAACTTCTCTGTGATGGAAGAAGAAGATGAGAATCCAGAAGGTCCTCAAGAAGCTAGAAGCTGACATCAAGGTCAACAAAGGCCAGTTTTTTTGTCAAAACTGCAGGCTTGACCCGCCAGCAAGGTCCCAAACAAGCAGGTTTGTAGCCCGCAATCCAATTATCCAATCACTCAAAGCCAAACTAGGAAGTCAACTCAAATTACCAATTCCAACAACATGAACAGATGATGATCCCCTACAATGGATACCTTGTTTTGGCGCTTGACTCATTACCAGGATCAAGCCATCCCCTTCTTCCATCCAACCATGTGATCAACAATCATGTTCCTGCTTTTTCCTTGATTCACGTTGACTATATATAATCACTATCTCTCAATAAAGATTATTAACTAGCTTCTAAGTATTTTATCCCTTGTAACTCTGCTAAAACAGCACAGTTACAACATTGGTAGCACAGGTAGGTTCTCCATCATACCTTATCTTGAAAAATTCTGCCTGTTGCCAGCACACACTGCAGCCAACAAATCCTTGACAGAATTATGTCTGGCCTTCCGCCTGACTGGACCCTGTATACTCCTGGTACCAAGATACCCAATGGTTTTGTACTATACCAGAATACAGTGATCTCACTACCCACCTTCAACGCCATGTCTGCACAAGGTTTCTTCCAGGCTTCCTCCTCCATGCTGCAACAACCGACAAAAACTATGCCAGCCTACATAGCTCAAAGACTACAAAGCGCTGCCTTGGACACTTTTGCTGGGGCTAACAACAACAACGCTGCTGCATGGATCCAGTCCACCCAGAGCAAGCTGGCCCAGATGGAATGCCCACAGAAATTCTGGATTGCAGAAATTTCCATCCACCTGACCCATGACACTGGCACCTGGTGCAACAAGTGGCACAAGGAACACACCAACAAAAACTGGGAAACCTTTAAGAAAGACTTCCTGGCAAGATTTGTGATTAAGGATACAGCGCTCATGATAATACGCCAAGTGAAGAACCTTACCCAGACAGGCACCATGAAGGAGCTCACCCGCGCCTACAAAGAACTCTGACTCCGAGCACCATCCAACATGGCCTTTGACACCCCAGCCACACACTTCATGTACTATGACGCCCTCAAGTTGCATGTGATGAGACATGTGAACCTGGACCAGGTGACCAACCTGCAAAGCCTGTATTGCAAAGCAGAGAAAGCGGAACAAACCTCTAACGCACTTCATAAGGCATAAACTGGGAAGCAAGAGAGACCCAAGGATCCTCATCCTGGTGGGCGCTCCACTCAACCACCCCCTGGGCGCAATGAGAATAACACCAACCACAAACCTACAGGTTTGAATGGACATGGAAGTGGGAACAATGGCCAGTCAAATTGTACTCATTTCTGTGTCACCGCCACGCAAGGCAATCAAGACAAGGGCAAAGCCTGGGGAGATCACTAAGAAAGCCAAGCTCTCACCACACAACTCCTGACTTTCCCAATGATGAGTACCAACCCAAGAACGTGGACCAATGCCCAATGATACAAGTGCCCTTGGAGGACCTGGTACTGTATACCATTGCCAGACATACCAATAAACTGATGTCCTATCCTTTCTTCTTTTGCATTTATACAGGCTCAGCACTCCTGGATTTGGGTGCAGATTGAACCCTAGTCAACAGCAGCTTTGTGGAAAAGTTCAAGCTGACCACTAATCCTTTGCGGATTAAAAACGTGGTCCTGGATGATGAACATCACATTGCTGTGACAAGGGAAACCACCCCCTTCTCTGTCATGCTTGAGAACTTACATTCCAACATCCAAGGTTCCATCATTGACTTCCCAAAGTTTGACATTGTACTGGGGCTAGACTGATTACAAAAAAACAGTCCTCACATAGACTGGGCAACCTCAGTGTTGACCATCAAGCATGAGGGTGTCAACCACCAGATCTACCCTGACTCCATGGACCAGCTCCTATGCAACCACGTCTTTGTGCGCATCACAGAGACCCTAGACAAAAAGGAAAGCCTGAAGGCAATTGACTGGGACTCCTTCCAGTACAAGATCATACACTTCAAAGATCACCAGGATACCTCCACGCCTCAGAACCGCGAAATTGTGGCCCGCCATCCAGAAATCTTCAAGGAAGCACTACCCAGGCTGCCCCCTGAGAAACACATAAAACACTCCATCCAACTCAAGAGGGCTGTACCCAAGGATTGTCCTATCTACCGGTTGACCCCAAGCAAAGACAACGCCCTACACGCCTACCTCAAGGAAGCATCAGAGAAAGGACTTATCTGCCCCTCACAGTCTCCCTTTGGGGCCGCTGTATTCTTTGTGGCCAAGAAGGACAGTACCTTACGTCTGGTCACAGACTACCAAGCCCTAAATGAAGTTACCATCAATAATTATTACCCACTACCACTGATTGACAATCTCTTCAACACCTTAGGAAGAGCCACAGTCTTCTCCAAGATTGATCTGACTGCAGGCTACAACCAGATTTGCATCAAGGAGGAAGACATCCCCAAAACAGCCTTCTACACTAAGTATGGTTCATAAAAATGTGTGGTGCTCAACTTTGGCATGACAAACACACCTTCCACCTTTGTGACCTTCATTAACAAAGTATTTGCACCACACATAGGCAAGCATACACTAGTCTGTTTGGATAACATCATTGTCTACAGCCCCTTGGCAGAACAACACCACAAGGACCTTGAGGCAGTCTTTGCCACCTTGGCACAACACAAACTGTTGGTCAAACCCTCCAAGTGCCAGTTCTTCTGTGAGCAACTACCCTTCCTGGGGCACATTATCTCAAAGGATGGCATCAAACCCAACTTCAAAAGATACAGGCTATCTACAAGATGCCGCCACCCAAGGATAAGTCAGAACTCTGCACCTTCTTGGGAATGGTGGCCTATGTACAGTGCTTCATACCTGACTGTGGCGGTTTGACTGCCCCCTTATCTGCCATAACAGGCACCAAATCCAAGTTTGTGTGGACCCCCAACGTGAACTCTATTTTAGACGCCTAAAGGAGAAACTCACAACAGCTCCCATCCTGCTTTACCCCAAATGTGACGGGGAATACCAAATGGAAACCAACGCCTAAGACACATTCATTGGGGGAGTACTACAAATCAAAAATAATGACAGTGACTTCCTGCCTGTAGCTTATGAATCACAAAAATTGACAGATGGCAAGTGTCAATACCCTATCCACAACAAGGAACTGTTGGCTATAGTGCACTGTATAGTCAAATGGCTCTGTTACCTAGAACGGCAGGAAGAATTCACAGCATTAACCCACCACAAGTTGCTCATATATTTCAAAACTCAAGCAAATCTGTCTCACCGCCAAGCTTGCTGGATGGAGCTCTTGGAGAGGTTCAACATGCTTATACAGTACAAACCTGGGGCAAAACTTGCCATGGTAGATGCCCTCTCCTTCCTGTATGTCCATGCCTTGAGGGGGGAAAATGGGCTCAACCAAGACTGACCTCTCTTAGTGCTATGGACAAAGGATGAGAGTCCCCCCGGCACAACCAACATAACAAAAGAAACAGTTATCAAAAACAAACACCTGTTTGCTGACGTATACAGGACCCTACACAAAAAAATATCTGACCGCATAACCACTCCCTACATTCCCACGCACCAGCAAGTGGACACCATCCTACGCTATCACAGAGACCTTGGACATACCAAGAGCTAAAACCTATATGAATTCCTTAAACACAAGGCCTGGTGGCCAACCTTATATCACGACGTTCAAGAAGTCCTAGACCAATGTGAGGTATGCAAAAAGTTTTCCAAAAGCAAAACCCCTCCAAATTCAGTACTTCCCATCTGCACACAACTACCCTTCAAGATATGGGCTCTTGACATTGTTGGCCTCATGCCAGGGAAACACAACAATAAGAAATACATCATTACTGCCATTGACTTTGCTACAAGATGGCCAGTAGCCCAAGCAGTAAGGGCGCACACTGGCAACAATGTACAGCAATTTATTGGCAAGGAGATAATCAGCAAGTTTGGAAATCCAGAACTCCCGATAACTGATGGAGGGAAAGAATTGACCTCCAAAACCACCAACATATACCTCACAAAAAATGGGGTCAAACACACTGTAACAACGCCATACCACCCACAGGCCAATGGACGTGTAGAGCGGCTTAATGGCAGCCTTGTGCAAGCCTTAGTGTCAGGAAGCCAGTCATAGGTAGAGGCATTGGGCGGCTTGGGGTGAGGTGCGGCCAAGCCGGCGGGTAAGGCCCACCATATAATGGGTGATAACTTGATAATGTAAGATACAGATTGCCCAAGCAAGGACCAGGGTCCGGAGTTGGGGACCATGGAATCCACCAATCCTTTCAAAGTAATATAGAGTACTCCAAACAGTTGGGTAGAGGTGGTCTTGGCGGCAGCAGGGGGTTCCAGTGGGCGGTCTGGTCTAGGAGTTAAGGGTGGAGTCATGGGAACAACGTACACTGGTAGGTAGTTGTACTTGTCTTTGAACAATAAGGGCGGTATCTCAATCTGCTTTCCTTTGCGTCTTATGTATTTGGTACTTCTAGTCCTTGCCAAGGGGTCGGCAATGAGGATGGTTTCCAAGTCATACTCTAAATAGGCCAGGTTAGGCGGGTATTCAGTAAAGCACACAGGTCCAAAAGGAGCTCCCAGGGGACAGTATAATGCCTGGGGCAATTTGGCAGGTTGGTCTCTGGAGGGGGCCGCGGCCTGGTTGTCTACTTGACCGGAATTAAGATGGAAGATCACTAAGACTAGATAGGATAAGATTTGTTCAAACCAAAGATTCATAAAACTTTATTATCAAAAATGACAATGTGGTCTTCATCATACTGCCGGGGTTTTTATACCATGGGATTTTGCTTCTTCAATTTTTGCAGAGTTCAGGTTTGCAGACAAGGCGCTGGCGGGGCATGGATCTTGGCTTAGAGTCTTGAGGGCAGCAGATCCAGGTTGTGCCTTCTCTGGTGAATAGAAGTGGCAATGCTTCATTCCGCCGCCACTGTTCATTATGTCACCTGAGTAGTTCAATTGTACTACCCATTCTGGATAGAAGGCTGGCAGTTGCTGGTGGTCATGGGCAGAGTTAATAATAGGTCTTGTTTTAACCTCCTTAAGGCAAGCTACAACCTCTGCATAGGTCTGAATCTTTGAGGGCTCAAGGTTGGCATCAATCTGGTGACCATTCTGGGAATTTTCCTTGGGAGACTGGGTGGTCTCGGAGTAACTCGTCAACTCAGGTTTGCAATTTAACAAGTGGATGGTTTCCTGTCCACTTTGTGTGACTCAAGTAGTCTTTGGAGGGTCAGGGTTCAATTCCAGGGTTTCCAATGTTGATTTTGAAACTCCAGTATTGGCGCTGGGTAGGTTGGCAGTAGGTCCTTCCCCAATCTCTGTTAGCCAGGTTACATCTCCTTTGCAGGTATGGGTCTTCATTGGCACCAGTTTGGCAGCAGACTGGCAACTATTCAGGGAATCCTCTGTAGTAGGCCGGCGGGTTGCGGAGTAATTTAACAATTTGAACCTGTGACTTAACAGATTGGCGGGTCCTGGAGGGTTCAATCCGTCTTCAGGGAACTGGGGTTCAACTCTTGGGTTTTCAATACAAGTATTGAAATGTCATTCATGACACTTAGCCAAGCTCACCGCCAGGAGACCTGAAGACTGGTATAAGCAGCTACTGACTGCATTACTTGTGTGCCAAACCCAAGTGAACAGATCCACCAGAAAAAGTCCATTTGAATAGGTATACAGCACACAACCAAATATCATTCAAGCATTGACAGGGCCAAAACTGGAAATCCCAAGTAAAGTTCCCCTTGCTCAGACCCTCAAGTGATAGAGGCCAACAGCAAACAAACAGAAAAGGAAAATGAACGTCTGCAAAAAACCCTTGTCCCAATCCAAGATAGACATGAAGTTGGGGGAAAAGTTTGGGTTATGAACGTTGATAAAAGCAAACTATAACCTGAGAAAGTAGGGCCAGCAATCATTCTAAAGGTAAACAACAATAACACTTACCTTGTGCAAGGACTCGGGAAACTCAAGCAAGACAAGACCCTACACCACAATTGCCTGAGACCCTGCAAAGCAAGACAAAAACAACGAGAAACCGCCCTGCCTGCCACAGAACAACAATTAGTCCAGTACGGCGCCTGGGCTCCTGACGACCTCCCTGACAACCTGTCCCCAGAGGAGGCTGACCTTCAGTTGGGGGGGGTGTCAAAAACGCAGGCTCAACCCGCCAGCAAGGTCCCAAACAAGTGGGTTTGTGACCTACAATCCAATTATCTGATCACTCAAAGCCAAACTAGGAAGTCAACTCAAATTACCAATTCCAACAACATGAACAGATGATGATCCCCTACAGTGAATACCTTGTTTTGACGCTTGACTCATTACCAGGATCAAACCACCCCCTTCTTTCATCCAACTTTGTGATCAACAATCATGTTCCTGCTATCCTTGATTAACATTGAATATATATAATCACTATCTCTCAATAAAGATTATTAACTAGCTTCTAAGTATTTTCCCCTGGTAAATCTGCTAAAACAGCACAGTTACAACATTATGAAGCTGTATGAGGACCTTGGCTATCATATATCTGCCCCTCTCTTTGAATGAACTTGGTGGTAGCTGCTCAAAAGAATATGGGCCATGATGGTATTAAGAAGGCTCTGGCCCTGCTGCAGCAGCACTGCTTCTGGGAGGACATTTACTCAGAAATAGTGAAAACCCTGACTGCCGGTCATGACTGCAACATCAAGTGTCTTAAGGTTAGCTGGCTTCAACATAAGATTGTTTGTCCTAAATTTGCCTTTCACATAGTGGCAATTGATGTGGTGGGGTCACTTCTAACCACCAACAGCAAGAAAAAAGTTAATAATTGTTGTGATTAATCATTTGAAAAATGGGTAGAAGCCAAGGCAATCCCAATCAGTCCTTGTTGATCATGGCAATTTTAATACTAGAGAAAGTAATAGACAAGAATGTATTCCTCAGGTGTTGTTAACAGATAACTGCATCAATTTCACAAGCTATATGACCACCTGTTTCAATTAACTGATAGAAATTTGAGGCACATTTTTCAGATTATATCATCCCTGGACCAATAGCATAGTTGAGCACACTAACAAGAGCCTACTGCAAATCTTGAGTAAGCTTTTCTACTAGCACAAGATGAAGCGAGATACTTCCCTCCCAGCAGCCATCTTTGCGTATAACATTGTATACCATTATGCCATCAAAAAGCCGCCCTTACAAGTTTTATATGAGTGCTAGCCAGAACTTTCACTTTTGTTTTACTTGTTTTTAAAGGCTAGCCTAGCTGTGTCCCAGGGCATCTACTTATACGCTTGTGCAGACTCTCATCTATCTATAGCTAGAGATGTACACAGTCAATTTAAATCACAAGCTTCAATAAATTGACTTTGCAGCATCCAAATAACCTGTGCTGCCTTTCTATGTTGTTGATGATTCATTCTACTTCTTCAGCAACAAAGACTATGTCTGAGAGTCTAAGATTGCCTCTCTCTGGCAAGTTACCACCTAGGTTATCCAGAAGACTGCTCCAGACTTCTACACAATAAACAAGCCAATCTCTGGGAAATTATTACTAGAGTTTATATGTAATACATATGTGCTGCTCCTGATAGTCAAGAGTAAGCTCCATGAGATCAAAAAACCAAAAAGACAAAATCATAATAAAAACACATGGGTATGTCCAGTTTGATAAAGTCAAGTAAAAAGATAAGTAAGAAAATCCAAAAAATAATTCTTTATTGGGGGTTCAAGAGAGCCTCCCAGTACTGAGTAATCTACACTGCCATCTTTACAGCTGCCAAGTACAGTAGTTTTTGAAGCTATGCCACCAAGCAAAAAACTCATCTGTAAGCAAAAAAACTCAGTTCAAACAAAATCAACTCAGATAAAAAAATTTTAAATCTAATAAATTTATATTGATTAAAAGTAGATTTAGATTTATCTCTATTTTATTTACATATAAGTTTATTTTGCTTTCATATGAGTTGATTTTGTTTTCATCTGAGTTAACTTTGCTTAGTGACATAGCTTTGAAAACTAATGTAACACAATTGCTTACCCAGAGAAACACAAAGACAATTTATGAGGATAGAACACTGCAGGCTCATCAAGCACTGCACTGGATTGATTCTCACTGCTACTGAAAAGGCCACTGCTAAGAAAAGGCAGTATAACAAGAGGTTTTCAAAGAGAAAAGCTTATCAGGAGTATTTCTTCAAGCTTTTAATAGACAGAGAGTAACTAATCCAGGAAGGTGGTCATGTTATCCTCCTTGAAAAAACCATATTTGTTGGTGCTGAAAAAGAAAAGGTTATCAGCTAGAGCCATAACAATCAGATGGCTACAAATTGTGAACCCTATACCCTTGTGGGTTTATTAGAAAGCCCAACAAAGCTGCTGCTCAAAACTGTCAGAGGTCACCCAGTCCTTCACTTGAGTGAAAGTCTGCCATGACATTGCAAATGCCCTGAAAACTACTTTAAGAATATTGGCAAAAGTAGCTTTCTGAAGAGTGATAGGTATATGACTGCTGAAATCAAATGCCTGCAGCTGGCCCTTCAGATATTTTTCTGCCTGTTTCATAAGAAACAAACAATGTATGTCATTCCTCTGCTCTAGTTTAATCTGAGTAATTCCTTAAGGCTTGCTAAGGGACAGGAACAACACTGCAAATAAAGAATTAGCCTTCTTCAACATAAGCTTGAGAATTGAATTGCAGAAAATTCTGTTACCCAAATAAAGATATTGGCTGTCTATGTCCAAAAAAGCACCAGCTTTGTAAGCAATCTTTCCTCTGTCACTGGTATCTTTTTAACGCAAGAAATTTCTGGAGTCTTGGGATTTCTCTTAGGAGTGACCACTTATATGGTCTTTCTTGCCATTTTAGAAGTTTCTAACAATAAATATTTACCATACTGTTATCTAGATCCCTAGTCACCTTTTAAACCCTGTTGTCTAATCCAATGTGGGAAAAATTTGTCACTAGCTAAGAGTAATTGGATTTAATATCATAATGCTGATAGCCAGATCTAATATTCACTTATCTCAGCTGCAATTGGGCAACCATCCAATCAATAATTAGTAAAAATGTAACACTTTAGCTGATTAATGAATGTCTTGATGATAAATAATCATTGATAGCCATAAGCATTCCATAAAAACTCTGGGGATTGATTCAGAAAGCTCAACACAGTTCACATTTCTGAGACAATTATTCTTCATCCAGAAGACACAAGAATTCAAGCAGAGTCTTGATTGAGCATTAATGAGTGTGAAAATAGTTATTTCTTCTTTGTGGTGATTATTATGGTACACAATCCACAGCTCCTAATCCCACAGTCCCTAATACCCCAATTTCACATTGTTGAAACCCCTTCATTATCCCATCATATATACTTGACTTATATTCAATTAAAGAGAGGGTTTTACCCATTAAGCAATTGTTCTGTCCTCACTTAAGTGTTTACTACCTTGCTACAGGTACAGTGAATAAATTACAATTTGGGAACTAACTATCATGCTAAGATTAACAACCACAGTCACCGACACAACAGCATGTCTAATTCAGTGAATATTAGGCGCCTAAATTTCAGCCATCCAAAAATAGAATTGTGTGGTTTTTTAAGAATGCCAATGATTCCCAAAAGAATTAGTGTGAACCCACATTAGATCATTTGAATCCCTTTTTGAGACAGCCATCAATTAAATTAATTTCAAATTATCTTCAATTATGTTTTGAAATTTGGTTCTTGGATTTGAAATCTTGCAATTTCATATTTGCTATTTATTTCAGGTTGTCTACAATTTGTTAGACCTATATAAAATAACAATTTATAATAGAATCCTACATTTTCTTGCCGAGTTGTCTTACGCCAGTTGAATTATCTGCACCTGAGATTCGGAATTTGAAAATTTAAATAAAACAAAAAATGTTGAATTAAATGGTTGATTTTTTAATATTTTATTTTTAACTCAGCTGAGTTACTCACATTTACGATTTGAAATTTGGATGTAGGATTTGACAATCCCGCAATTTGCCCCGCAGGCTCTGAATCTACAGCAAGGTTAATATTAAATTGTATTGACATAGTCACATTTACGACCTGCTTTTTGGGCTCCCACCTCTGAAAGCAAAGTAAATTGTTAATTAAGCTTGTTTGGCTATCGATTCCCTAGTAGAATTCAGTTTTCTGGTCAACATTGCCCATATCAACAGTGTCAGCATGGACACTGCTGCTGCTGGATCTGTATCCCTCAATGAGCCACAATTATCCTGAATATCATTGTTTGATTGGTTAAAAAAGTATTGCACAATTTCAATCTTAGCGTGATTCAAAAGTATTTATATTCCTTAGTGTTAAAATGATTACGCCAAGACTGCCCATCTTATGCAAGCAATGGATATCAAAATTATAGCAGCTCCCTAGGACTCATATTTACAGTCACTTCCAAAAGCATACCCATCAGTTAAGAATGTCACCAAAATAGATTCGTGTATAAGTGATATCGCTGCTGATTTTCGTTTTAAATAGCAAATAATTCGAATTTACTCTTTTCTCCTCTCGCACTTCAATTCTATTTCTACAGATAGAAATCCCTCTACTGCAACCCTACCAGCTGTTAATTTCTTTTGATATGAGTGCTTTGCAACTCACTGGCCTCTTTGTTACTACTGCCACCATTTTAGTCCGCTTAATAAGAAGCGGCGACCACTTCCCATGGTACACCAGACTTCTTGGTATCTTTAAGCCATCTTACCCCATCCAAGGAACAGTTGAAGAGGGATTTGAAGAGGTAAAAGAAAAGTTTAAAGAGAACTTTGATCTTGGTTGCGAAGTTGGCGCTTCAATTGCTGTCTTTTCTCACGGAAAGAAAGTGGTTGAATTATATGGTGGATTTAAAGATTTTGGAAAGAAGACTCCTTATACTCAAGAGACCCTTCAATTAGTTTATTCTTCTTCTAAAGTCATGGTAAGTTTTTGAAGAATCAAAGGCTAATTTTACAGGAAGCCATTGCTATTGCTCGTTTAGTTGATAAGGGATATTTGAAATACGAGGATAAGATTTCAAGTATTTGGCCTGAATTCGGTGTTAAAAATAAAGAGGATGTAACAGTTGAAGATCTACTTCGACACGAGGCAGGTGTAACATATTTTTCCGATCCTCAGCCGGCTATTGAAGATCTAAAAGACTCTGAAAAACGCTCTAAGATTTTGGCAGAGCAGGCTCATCTTTGGGAAGGAAAAAAAGTGAGATGTTATCATGCTGTTAGCCGAGGGTGGTATCTCAATGAAATATCGCGTCGGGTTCATCCTCTGAAACGTACCCTTGGCGAGATTTACCTCGAAGAAATCAACCCCTTACTAAACATTGAATTTTATCTTGGCTTATCGAAAGAAAATATGCCTCGTCGCTCAACCTGGTATAGCGTTAAAACTCTAGATATCCTGTCCCGGATCTTTTTACCGGGCTTTATTCTAGGTCCAAAGGCCTCTTCTAAAATTAGGGTCGAAATGTTTAAAAAAGGAAATCCATTCTACAATATCAACAAACTTAGAGACCCATCAAAGGATTTTGAAAATGGCGAAGACATCCATAAGGACGAGATGCCAAGTTTTAACGGATTTACCAATGCTTTTTCGGTAAGAAATTCAATGTCATTTTAAAAACTAACATTTTCTTTGTAGCTAGCCAAAGTTATGTCATGTTTTGCAAATAATGGCTCATTTGAAGGTTCAGTCCTTATTTCAGAAGCAGGGATTAACAACGCCATATCGGATTGCATTGAAGAATACGATACCTGTCTTTTTTTCAATACTTGTATGTCCCGAGGTGGGTTTGGAATGTTTATTTTTCCGGAATGCGGCGAAAACACGGAATTTTATGGGTGGCCTGGCTTGGGTGGTAGCTTTACTGTGTTTAATCCTGAGTACAATTTCTCATTCGCATACGTTATGAACGGGGCGGGTCTAACTGTTCTAACTGGTGGTCGTGCTAAAGATCTTTTAGTTGCTGCCTTTAAAGCACATATGGAAGTCTATTACAATAAACAGTAAGCAACAGGATCCAAGTGTTATGAGCACTAACCAATATCTAGAACATTATCTTAATAAACCAGGTTAAAAATATAAGTCAAATAGGTTTTATTAGGCAGCTAAAACAATCACTGCAAACCCCAAAGATAAGCATGTTTAATGAAGTGGTTTTCAAAGCTATGAGGATAAGCAAAAAACTCTGCCTAAAATGGAATTAAAAGTGATAAATTTAAAATGTTTAAGAATAAATTTATTACTATAATACTTTTGTTTTTTGGCTGAGTTAACTTTACTTTTTTCACAGACATAGTTTCCCAGGTGTGGCTAGGCCAAAGCCCCACCACCTGGAAACCCCAGCTCTAAAGCCCCGCCTGCTTGCAGCAATCATAGATTTAAATCTAACGATCAATCACAAGTGGGTGGTAATGCAAAAAATTGAGTCTCGAGCGGGGTGTTGATGCCTTGCATTCAACTTCCCCCAAATTTACTTGTTGGTCCTCAAATCCTGACCTCCAAGGAGGTCAGGTAACAGCTTACAGAACCACCATTGGTGGTATCCTAAGCTGAAATATACCAAACATAAGGAGATAACCTCATCAAGATGCACCAAAGGGATTTACGTAACATCAATTCCACAAACTACCTTAGTAGTTTGATATTTTTATTTAAAATAGATATCTTTCCTCATGATTCATTAATCCTAATACCTTCCCGTAAGATTTTTAATAACAAGATTATTAGACTCTGCATTTTTACCACTTTGAAATCCCAAAAACCTTCCTCCTCCTGATGAAATAATTCCCAAAATTTGCAAAATTGAGTGTAAACCCATCTATACTACTGACTCTTTGACTGTGAGTCAAATCAAAGTCTTCCTCTTGTGCCTGTGCATTGTGATATTCAGCACTTCATCATATTCTTTGTTAAAGATTATAATCTCAGAGTAAATATACAATGTCTCCTCCTCAATGACAATGTCATCTTTATTTTGTGTATATTTCCCATTTGATCAACTACAACAAGCTCTCACTTTACTTCACCATGGCAGCATTAGGCAAAAAACTTCCAGTTATTCTCACAGCTTTGAAAACTATTTTAAAGTATTCAAAACATGTAGTTTAAAGAAAAATCACTAGTCCAGATAAACCTGCTATGCAGGAAATACCAGCTTAAAGCATGACATAAAAAGATAGCATTTAAAGTTAATACTAATAAATTAAGAGTCTGACCATAAGCAAAGCAGAGGCAAAAACATGAGGTTTGAAAATATGATGACATAAACCTTGATTTGGGGAATGTATAGTTGCTCTAAAATTAAATGTGTGTTGTTAAAATGAAAATTATTCATACACAAAGCAGCTGTTAGAAACAGTATGTAAGCTACTATATTTTGCAGACAACAAATTATATCTTTATTGATTATAAAAAGGTATATCAGTGTTAAATAAAAATCATTTGATTTATACTTGACTTAAAAACAAGAATAAACTGTATTAACTAAGATTTTTTTAGCTATAGTGTTGTTGTCATGAATGACATTTCTCCCAAAATAAGTAGAAAACTCCAATTAGAAGAATCAAACTAGGGACCTGATTTTGATAATTGTGAGGATTCTGCAGACCCTTGGGCTGTCTGCCCGTGTTTTTTGCAGCTAGCTAACAAAAGAGCTGGAACAAGTTGTGATTTAAACCTGGATAATCAGCAAAATTTGCAGGTCCACCAGGCCACAGATTTGCAAAGTATAGAGGAAAGTCATAGGATATTGATTAATCCTGGCCAGTCTAGATTTCTAGAAGCACTGAATTAACATACCATAACTCCTATATTGACTATTGGGTCATCTGGGGAGGGATTTACTTCTCAGCTTGATAAGTTGAAGTCTCAAGAAAACTCAGATGATAGGTTAGAAAACCAAGCCGCCAGGCCACATGATCTCTGGGTCTCTGGTGACCTTGAAGTGACTCCTGGAGATGTTCAGACCATAAGACCAGGGTTGACTCAGCTTGGGGTTTCTGAGGGTCACTTGGTCCAGGATGACAGGAACATCAGTGGTAATGATAAGGACATGAAGATATTATTGTTGGGCCGTCAGATGGAGGTCATTCCAGCAGAAGAAATGACAGGCCAAAGGATCCAGGATGGGGCCAGAGCTCTCAGACCGGAAGAAACTGAGCAAATTAGCAATCAGGTGATGGGATAGATTACAAACTTAGCATTTGGAATGTATTTAAACTCCATGAAGTATTGTCAATTGGCATTGCCCTTTTGAAATAAAAATAAGATTATGGGACCTTGGTTCTACCAATTTATTCCTTATTTTTTCATGGTTGTTTTTCATTTTACTACTGTTCCAACAAAAAATCTTGGGCTGATGGCCTGCATTCCTGAGGAAGCTCCCAAAACCTGGCCCGCGTTTTATTATCCTCCTGGAGCTCTCTTTGGTCCACTGCATTTCTCCAACTACCCAATAAACCAGAGTACAGGGAGCTTATAGAGAAGAAACCCCCTCAAGCAGACCACCTGACACAGAAGATAACCCCACAAATAGCCTTTCACAAAGATACTTGGTGCAAGCAACCAGTCTCAAAAATCTGTGTGAAGTACAACTATTTGCCTGCCTACTAGACAGATATAGAAGCACCCCCAACATCCAAACCTGACCACCTACACCCCACCCCAGGTCTGACTCCTCCCACAGCCAACCAATATGCAGGTATTGCCTACATTACCTTGGCTGGGTTAGTCAACACTATGGTTCCAGCTGCTGGACACTGGGCTTTAGTAGGACAATCAGCATCTTATCTCATCAAGTTAGAATCTCTCCTATGATGGGCTCTACCCTCCTTCTAACAGAGAAAATTGGCAGCCAAGGCTAATGGGCCTTCCCCTGGGACGCAGTATCCTGACATTATGGCAATCATTACAAACCTTGATAACCTGAGCCCCAAGATGTTGTTAATTCTTAGGGCCTCTTGTATGTTGATTTTATTGATTATCACTTATTACACCTATAAGTTGATGGCCCAATTAGGTGCTAAGATACAAAAAACCCTGACCACACAGACTCAAGATATTGAATTGGAAAACCCTGCTGTTGGGCCCACCCAAATTCAGAACGTAGTAGTGACCCAGACTAATTCCCAAATTGATATGCCTCACATGGGCAAGTTAGACCTGAAGGAGGCCCAATGGACCATGTCAGTGCTACAACTGCATTTTCAGACCAACACAGATGTTTATACCAATGTAACCGAGAAGATCCTGGGCATGGCTGCTATGCTGTCTGGCAACACGCTGGATTGGTTTGAAAAGGCTACTATTGAAGACATGGAGTTCTGTTTGGACTATGCAAAGTTTGAATCTGAACTCATGGCAACAGGGGAAGACCAGGATACTAGACACCATGCACTTGCCAAGATGATGAAAATCAGATATAATATGATATCTATTCAGTCCTACACCAATGAGTTTATGACCCTGAAGAATTGAGCGATGCTTGAAGATGAGTTTTTGGCTATTCTGTACCAGAAAGGTGTGAACCTAGGGCTGAAAGATCTCCTGCAACACCACCCACCATCCCTTCATCTAGATGAACTTGTTACTCTTTGCAAGGGGCTAAGCCTGAACCAGAAACCTGCTAGTCAGGCATCATCCAGACCCGCCCAAGCACCACCTGCTCACAGACCTGGATTAACCCCTGACAAACTTCAGCGCCACTACCGTGAAGGGCTGTGTTTTCATTGCCACAAAACCAGACATCTTACTTGGGCGTGTCCACATAAGAACCCAAACACTGCTTCTCTAGCTCAAATAAACACTAGTGCTCATCCTTACAAGTATATTCCTGTTAAGATACTATCAGATGGCCAATCCAGACAGTTAAAAGCTTTCATTAATACCAGGATTGACAAAAGCTTTATGGAAGTAGGACTCACTGAGGAGTTAGGATTGAAAGCAGCAATGGAACATTACTGTGTCACCTTAGGGAAATGTACTACCAATACAGGTTGGGGTTGCCTGCAGGAGCTTCTGGGTCAGGTGGAATTGAATGTATATCCTACTTCCTTGATTCTGATGAATGGACTTCCTCATCCATTGATCTTGGGAGAATCCTGATTGGCCCAAAATGGGGCTATCTTGAACTACCAAGACCAGACTGTTACTCTGGGTAGTCCCCCAAACTGATATTACACCCTTTTGCTTCATTGAGGATCAGGCCACACCAGGAAAACTGATGGTGATGAGAATGGAACCTTTGAAAGGTGTATTGACCCCACAGCTGCAGAAATGAACTCACATGTTCAGTGAGGAAGAGGCCACCTGTCTACCTAGCCACTCTGTCTTTGATCATGCAATTGATCTGATGCCTGATACGCAGCCCAGCCACGGACTAATATACAGTTGTGACCACAAGAAGCAAGCGGCCTTAAAGTCCTAAATTGAGGAAATGACTAAGAAAGGCTTTATCCACGTCTTCAAGGCCCTTTGTTCATTGTCAATGTTATTTGTGGGGAAGAAGGATGGGGGAATGCGTCCATGTGTCAACTAACAGAAGCTGAACAATATTACAATCAATAACTGTTACTCTATTCCCAACGCTGATAATTTGTGCAATGTATTGACTGAAGCTCAGGTGTATTCCAAGATTGATCTATGTTATGTATTCAATCAGATCCAAATAAAGGAAGGCAATGAATACAATACTGCATTCAAGACACACTATGGTCTTTATGAGTACTTGATAATGCCATTTGGGTTGTATAATGCCCCTAGTGCCTTCCAGAGTATGATAAACTTGGTATTGGAAGAGTTTCTGGATCAATTCTGTGTGGCCTACTTGGATGATATTTTGGTTTATAGTTGTAACCACCAGGAACATCTGGATCATCTACATCAGATAATGGAATGACTTTCTCAGGAAAACCTCCATGTAAAGCTAAAAAAGTGTGAGTTTTTTCAGTCAGAAGTAGAATTCTTGGGCTACATGGTTAAGACTGATGGCTTTGCAATGGCTCAGGATAAAGTAGAAGCAGTGACAGCCTGGCCAGTGCCCAAATTAAGGAAGGATGTGAGAAGTTTCTTGGGCTTGGCTGATTACTGCTGGGATTTCATCAACTTTTTTTCTCAGATTACGCTGCCCCTGACCCAGATCTGTTCAGAAAAGGTTCAGTTTGTATGGACTCTGGAGTGCTTGGCAGCTTTTGAGACACTTAAGACAGCTTTTACTTTTGCTCCCATGTTGGCAATGCCAGACCACACTAAGCCCTTCATTTTGGAGAACAACACTTCCAACTTTGCGGTGGGTGGGGTGCTCCTTCAGGAGGGGGGAATAGTATGCTACATCCTGTAGCTTATTATTCAAAGAAGATGATACCAGCAGAAGAGAACTATTCAATATATGACAAGAAGATACTGGCAATAATGAAAACTTTGAAGCACTGGAGGAGATACCTGTGCAGTGCAGAGTTTTCAGTCAAAGTCCTGACAGATCATAAAATTCTTGCTATTTCTTTAAGCCTAGACAGTTGAACCAGAGGCAGGATAGATGGGCTCTGGAGCTGGAAGATGATTTTCTCACAATTGACTAAAAAATTGGCAAGGTTAATGTAGTTCTGGACGCACTGAGTAGAAGAGCAGACCTGGTACCAACCCATGTGGAGTTGCACAACAGCAATAAACAAGTTCTCTTGGATCCAGCCAGCTTAGGCTTTCACTTGGGTTATATGAAGATCAGGGCAAGCCAATCAGAAGTGATTAAAGACCAGTTGATGGACCTATTCTCAGTGTTCAAGGTTGTTGACTTAGGCAAGGATAAGGACAGCCTGCTGTATAAAGCTGGTTTTTCCTTGAAAGGAACAATCTTGATGCTACACAATAGGATCTATGTGCCAGAGGACCAAACCAGGATTGACTTGCTAAGGGATTATCATGACTCCAAGAGTTCTGGTCACCCAGGAAGACTTAAGACACTCTGAGGCATTAAACGGAACTATACCTGGTCTAAGATTGACCAATACGTGGCAGAATGCCTGGAGGGTTGCAAAATCTGTGGAAAGATCAAGACCAGAAGGAGCAAGCCTGAAGGGTTACTAAGGCCTTTGGAAATCCCCACAGGGCCATGGAGATTGATCTATATGTACTACATTGTGGAACTAGACCCCTCTGGAGTGTTCAATACCATTCTGGTGATAGTTGATTGATTCACTAAGATTTCACATTTTGTTCCTACTACCGCACACTGTACAGCCAGCAAGACTGCAAAGAACTTTCATGAAAATATGCTAACCTAACATGGATGCCCAAGTGAAGTGATCACTAATAGAGGACCCAAGTTCACATCACATTATTGGACTCAAGTAATGCAAGACTTGGGAATCAAGCAGTGCATGTCAACTTGTTATCTTTCACAGACTGATGGCCAGACAGAGCGAGTGAATCAGATTCTTGAGCAATACCTCTGTTGTTATGCCAAGAAAGATCAGGATAATTGGTCAGAAATGCTGCTAATGGCTCAGTTTGCTTACAACAGTAAAGATCACGCCTAAACAGGAACTTCTCCCTTTAAGACTAACTATAGATTTGATCCTACCTGGGACCTCAGAATTGGTGCCAAGGAGTCCAACACAACTGGCCTCTCATGGGTGGAACAGATCTACAAGTCCCAGGTTACTTGCCGGAAGAGCTTGGACCAGGCAGTCAGGACCTACAAAGCTTTTGCCAACAAGAAAAGGATCCCAGGCAAGCTGTTAATGGTTGGTGAGGAGGTTTATTTGGACTCACAAAACATTCTCCTGTATTTATCAAGTCAGAAGTTAGCTCACAGGCATAGAAGACCCTACAAAATTTTCAAGTTGATAGGCAAAGTGGCTTACAAGTTGGAATAACTACCAACTTAGAAGATTCACAATGTTTTTCACCAAGTGTTGTTGTTCAAGAAAGAAGGAGTTTTTCTTCCTCATCAGAGGCTCAAATCAGCGCTGCCTCCTATCCAAGTGGGACAGTCAATGGAATAAAAAGTGGAGTATGTGCATGGTGACCAGACCCATTACAGGACACCCCAGTACTATGTGAAATGATTGTGCTATCTGTTGGAGAAAAGCACTTGGGAACCTGTAGACAACTTAAATAATGCTAAGAAGGCCATCCAGAGGTATCTGAAGAAGAAGTCTAGCCTTGAGAAATCAGAGGAGTTGGAGGGCAATGATGTCATGAATGACATTTCTCCCAAAACAAGTAGAAAAATCCAATAGAAGAATTGAACTCAGGACCTGATTCTGATTGTTGTGAGGATACTGCAGACCCTTGGACCGTCCACCTGTGTTTTTTGTGGCTATCCAATGAAAGAGATGGAATAAGTTGTGATTTGAACCTGGATAATCAGCAAAATTTGCAGGTCCTCCAGGTCACAGATTTGCAAAGTATGGAGGAACATCATAGGACAGTGGTTAATCTGGGCCAGTATAGATTGCTAGAAGCACTGAATCAACATGCTGTCACTTCTATATTGACTGATGGGTCATCTGAATAGGGATTTACTGCTCATCTTGATAAGTTGAAGTCTCAAGGAAACTCAGATGATAGGTTAGAAAACCAGGCCGCCAGGCCACATGATCTCTGGGCCTCTGGTGACCTTGAAGTGACTCCTGGAGATGTTCAGACCATAAGACCAGGGTTGACTCAGCTTGGGGTTTCTGAGGGTCACTTGGTCCAGGATGACAGGAACATCAATGGAAATGATAAGGACATGAAGATATTATTGTTGGACTGTCAGATGGAGGTCATTCCAGGAGAAGAAATGACAGGCCAAAGGATCCAGGATGGAGCCAGAGCTCTCAGGCTGGAAGGAACCAAGCAACTTAGCAATCAGGTGATGGGATAGATTCCAAACTTAGCATTTGAAATGGTATTTAAACTCCATGAACCTTGACAATTGGTATTGCCCTTTTGAAATAAAAATAAGATTATGGGACCTTGGTTCTACCAATTTATTCCTATATTTTGTCTTGGTTGTTTTTCAATTTTAGTACTGTTCCAACAGAAAATCTTGGGCTGACAGCCCACATTCCTGAGGAAGCTCCCAAAACCCAGCCTGCATTTCATTGTCCTCCTGAAGCTCCCTTTGGTCCACTGTATTTCTCCAACTATCCACATAAACCAGAGTACAGGGAGCTTACCAAGAAGGAAACCCCCCACACAGACCACCTGACCCAGCAGATAACACCACAAACAGCCTTTCAATGAAGATACTTGGTGCAAGCAACCAGCCTCCAAAATCTGTGTGAAGTACAACTGTTTGCCTGCCTACTAGAAAGATATGAAAGCACCCCCCAACATCCAAACCTGACCGCCTACACCCCACCCCAGGTCTGACTCCTCCCACAGCCAACCAATATGCGGGCATTGCCTACATTAACTTGGCTGGGTTATTCAACACTATGGCTCTAGCTGCTGGACCCTGGGCTTTAGTATGCCAATCAGCATCTTATCTCATCAAGTTAGCACCCCTCCTATGGTGGGATCTAGCCTCCTCCCAACAGAGCAAGTTGGCAGCCAAGGCTAACAGGCCTTCTCCTTGGGACTTAGTATCCTGACAGTTGTTGTAACATATTTGATTACTCCTTTTGGGGAATTAACGCCCCAAGTAGATCACCAAATGGGTCACTAAATAGCTCACCAACCAACCAGTAAGTTGGTGGCACTACTATCAGTTGACCATCTATTACAGGGATCAAATCAATCCAGGTCCTAAATGGAACACAACTTGAGTCAAGCCTTGTGACTCAAGAGGAACATTACTCAGATAAGCCCCATGACCTCCATGACGTACATGGACAGTATTTGGCTTTCCATGATACTATATCTTATCCTATATTCATATCCAATAAAGTATCATTTCTCTTCTTTATTTTCCTCTTTATCTTGTTTATTATACTTCCCAGGAGTATATACACAACAGTGGTAGCACAGGTAGGTTACCCATACCTACCCAACTCAAAGAAAAATTCTTCCTAAGAAAAAGACCCAAGCAATGGTACTCCCTAATGGCTGGAGAGACTACAAAGAAGGACAAGATGTCCCTGCAGGCCTTGCCATCTACAACAAAGTCCTTGTACCCATCAAACAATACAACACTCTCAAAGCCCACAGGCTGCTACCCGTACCCCCAACCATAACAGAGCCACAACAGCCCAAAATACCTAACATTGTATTCCAACACCTACATTCAGTAGAAATTGGGACCTTCACAGGGTTACACCAGGAAAACATCAACCTCTGGATCAATAGCACACAAAGAAAGTTCACACAAGTAGGCTACCCCTACAGAATTTGGGCCAGTGATGTCTCCCTCTGTGTCACAGGAGCTGCCTCTTGCTTTGTAAGTGAATGGCTCAACCAACACCCTGACCAGAATGAAAATTGGGACATGTTCAAAGCTGCCTTCCTTGAAAATTTTGCCATGATAGGATTCCAATGTGGTGATCATAACAGAACTGCAAACCTTCAAAATTACAGGAACAAATGAGGAATTATATTGCAGCATATGAAGGCCTAAACAACTGAGCCCCCAGCACCATCAACTTTGATAAGACAGGACCTCAGCTAGACTTCTACAACAGCTGCTCCACACATATCCAACATCAGTTTGACATGACCTGCTGCAAGAACTTCAAAGATGTATTATTGGAAGGAAAACACACAGCTCAGAAATCTGACAATCTACATGCAACAAACAAGTGAAAAGAGAGCCCCACAGCAAAGAAGGACCCTCGCCCCAATAAACAGAGCAACTGAGCCAACAATTCCCATCCTTGAAACAGGAACTGTACAGCACAGGCTAACCAATAAAGTACTGAAGATACCAAAAAGGAGGGGAAAGCTCAAGGGAGTGCTTAGGCAAGCTGCCCTCCCCCAACCCACAAGACTTGTATAGGGACCAAGACATGGATTCAATCACCATGATCCAAGTACCCCTCCATCAATCCTCTATTGTTTGCTGCCCAAACAAGAAATAAACTCCTCACTTATCCTTTCCTCTTTTACAGATATCAGGGCACAGTATTATTTGACACTGGAGCAGATTGATCCCTTGTTGACAAGAAAATTTCCAACCTCATAAAACTACCAACAGTCCAAAGCAGCATCAAGAGAGTTATCGTGGCAGATAACATGAGCACACCAGCCAATAAAGAAGCAAAACCTTTCTGCACCCAAATTGGAGACATGTAAGCAACGTTTAGCGGTCCTATCATACCAATCCCAAATACAATGTTATACTTGGCCTGTATTGGATGAGAAAAACAAAAGCTCATATTGACTGGAACAGTGTAATCCTCACCATACAATGAGGCAAAGTACACCACCATTTCTACCCAACCCAACTTGATATGCTTATGAGAGACCATGTGTTTGTGAAAATCATGGAAACAGAAGAGGAAAATGACCCCAGCAAGATCAATTGGAACACCTCACATATGAGGTTATCCACTTTAAGAATAAAGAAGCCCAACGTGAAAATAACTATATCTGAGAGCAGCTTGTCAGTGAGTTCCCTTCAGTCTTCCAAGAAACCCAAACAGGGTTACCACCCGACCTTGGCATATAACACAAAATTGATCTCAAGAGAACTGTTCCCAAAGCGCAAACCATCCACCACCTTACACCCCAATAAGACAATGCCCTGAAAGCCTATTTGGACAAAGCGCTTGAAAAGGGCCTCATTAGACCCTCAAAATTGCCTTTTGGTGCCGCTGTCTTCATTGTGGCAAAGAAAGATGGAGGACTCTGTCTAGGCACAGACTACAGGGCACTCAATAAGGTCACAATTAAGAACATGTATCCTATGCCCCTGATTGATGACCTTTTTGATGCCCTGGGGGGTCCCAAATCTTCACAAAAAATTGATTTGACAGCAGACTACCATCAAATTTGTGTAAAGCCTGAAGACATCCTAAAGACAGCATTTAGAACCAAGTACAGATCCTTTGAGTGTGTTGTCTTGAATTTTGGCATGAAAAACGCCCCTAGCACCTTTGTGACCTTCATGAATGAGGTTTTCAAGGAACACATCAGGAAGCAAGCAATCATCTACATGGACAACATAATTATCTACAGTCAAACCATAAAACAACACTAGGAAGATGTCTGCCTGGCCCTCTGCACCATCAAAGAAAACAAACTCATTGCCAAACTATTGAAGTGTGACTTCTTCTTGGCTGAACTCCCATTTCTTGGCCACATTATCAGCAAGGACAGAATCAAACCAGATCTGGAAAAGCTACATACCATATCCAAAATGTCAACTCTTTAGAAACAAATGCAAACTCCATACCTTTCTAGGCATGGTAGCCTACATTAGAAAATTCATCCCTGACTGGGGTGCTCTGGCAGCCCCTCTATCAGCTATTACAGGCAAAATAACCAAATTTGTATGGACACCTCTGAAAGACCAACATTTTTGCCAACTAATAGAACAAATGGTTACTTCCCCTATCCTTCAATACCCAAACCGTGAAGGGATATACAAGTTGGAAACTGATGCATCTGACTGCGCCATAGGAGGAGCTCTCTATATCCAGAAGGCAGAAAAGGACTTTCTCCCTGTGGCGTACAGGTCAAGGAAGCTGTCTGGCAGTGAACAAAGGTTCCCCATACACAATAAAAAACTAGTAGCCATTGTACACTGCCTCATGAAATGGCAATGTTATCCAGAAGGAGCCCAAACATTTAAAGTCCTCACCAATCATAAGTCATTAATATTCTTTAAGACATAACAGAACTTGTCAAGAAGGCAAGCCAAGTGGATGAGTCTCATACAAAGATACCCCATGCAAATGGAATACAAGCCAGGAAAGGAAATGCTTATCACAGATGCCCTTTCAAGGCTATACAGTAAACACGTCCTATGCCCTGATGGGGACCCTGGCTGGCTCATACTTATCATGAGGAATATCCTGGAAGGGTTCCCACCTGTCACCCCAATGAACATCCAAGAGAAGGTCCTTAAGAACAAACATTTGTTCAAAAATGTATATGACATTTTGCACCAAAGCTCTCAAATGGTGACACTGTACCTTAGTCCTGTCAATACAAAAGATTGACAAAATCCTCCAATATAACAAAAACCTAGTACACACTTGTAGCAGAAACTTACACAAATATCTCAAGACACACTACTGGTGGCCCAACATGCTAGATGATATCAGAGAGGTACTGGAACAATGCAAAGTCTGTGAGAAGTACACCCAAACCAAGGCACCACCCAAGTCAGTGGTACCTGTATTTATCACACAACCTTTCAAGGTATGATTGTTGGATATTGTGGGACCAATGCCTGGAGAGAACAAGGGCAAGAATTACATCATAACAGCTATTGACTATGCAACCAGGTGGCCTGTGGCACAAGCCACAAAAGAACACAAAGGCAATGATATAAGGCAATTTATTGGGAAATAAATCATAGCCAAGTTCGGGAAACCTGACCTTCTGATCACAAATGAAGGCACCAAACTTAAGGCCATTGAAACCAATATCTATCTTGCCAAGAATGGAATAAGACACATTACAGCCAGCCTGTATCACCCACAAGCAAATGGACAAGTAAAACAACTAAACAACTCACTTTTAGAAGCCCTCAGTAAGTTATCTGCTAATAATCAAAAGGCCTGAGTCAACATGCTGCCAAAAGCACTCATGGTCTGTAGAACACAAGTCAACTGTAACATAGGAAAAAGCCCTTATGAACTTGTCTATGGACAAAAGCTCGCTATTGTCAGTACAACCGCAGGACCACAATTACCTCTGCCCAAAAAGGTGCCAGACAACAGTGACCCCAACATACAGCGTGCTAGAAGAGACCAGGAAGACATGAAACAAAAAATAGCCAAAAGAGAAACAATCCCACTACAACAGGAAAAATTCCAAATTAGGGACAAAATCTGGGTTGTCAACCACAATCAGCATAAGTTGGAACTAGGGTTACATGGACCAGGCATCGTCATGGAAGTCAAGCCCAACAATACCTACCTTTTCAAAGGAATTAAAGCCCAAACTGAACTAAAGTGTATGCACCACAACCAACTCTGCCTGTGTAAAGCAAGAACAACCCAACAAAATTCCAGACTCCCTGTCCCCAATGCCAAACTAGATCAATATCAAGCCTGTATCACCGACACTTTAAGAAAAATTCTCAAGGCTCTGCCTTCCAGCACCCCAGGGGGATATGGGTCATTATTTGTTAGATTAAGCCAAGGCGCCAGCTTAAGCATTTCAAAGCCTTTTAACTTCTTTGGTATCATTTAAGTCATAAAATTATGTTTTTTGAACATTAGTATAGTGCTTAGTTTACTGAAGAAAAGTTTAATAGTGTAAAATATACAAATAATAGAAATAAATCTTATTTCTATTAGCTGTATTTTTTGCTAAAACCCTTTTTTCTATTTTAATAAGCCAAGAATTAAATATATGAGTTGTATGGGAGAGTAATAGTAGCCCCAAAGCTATAATTGCTATTACCCTATCTTTGGCTCATATAATTAATTTCTTAGTTATTTTTAGAAAAAAAGTTGTTGTATTTAAAAGACTATTTACCCTATGTGAAATATAAGTTTTTGTTATGCGTCCAACTTCATGAACATGTCCTACTAATCCTTTAGTAGTATCAGCTCTCTTTGTTTCTCTGTCATCTGTGCAGAACTTTGCACAATAATTTATTTTGGAGTACTCCTTAACATCCTCAAATGTCAAAGGTGAAACATACAGCTCACCATCTTTCATTAAATATGAAAGATTAACATAAAATCTTTGACTTCAAGCCAGCTTTTTTAGGCCTAGATTTTCTATCATAGATGTGAAAAAGATTTTTTGGGAAATATCTGAATTATTTACAAGTGTCTCATATAGACCCTTTCTTTCTTCCTCTCTCTCAAAAACCATTTTGAGATCATTTATATTTTTTATATACATCTCATTTTCCTTTTGTTTAAATATTTTAGATAATACACCAAAATGACCATCAACAATACTTTTGCCATGACACTCAACAAATCTATTAAAATTAATTTACCTTTTATAATTTTAGGTACCTCTTTAAAAAGATAATATAAAATTCACAAGATCTGAAATGATTACCATTATCATCCAAACTTTAATATTTTTAATATTCTTAAATTTATTATTTTTAAGAATTTATCAAACACTGACCTGAAAACAAAGAGTCATGAGATAAAATTTCAATAAAAAGTCATGATACTCATATTTAATTTTCTCATTTTCTTTAAAAGCAATTCAAATCCTAATAAAGAAATAGGTATTTTCTCATAAAAACAATTATTTGTCTCTATAGGACCCCCACCTATTTTAAAGTTTTCTTTATAGTCTATTACTATAACACATGAATTATTATCAAGATTATTTATATCACTAATATATTCTTTATTTTGATGCTTATAAAACTTTTCATGTAGGTCAATAGATTCCAAATTTTCTTTAATAGATTTAGGCAATGGAACTTCTTTATACTCAAATCCTTTTTCTTCATTTCTAATGACTTTTTTGTTGCAAATGTTACAATATCAGTTTGCTTTTTTGCTTTTAATTATATTATTAGGAATAATTATAAAATGGAAGTGAAATAGAAATATTGTTTTTATTTTCATATCTTCGTAAATTTTTTTGTTTTCAATAATGAGTATTTTATTTTAGTTGGTATTCACTCAACTCTTTTTGTAATTCTTCATAAATCAATCCAGGGGATTTTTTAGTGAATTGGCTAGTTGGAAATGAATTTTTTAATATATGTTTTAAAATATTTTTTATGTTTTCTTTCTTTACTGAATCATTTTTTCCTTTTTTATTTTTTGAATTTAATGATGCTTTTTTAGCATTTTTTATTTTTTAGAATATGAATACTCATTTTTTGTCATTTTAAATCCACAATCCCAAAGCTCTTTCAGACTGTAGCTTGATGTAACCAATGCTCTTAGGGAAGGAAGGTGTTGGAGGGGACTCTGACATCAATTCCTTTAGGTTGTTAAGGAAATCATCTGTCTTAGAATTTTGTATGACAGGTAAGAAGGTACTTTTTCCAAACTCTGTTTTTAATAAGAAATGTCAACAAAGCTGTTAAGATCACTGCAGCAGTAAAAAGGAATGCTTGTTTAAGCATAGAGATTCTTTTCTCTTAGTAGAAGCCCCCAGTGAGAAGAAGGGTGTCATCTGAGGTGCAAACTTGATAGGTTCCATAATGATAGTGGTTGGGTTCCTTGGCTTGGTTCAGGCAGTTCTTGCTTGGAAATAGATGTGCAGTTATCAGAGAGGAGTAAAGGTGTAGATTGTAAGTAAATTTCTGTAAAGTTGAGCTGTTTAAATACCATGTTAGCTGAGCTTTTGCACTACAGGCATAAATCCCCAACTGACCCCCAACTGATCTCCTTAATTTATCAATATCACCCTGAAGTCTGATATCATTGTTTATTTACCCTTTTTATATTCTGGTTACTGTTGATATTTCCGCAAATAGCCTTTAATCTCGCTCAAACTAGTATCATTAGAAAGCCTTAATCTCAGCTTTTGGAATTGTGTGAACTTTATATTTCAATACCAATTTAGTATCTTGAGTGGCTTTGAATGTAAGCTTATAAAATTATTATTTGAAATAAAATATGCTAATTAACTCTTAAAGTATGATATTTTAATCAATAAACTAAATTTAAAGTATAAATCATTATTTAGCTTACTTTTAGTAACCAACTCAAAACCTTTTTTTAAATAAACTTAAGTTTATTATAACCTTTAACAGTTCTTAAAAATGACTTTATATATTTTAAATCTATCAAAACAAAAATGTTTTTCTAATCACATATAAATATTTGTTGTATAATTAAATTTGTATCTTATTTTTATAGATACAATGACTAAGATAATTATCCATTTAGTTCAAATAAATTTTAACCTTTATAAAATTTAATTAAATAAAGCAAGATTTTGATACATTCTTTTTTATGTTTGAATTTTTTATACATATTATTCTAGATACAGTATAAAAATATAATTTTATTAAATAGTTGTATAAAGCTATTTTATTAATATTAAATACTTAAAATTTTGAAAAGAAAAACTTTTACTCTCTTATAAGTTCTTATTATATATTTTCTATAAAATCTAACTTAAGAATAAATTACTTATGTAAATGAGATCACTGAAATTTAATAAAAGTTAGTTTTAATTTTAGTTTTAGTTTTTTTTTAACTTTTTACTAGATTTTTTTAAAAAATCCAAAATTATTTAATATTTATTAAATATGCAAAAGTATCTGCCCTCTTTTTAAAAGAGGGATTCAAAAATTATTGTATTTTAAATTAAATATTTTAAAAAGCTAAGATTTTAGGCAACAATTTGATTTCCAACAAAAAGCAACATATCAGTTTTTATTGTATTTTTAGGTTGTCTTTTTAGAATGATGTCATTTTGTACTAATCAGCTTTCAAGAAATAATGGTATATGAAATAAGATTGTTACTAGCTTTTAATACAGTTTAATTTAGCTGTAAGTAGAAAATGATTAATTTAATATAGGTTTTTATATTATAAGGATTAAATAAGATTTATTTTGATAAAATTGTTGTAATTATTTAAATTTATTGATAAGAAAATTAAAACAAAATTTTAAAGTTTTAAGTAGCACAGTTAATAGGAAACAGATTAATCTAACAAATAATGACCCATATGTTGCAACATCTTTGATTACTCTCTCTTGTGGAATTAACACCCCCAATTAGATCACCAAATGGGCACCAAATAGCTCACCAACCAACTAGTAAATTGGTGGCACTACTATCAGTTGACTATCTATTACAGGGATCAAATAATCCAGATCCTAAACAGAACACAACTTGAGTAAGCCTTGTGACTTAAGAGGAACATTACTCAGATAAGCCCCATGACCCCTATACATGAACAGTATGTGGCTTTCCATGATACTATATATTATCCTATATTCATACCCAATAAAGTATCATTCTCTTCTTAATTTTCATCTTTATCTTGTTTATTATACTTCCCAGAAGCATATACTTGACATTGGTTCTAGGCATCAGCTTTCCTATAAGATGTTAGTGATAAATTTTACCTGATTTTTTATTTTCAATACTCTAAAAAATATATTAAAATTTATCATTGTATAATAGCTTCTATGAATTTCTTTGTTCCTATACGTCAACTAGATTTGATGATAGAAAAGTGGTTAGTGATGACAGACACATGTTCTCAAGATGGCGAAGATCCAAGGATGCGAAGTTTAAAGGGCACTGAGATGATAATGAAGGGGGGAAAGAGAAACTTGCACTTCATACTATCATGGATTAATGATACTGGCATTGGAGAGGAAAGAGGAAGGCAAATGCAAGTTTCAATCAGGCGACGATCCAGGAAGTGTGAAGTTTGGTGGGGCACTGATACGATGATGATGGGGTATCTGTGAGAGCATGTGTCGCATACTATCATGGATCGGATGATATTGGATTTTGAGTGATGCTAAAGAAAGGGGGACTTGATATGGTATAAGCCAAATAAGATAACGCTGAACCAACCGGCTTTTTCAGCGACGAAATATTAGGCGAAGACCATCACTGTCGCACAGGAGTGTGGAATCAACCAGGAGGATGGCAGCTGAAAAGGGAGTTTAATCTTGACAATGTGGCTCTTTAGTTGAAGATATGTGAGAGGTCCATCGAAAGAGGGCACTTATATACCAAAACTTCTAGGTCTACAATGACGTTTTATAGAACAAATGATGATCTCAAACAAAAGCGTAAATAAATCACAAGTTTAATGTAATCAGCAAGTGTTTTCAACTCCGAAGGTGAAACACTAAAATGAGACTAGAATGACGATTCATAATAAATCTGAATCACTCTAAGGGTGATTAGGATTAATGTGGTTAACGGAATATATGACACACAATTTTCAATGTTTTTTTAAAGCGTCTATGTTAGCCTCGGCTTTATGAGCTCATTTCATGGGTTTGATCTGCTGTAGATGGTAAAAATTCTGATGATCATACAGGCAACAGAACCCATGTCGGCATTATAATAAAGGGTATTTATTTTAGGGCTGCGTCGTCCCACCCTCGGACAAAACCCGGATTCTGTCCGAAGTTTCTGAAAATGTGGAAAGTAATATATTTTCTATTTAAAGCTGATTTTAAATCCGACCTTCCAGAATGCCAGAAAAAAGAAGACTTTGTCCGGGGGTGGGACGCCGCAGCCCTAATCTATTTAATATGTCGACATCTTAATGTTGAAACTTTTTTAGTTAAGTTTACTCATTACCCCGAATACTTTAATATAAAAAATAACTAATACAAATATGGTGCCCTAAAATGACCCAAATAGTTCAAAAACGCTATTAAAACCTATCATAATTAACAAGAATAAGGAGACATAACGGATCATTTCCAATTTTACAACGTGAATTACAATTTTTACTTTATATATTTTTAAATTAGAATTAAAATAAAAAATAATGTGGCAAAAAATAATTGCTATAAATATATAATGTAGAAAAAATGAAAATACAAAAATCCTTAATTAATATACCTCATATATCACCAACTAAAAATACTATATATTTGACTAGCAAAACAGTTAAACATACAAGATCTTATACATTTTCACCTTCAACTATACCTGAAGCTTACCAGTTATATCTGAAAAATAAGATATATAAAAATTATAAATAAGATTAAACAAAAGTAAAAATTAATAAACAAATTAAAGCCCATTTTTATCATTTAACGCCACTGCCAAGAGCAGTATCAAAAACTTCAAGGTACTTCTTAAACTCACCCACATAATAGCTTTTTTCGGTAACTTCTCATCATTCTTTGGTAGTCATGTACCTTGAACTTCTTATTGGAAGAAATTTGTTTAAAATTTCCCTTAACTTACATATGCTCTACTATACTCTGCTCTGCTCCTACTATACTTTCAGTAAGAACTTATTAAATCTGGGGTATGTACTGAGCTTTGCCTTGATGTGCTTTTGCCATGCCTTAAGGTTATAGGGGGTCTTTAAAGCACCATTAATACATGTACCATAATAGTCCCAGAGACAGTTGTCCCACTTTTCCTCTTCTGAAAGTCAAATTCTTCCTAAATCACAATTCTTATCAACATATGTGGGTGAAACCTTAAAGTTAAAAGAGTGTTTTTCACATAATTGGCCTCTCAATGGCTTCAAAGCCAACACTAAAAAACTAATTATTTACAAAAGCCAAAGAAGCAAGCTGAATAATCACAAACCAGCAGTTTTCATTTTTATTGTTAAGATGCTTGTTATGCAACATCTTTTCACTCTTAAGATTTCAGATAAGGGCCTGCATAAAATAAAAAAGCAGCCCATAATTTATCTATCAAAAGGAGTGTCAAAGTTTTTTAATTGATCTTATTCAAAGTCCATTATGATCACCTTTAGACTCAGGAAAAGCTCATGATTTAGATGCTTAGCAGCAAGAGTGGCCTTATCTTCTCTAAAGAGAAAGCATTTCCCCTTATAAATTTAGCAAAATAAGTCAGATTCTTTTTGAGAAAAGAGCTCAGAGTATCTATGCCAATGATAAGATCCTTGAACTAGACACCAGTATTGTCACCAGGCAGAAAGAAGTATATCAATGAGATATACTGAGAAAAGAACTGAAGACTTAACACTCAAGGATTCATAAAAAGTATATTGGATTCTGTAAACATGACATCACATGGCCAAGTGTTAGCTGAAAATATTTTTCCAGATTATCTTGGATGACATAGGCTATGATCATATCATCCACATTTTGGACATCATTAATAAGAAGTAACACATACCATGCCTTTACTTTCCAGAAGTATTGTCATGGCCCATACCAGAGTCTGGCTGGGCTCCCGTAGGGGAGGCAGGCTGGGCCTGGAAGGCCAAGTACACAATAGGCGTAATTTTGACCAGATAGTTGGCTGCAGTAGCTAGGGAACACCAACTCCCAGTATGGGGCACAACCTAGTCAGCCAGTCCTAATACTGTGATATAGACAAAACCCAACTTACTGAAGTCCTGGACATGAAGCACAGTTGGCAGGGGGAAGTAGGAGGAATCTCCAGCATGGAGGGCAAAATGATCACTCTTGGTGGCCAGGAGGAGCAATTACGCAAGATTGTAAAGTGTAGTGGAGTTACAAACAAATACAAACAGAATAGTTATATTGGTGCAAAAGTAGATAGATCTTGCAAGAAAATAAGGAATCCTGAGCATAAAGTTGTTTACTTAAGATGTCAACAGTGAGGAGGGCTTCTCCTCCTCACTACTTATACTTACTGGTAATTTTGAGGCTTCTTGTGCCACTAGAGAACTGCTGGAAATAATTTCAGTTAAACTTACAATTTTGGCTGGAATTTGCGTACTTGGGCCTGGAGGTGGATGCCCATTGGTTGGTATAACATGATCCTTTCTTGGACTGCAGCATGCCAAGGTGCCACAGTTATTTATAGATCCCGCAAGCAATTGAGCGCCCAATTGCGCAATTGAACAATTGTGCTCCTGATGTGCCATTTACCAATAGTTGAGAGGCCCAAATTCAATAGTAGAGTTGAAGCCAGGGATTTGAGGCTCATGTGCCTCTCAAATCCCAGGCCACTTGTTAACCAAAAGGGGGGTTTTCTTGCTCTGAGAGATAATTTGTACAGGTTTCCAAGCTGTGGAGTTTTTTTGCCTCTAGGCAGTCCAGCTGACTGTCCAGGGCAATCTGGGCCCTGACAAGTATATACACGACAATAGCACTTTTGGCCAAAGAGTGCATCTTGGCACCTATTACTTAAAAAAGTAAGTAACTATTTGTGGGTTGGCCTCTCTTTTTGATTGGTAGAGTGAGCTATTTGCAAGAAAGCACATCAAATTGAGCAACATAAAGATCCTTGTAGGGGAATGATTTAAGCCTTTTATCACTTCAGGAGGAAAATAGGATTATGTTTAGCTTATTACAGGTATGCTCATCATTGATAGTTCATACCATATCCCTGAGAGCAGTGCTCAATATTATAGGCCAGAAGCAGTCCTAACAGCTATGATTCTGGGACTTGAAAAAACAGTTCAAGTTGCTGCATCTGAATATAAACCTGTTTATAAAACATGATAGCCCACTTTGACACTCACAAGGGGAAATAATTAGGCATATAATTGAGAGCTTTAAACCATATGAGAAGCAATCTTGGTATTTTATTGGAAGTTTAAAGCTATAGAACCTCTCAAAGACTTAGTCAGACTTGATAATGTCAATAATCTACCTGTTTTAGTTACTAGGACATTAAAGAAAAAACAGTAGAAGATAACTAAATAAAATTAAATTTATTTAACTACAACATGATCTGGGTAGCAGCTGCAATATTTGCAGCAATAAATAAAAGGTTGTTATTGGCCTTCAAGGTGTCTACATCTATTTGTACTGTAACACCATCTACAATGATTTTTAAGAAAGTTCCTGGTGGATGCCTGCACAAGTGAAGCAGTTCTTTCTGATTCTTCCTAATTCAATTGACTGTCCTTGACCTCTTATCATCACTGGCCTTATAAAGGGTGTATAGTTTACCAGCTGCAGCTTAAGCTCATCTTCATCTTGACTACTGGCAATGGTTGGTTAGCTACTTTTTTACATGCCTCAGATGGTGCTAGGAAGATAACAGTCTTTTATATTATGGTTATAAATATTATAAGCCTATTCTGAATGCATAAAGAAGATAAAATGTAGGTACATTCTTTCCCTAGATCGGGTCCTAATTAGAGTTTCTTAACCAGATGTTGTTGTTGTTGTTTTGGCTGTTAGAATTCAATCTGAGTTGGAGATTATACACCATATAAAGGCTGGTTTGATTTGATATAGAAGCAAAGTTTCCAAATTGTTTAATTCTCTTTTCATACTAATAAATAATGATTGTATAGTAAATTTATAGACTGCTGAGAAAAAAATCAACCAAGCTAAAAGCAAATAGAAGAAAATCCAACTCTATTATAATTTGATTATAAATTTCTTGGTTCTCAAATTTTCAAACCAATATTATTTTACTCTAAGACAAGATGAGTCTGTTTATCCCAACAGAATATAAAACTACTGTGTAGTCTATAATAACTAAATTTAAATATATCAAACTAGTAGCAATACAGTGCATAATATTGAGATCTGGTTACAATAATCAGGATGACTTTTTGTAGTCATTCAGTATAATTTCACACATGACTGCAATTTTCAATTCATACCAAAAAACTAGCAATTATATATCACAAAATAGCTGAATTTGACTATGTAAACCTAGGAATTATATGGCATATAATCAATGTATTTGGCTATATCAAGCTACTGTAGATTCAGAACCTGATGGGAAAAATGTGGGATTTTCAAATTCTTTTGAATGAACTCATCAACTTAATGGAGTAAATTTCATCCAAGAACAACTTAATTTTTTTATATAAATGTATGAAAAATATTCCAGTAATTTGGTGAGTTAACGCAAAAGAATTTGGCAATACCTACATTTTTCCCAACAGGTTCTGAATATACAGTAGTGATTTTACAGTTTACAATACCAAGATCTGATTATAATGATTGGAGTGATATTTTATGATCAATCATCCTATTCTAAACACTTTTCATTAACATTGTAAGTTTTGTGAGACACAAGAGGGTCCCAGGAGTCATAAGAAGTATTCCATAAGTCAGGAAAAGGTTGGTGTGTAGTATGGATTCAGTTACTGAGGAGCTGAATCAAAAAGATAAAGAGGAAGTATGCTGCCTTGGTACTCCTTAGATGTAAAAGACTTATTTTTCAAGGTGTATTTCTGCTCTATAGGTTTCTCATCATAATACTCATCATATTTCTGGCATCATTATTCCTTAGAAGCTATTTCTAAAATTATGAATTGCTATAAGATGTTTACAGCAAAAATTACATTTTAAAATTCTCATAATGATTTTATAGCATCATAAATAGGCTTTTATAAAAGACAGTGTTATAAATAAGGTGGGTATCAAAAGTATAAACCCAGCTAATTTCTCTGTTGTCTATCTTAGCTTATAAATTACTATGATTTATGCTTAAAAATTACTTGCTGTACTGATATATATATATATTGGGATTGGTTGTGAAAGCTGTAAACCAAGAGATCTTAAGGTGATGTTGAAATATATATTTTTTACAAGACATCTAAAAAAGCTTTAATGTATCAAGATGAAAAAATATCTATATAAGTAGAAATTTAACTATAATAGCTTTATTAATTGGGAAAATACAGTAGTTTTAAAAGCTATGGCAACAAGCAAAAATTCTTCTGAATTAAACAAAATGATTTCAGATTTAAACAAAATCCAACTCTCAGGTTAAAATATATACTCTGTTAACAGGGTTTATTGGCGTTAATGGGCAAAATGGGTCAACACAGCAACAAAAGGCTCACACGCAAAGCAAAACCATTCAAAATATAATCTGAAATACATCAATTAACAAACAAAATAGTGTGAGTTGACTTTTGGTGTACATATGTTTACTATGTGAATTGGTGACAAAATACACCCAAGCAAGGTGTGTCAAAACTCAATCCAAAAACAAAACACAATACCAACTCACACATGTAAACAAAATCACTCACACAATGTGTGCAATGGATTGTAATCATGAATGATACCAAGGTATCTAAAATAAGACACAAGATTTGAAACATAAATTTTAAAAATATTGTGTTGGGTGTTTAAATTTGGCAGTAAAATCTAGGAAAATGGGTGGATTTTTTTTGAGTATTCTAAAATGGGTGTTGTAACACCAAAAACAACTAACTAAGAAATAACAAATCTATAATTGGGATATTGGGTGGGGAAAAATAATAATTGAATATCCACAAACAAATAAAAGCAAAAATTAAAATTAGAGAGTAACTTAATTAAGTTTTATTTAATATTTTATTAAATTCTAAAAATGGAAGGAACACAACAACAGACTACCATTGCACCTGTTGTGCGCCGCGGTTGCGGTTGCCCCCGCGGGTCAAAGAATAGACTTAGTACAACACAAGTGCCTACTCAGGAGGGAGGCAGGAGAGGAGAGTTCCATAGTGACTCTGCACTGACACAGCCGGTTCAAGGAGCACAAGCTGCTAGGGTGCGGAGCATCAACCCTTGGGTCCCAAAGCTGACCCAGAAGCCCACCAAGGTTACCACAACAAAAATGGTTAGAAACAAGGAGGTAGAACTTACTTTGTATGTGTTTGACGTTGTGTACCAGCAAGAGTTGGTCCCGTCAGCCATGCTGGAGAAGGTGAAGCCTGTACTTGATACTAGCTATGAGCCCTACGTCAGTGATGGCAATCAGGAGGATGACAAGGAGCCCCTGTTCTACCAAACCAATGAGGGACAGCTAGTGCTCAAAAAGGTTGCAGCCTTCTACAACAAGGTGCCCATGCCTTGCAAGCCTGTCATCAATCAGGATCCTGGCTTGTCTGAACCCACAAAGCCCGCCCAGAAGCGCATCCCTGACATCAAATGCATCATCCTGCTTAAGCTAATGTGGGAATCAGGTGACTACAAGGCAGCCGCGGCCATTGTTGGAGTGGATCCCAAATACACCTCAAAGGCCTTCAACAAGTTCATTGATACTGGTTGTGTCCTTGCTGCAGGAGAAATCCTTGCGCGTGTCAACCATGCTCACCAAGGAGCACAAATGGGCAATCCGCCAGTGGATCACCTGGGACTGCCATCTTGAACTGGCAAATATACAGGCCATGGTCAAGTCCGCTTTTGGGATCAAGGCCTTGATTTCCTTTTACTACCATCTGGTCAAGGGAATTCAATTTTCCTGGAAAAAACTCGGGGTATCCCCATACAATTGGAACAGCCCAGCCAATATTGAGACCCAGGAAAATTAAGCTGAGGCGTACACTGCCCTCAAAGCCAAGGGGACAGTCAAATTTTACTATATTGGTGAATCAGCATTTGCCTTGTCAATGTGCAATGCATATGGCTATGTCCCCAGAGGCTCCAATGATGGGGTGGCTCAATGTGCTGCAGTCCGTGCCACAGCCTATTCAATGGTGGCTCTCCTCGGTCCAAAGGGGGTTGTGCTCTACCAAATGATACTAGGCTCCCACAATAGCCAGACCTTCCTGTCATTTCTCAAATTGGTCCAGGAGCACCTGAGGCGCACAAGCCCGGGCTTCATCAACGTAATTTTGTTGGACAATGTTGGTCTCCACAAGGTGGCTGATATTCTTGAAGAATTTCCATCAATTGACACAAGCATTGCAGTGGGCCCCCAGCAATTGGCCACAGCAAATATGCGCCTTCTCTTCCTCCCTGCCTATTTGCCCTTCCTAAATCCCATTGAGGAAGTCTTTGGGTGGCTCAAGTGAGTTGTAAAGCAAGGTACCCCAACTGGGACTGAGGACCTGTTTGATTTGCTGCAGGACGGGATCCATACCCTCCCAGCTGAGACTGTGGCCAAATTTTATGGCCACGCTGATTTATTCATCCCTGCGTGCCTAGCCAAACAGCCAATCAATTAAAGGCTTAGTGTGTCCAACTTTTTTTATATTCTCTAATTTATTATTCAATATTTATTAATTATCATTTTATATTTAGATGTTTCCAAGCCTGCAATCACATTCAGACAGGATCCATCAATAGATGTAAGTAATTTATTTATTTTATTGTATATTATTTTATTATGCCATCTGAGGTAATCCCAAACGCTTGATACTGGATTACACAAATATATTTAAATCACTTTGGTCAAATAAATGTAAAATTTTATTTAAAAAAATTAAACATAAAATGTACAAGTTAGAATTTATTTTATTAACATATAATTTTATACTTTTCTGAAACCCATTTCCGCAATATATTTTGCAAATCTTGTTTGATAAAATATAATTTGAAAAATTAATTATAATAAAAATATTGTAGAGTATAAAGATGTTTATTAGAAGAGAATTTATTAAGAACACCTGTAGTGAGTTTGGCGGTATGTACCCACCCCACAATGGAGGTGGCGCACAACCTCCACTGCCACACCGTGGACAGTGGATACACCCTGGTTAAAATATTCACAGGCGGCTGGTAAAAGGGAGTATTGTTAGGTGGGAATGGAGTAGCAGCTTTTCTGGCGGGGCTGCAAACCTGAAGATGCCAGCCAGGACCAAGGCGTCCTGGATGATGTGATCCACCAAGTTGTACCTGGGGGGGACCTTCTTCCCATCCAGGGAGAGCCTGGCCTTGTCAATCCCCAGAAGGACCCCGTCCAGGTCCTCAACCAACGTGCCCATCCTAAAGAAGAATAAAACCCCAGGTAAACAACAAGGTGAAGCCTTTGCCCAGCAAAGGCTTCTGTAAACTTGCACAGTTTATTATAAACCACGCTTATCTTCTTGTTGTGCTTTGTCTTGGCAAAGGTCAGCTCCATAGCTGCCAGGACCCCTGTCTTGTTGGCACTCCAGGCCAGCCCAAAGTCTGCCAGGAGGATTTTGGTCTTCTTTACAGCTGTTGCGTCTGCAACAGCCAATTTGCTCACTGCACGCCCAAAGTTCTCAAGCAGGTAAGACAGGGTGTGCTCCACCAGGAAGCAGAAGCAAGCAGCCGCATGAGCCCGGCCCATCTCCGGTACATTCTTGAATGGGAGCGTCACCAGGACGTCCCAAACAAGCTCAATGGAGTTTACACAGTAAACTCCACTGAGTGATACTGGGTCCAGGCGGACCAGTTGGGCATCCTTGTAGGCAGTAACTGCCCACTCAGATGCCCCCTTGGCATGTGTAAGCCCAGCCAATGCCTCCTGCAACATTAGAAAAGACCCGTGGATACAGTCTTCAAGCTCCTGCAAGACAGGGGGGACAGGAAAAGCTGCTTGGCCACATGAGTGGCGTAGTTGGCGTAGAATGTGGCGGGGACAAAAGGGACCAGGACCCGGCGGAGTTCACCATTGACTTCTTCTAAAAAAAGGTAAGTATTTGGAAATTTTTATTAATTATAATTTTAGGTTACCTTCTACAGTCTCCTCCTTGCCCGCAGCCTTGGCAGGCTTTGCTATTCTTGGTGTAACCAGTTGTGCTGGCTGCTCAGTGTCATCTGTTTGGGTACATTTTGCGGGTTTTAGGTGGGCATACATTTCTGGGTCATCTGTCCAGACAGACGGCGCGGAGAGGGCAAAGGACTTGAATTGAAGGCCTTCCACAACGTGCTTCTGGACATTTAAAAGCCGTTCAATTGTTGTTTTGGGGGTGTCTGGAATCTTGGCCATGAGTGCCTTGGCGGACACCTTTTCAATTTTGTCCCCTTCAAGGACGGCAGACTTAACTCTTGCTTTGACCTTGCGGTCAATCTCTTTAATTTTGGCAATTGCCAAGTTGAGGTCTTTTAGCAGCTTTTCGAGTTCTCTCATTTTGATTTTTTACTAACCTTTCCATATGTTTTTATAGCTTTTGCCCCAATAAATTCTGTATTATTTTGATACTGTTGCCTCTTTGTTTATTCCTTTTTGTTTTCCCGTTTACTACATTATCCCATCTTTTTACCCATTGTGTATATGTTTTACGCTCATCTCAATATGTGTTGTTTGCTTTGTGTTGGCATTGTTTCCTTGATTACCATATTATTTTTGGCGCTTGACATAGCCCCTTGTGAAAATATTAACAACAATTTGGTGATCAGCTAAATTTGAATTAGAAAATTATAGGTTAACTTTTTTTAGATAAAGTTGTTACTGATCCAAATTCAAAACCTTAATGATAAACTTTAAGCCAATCAGGAGCCAAGTGATAAAGTGATTGTTGTGACATAAAGGGTCATTCAATAATTCTTTGATGCATGTGCGCTAATTAATATGATTGGCTGGATGTTTTGCCATTGTACGCCATTGCTGCTGTGGCAAGTTGTTGATGGACTAGTGCTAACCCAGCAGCTGATTGGGCACTAGTCCACCAACAACTTGCCACAGCGGCAATGGCGTACAATGGCAAAACATCCAGCCAATCATATTAATTAGCGCACATGCATCAAAGAATTATTGAATGACCCTTTATGTCACAACAATCACTTTATCACTTGGCTCCTGATTGGCTTAAAGTTTATCATTAAGGTTTTGAATTTGGATCAGTAACAACTTTATCTAAAAAAAGTTAACACTATAATTTTCTAATTCAAGTTTAGCTGATCACCAAATTGTTGTTAATGTTTTCACAAGGGGCTATGGTTGGGTGCTAAAAATAACTGTGTTCAGGATCTAGATACACGCCTTAGTAAATATATGATTTTATAGAAATAAGCTGAACATAAAGAATAAAACCAACTATAAACAAAGAGAACATGAACAATTGAAATTCAAAAAAAGATAATATAAATAGAAAATGTTTGGTGACAGGGGTTTATTGGGGCGGGGAAGAGTGATGCCTAGTAGGCAGAATGGCGCAGGAAGGAGGACGTAGAGGCGGTGCTGGCCTGGGGAGTCTGGGATTGGATGGGTTGGGTTTGCGGGCGGGGGTGTTGGTGGCGGGGGTGGAGGCAGGAGGATTGCGCGTGATGGCTGCTATATACCGCTCATTGTACTCCTCATCAGTCATTGGCTGGATGGGCTGGTAGGTGGCTGTGGCACGGGGTGGGAGGCGCTTATCCTTGTGTGATTGGTTGCCCATGTTCACATGGAAAACCATTTGCGCAAACAAGTCAGCCACCATTTGGTGACCAAAGAGAAAATTGTGATCAAGGACCCCAAGATAGAGGTTGTTGAAAGCCTGAGGGCGGCGCTCCTGTAGTGTATCTCCAATGTTGAAGAAGACAACATCAGCCAGATGGACGTCTGCATGGCCGGCAGGGTAGACTGAGGCCTGGTGCCCGCGTCCCTGGATGGCCTCAAGGGCGGTGGAGCTTCCCTCCATCTGGTGGCTCAAGAAAACCTGGTATTTGGAATTTGAGCCATCCCAGGAGTTGAGCAATCCACTGAGGATGTGGCTGTATGAGTACCCATTGATGAAATCAGGGTTTGTCCGATAGTAGACAAAACCCTTGGCTGAAACAGCCAGAAATGCACCAATGAAAGTCCCCTTCTTGACCTTCTTCCTTCCATTCTTGGTGGCGGCTTTTCCTTGGGTGCCAAAATCATCAAAAGCTATGGATAGCTTATAGTAAGAGATGAACATGACATCATCTGACAGACTAGTCAGGCATTGGACCAGGGTGGATTCAATGGCAGGATCATACAGGGAATCCTCAGCGCCATCCCATTGGTTGCCGGCAAAATTGGTAAGAACCCGTATGGAAGCCACCTTCCCATACATCCAGAGCTGCACCATGCGCTTGGAGACCCATATGTTATGGTGCGCAAGCTGCTTCCGGACCTGGGTCAAGGGAAGCTTGGGGTCCCGCTGGAGGAGGTCAAGCATTATTGGGTAGGCCTCGGTTATCTGGGACTCTGTGGCCTTCTTTGGCTTCTTGGCTGTCCCAATCAGATTCCCCTTATTCATTAGGTTGTTGAACTCCCGCATTATGGTGGCTCAGGTAAATTGCAACTGGGCGGCAATCTGATCCCAGGACAGACCCTGCAGGTTGAGTGCCACAATTTCCTGAAGAATTTGGGCGGTGATGATTTGTTGCTTGGGGCGCTGGGCTGGGGGAGCTGAAGCCTGATTGGCTGAGGGGGGAGCAGGTTGGCTGGTGGCAGAAAGATGTTCCAAATCAGGGTTGCCATCCTGATTGGTTAGTTGACAGGCAGCTTGTGCAGGGGTGGGTGTGGGAGCAGGGGCAGAGCTAGACGCTAAGTGACTCTCAAACAAGTCAAAGCCATAGGGGTCAGTGGTAAGGTACAGGTCAGCTTCCTTGTTACCCGCCTCAAAGGCTTGGGTGTAAACAGGTGCCTCTACGTTCTGAGCCTTGCCTCCATTGAAGCTGGCTTGGCTGCTGGCGCCGTTGAAGATGTTGTTATTAAAAACCATTGTAAAAAACCTAGGATAAAATCACTAAAAGTAGAAATTTTAAAATTTAATGAATTATTTTTATTGTAATCTCAAGTCCATATTTGGAAGGTTCTCAAAACCTTTTCATACAAATCTGGAGCCATGAAAATGGATAAAATGCCTCTGGTCCTAAATTGGATAGCTGTTGATTGGCTGTTAAACTGTTATTTTTCTATTTTAGGCTGCTCATACTACACATCTTGTGTGAGTTCATTTTGTTTTGTGCTTGTGGAATCTTGCTTCTAGATTGCTCCAAATTTTGTTTCATTTTGGTCCTTCTGTTGGTGCCTCATATGAATCCTGCTTGGATTATAATATACTCCGGAATAGCATCCATCCATTTCAGTTGTTGTGTCAGTTCATTTTGTTTGTGGTTTGAACTACACCGCTTGATGTTTGATATAATTTTGTATGATGGGCTAGTGAAATTTTGTTTTTGGTTTGACAGTTCATTTATTAACCAAAAATATTTAAATTAATTGAATCCTGAATCTCGCGCAACTTGGATTTTGTTTAAATCTGAAATCATTTTTTTAAATCTGTAAGAATAAATTTTGCTTGTTGCCATAGCTTTTAAAACTACTGTAAAGCATCATGGCAAAAAATCTCATATAAAATGTTGATATATCAAGAAATAACAACTAATATTGAGGGTTAAGAAAGATAATTTTTAGAAAGGATAGAAATGAGGCTTTTGCCTTTGCAACTTTGAAAAATGTTTTTGGTTACCTTAAATTGGTATGGAGTGATTTTTCAGCAAATTGGGGAAGATAAAGTAGAATTAGTTATACTTATTTCAAGAGTTACAACTAAATCTTTCCAGGTGTCAGGATTTCTAGATAATGAATAACTAATAGATTCAACAAAATAATGAATATGGGCCGCAGTTTTGTGGAATCAATGATCAAATCATATCCTGGAATTAACATAATCCCTACTCCTAATTGATGAGCAAGACATGCAGATATTGTGTAATTAATTAGTCCACCTCAACAACCACCTCAAACATGCTTCTCATAATAATTACTATTCTAAACTTTAATAATATCCTAGAACAAGGGCCATCATATGAGCCATCATCTGAAACACTTCTAGAAGAGTTCAACATGGACTGGGCTGTCAGGGCAAACACTCTAAAATAAAAGGCTTTGAGCCTAGTGTATTAGAGTAGCTCTGATTAAGTGAAACAATCATCTCTATGAACTAGTAGCCAACCACTGCTAGTTAGCCCTGGAAGTGACCCAGGTAGACAGAAAGGATACCAATCTAGGGAGATTTCAAGTTAGCCTTCTGTTAAAACCACCCCAAAAAGGATGGGCCTCCTGTTGTGTTTACCTAATGCTACTTCAGTCTCTTATAGTGTTGTGAGCTAACTCAGATAAAACGCGGGCAGGCGGGCTGCCTTAAAGCCAGTCCATTAAAATAAAAGACTGATGATTCTGTATTGACTTAATGATTGATCCAAGTTCTATTTCCTTAATGTGATCCTCTCTTAAGCTTTAAGTGGAGAGCAAAAGATGATACTGTTGTCATACAGTATTAATTACTATAGTAAAATATAGAGACAACACATATTAACCTTTATCAAGAAGTAGGAAGAACTGTCCCAAATCCTTTGAGCCTTGGGCCCTGTCAGACTTGCTACTTCTGATGACAATAAAATATTCCAGGCCAAAGGTTCCGCCAAAGTCACAGGTTCTCTGTACTTTCCTAATGTTAGAAGACTTAGGATATCATCTGTTAGATGTTAAAATATCATGGTCCACAATTTTCTGACACCAGGTGTTTCTTCTTCCCAAAAGTTTAAGAGAGTTATGTTAAATGAAAATTTGATCTGGAGAATAAAAAAGATCTATATCTTTTCTAGTGGAAATTTAATAAATTGTTTTTTCTTATTGAATAGGCTTTTTAATAGTTGAATACTAAAATATTTTTAAGTGTAAATATTAGCTTATATAAATGATTCTTACACTAGAATCAAACTTTATTAAGACCACCAGATTTTAATCTAGGTATCATTGTATACAGTAGTTTTAAAAGCTATGGTGCTAAGAAAAAACTCATGTGTAAGCAAAATTAACTCATCTGTAAATAATATATATCTCAGAAAAAATAGAAGTGAACCTAAATCTAGCATCAAAGAATATAAATTCATTTTTAAATTTTGTTTGCATCTGATTTGATGTTGTTTAATTATGAGTTGATTTTGTTTACTGACAAGTATTTTTACTTAGTGCCATAGCTTTGAAAATCACTGTAATTTTTTTCTTTTGCACTCAAAAATATTTTTAAAATCATTTATATTACTAATATAAAGCTGGTTTTCTTTCTCTTTTAATGTTTTCAATATCACACAAAAGTGACCATCAACAATTCTTTTTCCATGACATTCTACAAATCTATTGTATTTAATAGACCATTGAATGTATTTTGATGCCTCTTTAAATATATAAAATAAGAATTCATAGGATTTAGAATGGTTTCCATTATCAGGCCATACTTTAATATTATTTTTTAACCTTATCTTATTTGAGAAGGCTTATTAGACATTCACCTGAAAACAAAGAATCATGGGACAATATTTGAGATAAAAAATCATGGTATTCATATTAAATTTATTGGTTTCTTTAAATACTAATGCAAATCCTAATAAAGAAATATGGTTTTTTTGAAATAAAACAGTTGCTGGTTTCAATTAGACCACCACCAACTTTTAAATTCTCCTTTAATATATAACTATAATACAAGATTCATTATCTAATCCATTGATATATTTTTTATATTCCCTATTTTGATGAACATACAAGTCTTGGTGCTAATTAATAGTCTTTAAGTCATTGTCTATAGATTCTGGTAATGGTAAGTTTTTACTTTCACATTTGTCTCTTTTTTTCTAGTTTGTTTTTTAAATTACAAATATTGCACATATTGGTTTGCTTATTACTTTTTATTATATTTTTAGGGATTAATTTATAGTAAGTAGAAATTGAAACCAAAATTTCATTTTTTATTTTCAGATTCTCATATATTTCTTTTTTTTGTTTTTAGTAAAGAATACTTATTTAAGTTGAGTATTCATTAATTTTTTTCAATGTCTTTATCAGGAAATCCTGATTTATCAGGGTTGACTGATCCATATCCTCATCACTAGGGCTAACATTAGACGGGTCACTTCCCAAAGTGAGACATATATTCTGGATGATGGAAAACCTTTATCATGCTAGTCATATGATTCTTATTTGGAAGATACCTGAGACATTCTGGATCAAAGATATTGGTCAATTGAGAAGCTCAAATAATTAAGTGTGAGCATTTGGGGATTCTTAAAGTAGACACTCTTTCACCAGATAGAATAAAGACAGAGTATTACAACATCCTGTTTCACCAAGAAATGGGGCAGAAAACCTCCTGTACACAGTGTGCATTACACCAAGCACAAGACAGGACCCCATACAATGGATGTCAACTTAGTTGGTTACAACTGAGTCAAGGAGAAATCTATGATGAAGAGGGAAAATTAGGCATATACTTTTTTCTCATGCCAAAACCATTATTCAGGTTTGGAATCCAACTCTGGGGGTTGAAGCTAGTAGCCTGGGGATGATAGGCTAGTTAACAAGAGTTAACTGCAGCCCATTACACTGTAAAAAAGCCATTCTAAGATCACCTGGAAGGCAGAAAAGTAATAATCACCAACATTACTACTCATTGAATAGTAGTAGTTTCAAGTATCTAAAAAGAGTGTATTATTGATACTCCAGATCCTGCCAAACCACCTCTGCCCAAAGCTGCCAGTGTTGCATCCCTTGACCACAGGACCTCTCTCATTACTTGGCTCCAGCAACAACAGAGCCCTGCCATTTGCTATATTAATCATCACACCAATTGAAAGCACATCTGTCTTCATACAAATTCACTTTTATCAACACAGACACAATTTCCAAAAACTATAATAAAAACCATCTCTCCTCTTCAAGAACACAAAATATTGACAGTCTTTATAATTTTCCCAGTACTTTTTCTTAAACTAGCTTGTTTCAAAAAAAATTTCTGGTATTTTTAATTATTTCTTTTTTAATAAATAGTTACAGTTGTTTAAAAGCTATGGTGACAAGCAAAAATGATTTAGATTTAAACAAAAATAACTCAGATGTGAAGAGAATTAAAAATAAGCAAATTTATATTAATTTACAATAGATTTGGGTTCATTTCAATTTCTTTACATCTGAGTTAAATTTGTTTAAATATGAATTATTTTTTGGTTTTTTTAATTAAGATTGAATTTTTATTTTATTTATTTTTCTTGAGTATTCAGACTCACTTTTGGTAATATTGAATCCTGTATCATTTAGCTCTTTTAGAGAGTAGCTAGAGGTAATCAGAGATTATAGGGCTGAAAGATGCTTTTGGGGAGAAGATTTTATCAGATCCTTTAAGTTGCCAATTAATTTCATTGGATTTTTGGGTTTAAAAAGCTGGCAAGAACTCTCTTTGCCAAATTCAGTTCTGTTTAGAAAGTAATTAATAAAGACATTAAGGTCATCACCAGCAATAAATGAAAATGATTTATTAAGCATAATGATTCTTTCTCATTTTGTTGATGCTCCCAAGAAGAAAAAGAGCTGTATGGCAGAGATAAAGTTAACAGATTTCATAATATTAGGTTTAGAATTGTTAAAAATTAGGTGCTTGGTAGAGATGTCTAGTAAAAGAGTACTGGTTGCAGGAATAATATATTTTTATGAGAAAGGTTTGAAGTAAAGTCTATGCAGTGTTTTAGCTCTTATATACCAAGATGAATGGCACAATTATGAAAGAAATAATGTGATAGCCTTTATTACAAATTTCAACTTGAATTTATATTTCTAGGATAAATGAAATACCCAGTTTTCATGCACAGGTGATATATGTAGAGCAGCTAATAATCATTATTATATCATATTTTGTAACTGTGCTGTTTTAGTAGAGTTACAAGGGAAAATATTTAGAAGATAGATAATAATCTTTATTGTGAGATAGTGATTATATGGTTCATGTGAATAAGGATAAAGGAACATGATTGGTGATCACACGGCTGGATGGAAGAGGGGGTGGCTTGATCCTGGTAATGAGTCAAGCACCAAAACAAGGTATCCGCCATAAGAGATCATCATCTGTTCATGTTGTTGGATTTGGTAATTTGAGTTGACTTCTAGTCTGGCTTTGGTGCCGGATAATCAGTGCGGTCACGACCCCTTGGGGACCTTGCTGGCGGGTTGGCTGCGGTTGACAATATCCTCTTTGTAATCAATCCAAATCAATTAAAATGATGCATTAACTTAATTTTAACTCTTCTGGATATTTTTAAAATGATAAAATAATAAAGAATCCCATTTTTAAAATATGCTGAATTTGAGGGTTAAAGCTCACTTGAACCTTAAAATTAATCTGAACAACAATTAATCAAACATCTTAACTTCAAACTATCATAAAATCCTAAAGAACTGAACTTTTTGAATAAAATAAATGCAAAAATAAAACTATAAACCTTATATTTAATTTTTTTAAATAAAAAAATTATACTGTATAGTGAAAATTTAAGTATTTTTAGCTTTAAAGTGATCTTATTTATATCATTATCAAAATAATATGATAAAACCTGTTATATGCTCTTTTAAATTAATTTGCTTTAATATTCAGCAATTTATAGATATTAATATTTTAATACGAATAAAAAGATAAGATTCTTAGCTTCATTTTGATAGTTTATAGTGTAAAAAAACATTAATTTTTCATTGAGTTATTACTGTTTAAATATAAACATTTGTATTTTTTAAAATTGAACTGTGTATACTTCGACTTGGGCAGCATATGTATTAGAAAATGGCCTAATCCCTAAAATAATGACCCATATGTTCGGGATTTGGTCAAGGATTACCCGCAGTTAATTAGCATCTTCGACAAACTCTTGTACAGTCGGAACTGTATCCATTTATACTCGCCTAGACGGAATGACTTTGGTTCTGGTCGGCATTGGGACTCTTAATTCCGGCCACATCAGGATAAATTTGTAGTTTAAAATGACGTTGATTAATCCGAGAATCGGAAGTACGTCTTGTATCGGACTTGATTCTCCAAGCAATCAATCGAACAGTGGAATGGTGCTTACAGATATGTAATGTTGCTACCACATGAGATCAGGCTAGCCAAGCAACTATAACATTTATGCTAGACAAGCGGAACCCAAGTTAATGTCATCTAGAGTAATTACAAACAGAACAAGAAACAAGTTGAGAACAAAAAACCATTCTAGTTATCCGAAACAAACAATCTAAATCAAGCTGATAAGAGCTATCCTTTATCTAATATTGGATCTATTTCGAGATCAACACACCGACATTGGTTGATTGGTTAAGCAGTATCGCAGAAGCTAATAGTTGTCGTTCCAGGGCCAAGATTGGGCTAAGACAACCCCAATCATAATTGGTTGAGTCACATATCTAATGATAAAACCAGGATCCTCGTATGCATTCAAATGTGATGTCATCAAAAAAGTTCAAATTTAAGTATGGGTTCCAACCCCTCAGCTTCAATCACTCCAGGACATTTCTGCACACTTTACTTGGCGAGATAAGGCTCATCATCGACCCTTACTTCCAACATCAACATGAGTACTTTGCAAGCTACTGGTCTATTCATTGCACTTACCACTGTCCTTGTGCGCTATTTAAGAAGTGGCGACCACCTCCCTTGGTACACTCGGCTGCTTGGTGTCTTTAAGCCCTCATATCCTATAGAAGGGACGGTCGAAGATGGCTTTGAAAATGTAAGGGAAATGTTTAAGAAAAACTTTGAGCTTGGCAAAGAGGTTGGAGCATCCGTAGTTGTCTTTTCACATGGAAAAAAAGTGGTTGAGTTGTATGGTGGATTCAAAGACTTCGAAAAGAAGATACCATACACCCGCGATACACTTCAGTTGGTTTATTCTACTTCCAAAAACATGGTAATCTTTTTTGAATATAAAGATTTAATTTTAAAAGGAAGCAGTTGCTGTTGCTCGTCTAGTTGACCAGGGGCACTTGAAATATGAAGATAAGATTTCAAGCATTTGGCCTGACTTTGGTGCAAAGAACAAGGAAGATGTGACAGTCGAAGATTTGCTTAGACATGAGGGTGGCGTATCTTACTTTTCAGATCCTCAGCCTACTTTGAAAGATTTAGTGGATGACGAGAAGCGGTACAAGTTGTTGGTAGATCAGCCCCATCTTTGGGAGGGGAAGAAGGTGAGATGTTACCATGCTGCTACTCGTGGATGGTATCTCAACGAAATAGTACGTCGAGTCCATCCCCAGAAGCGCACGCTTGGAGAGATTTACGCCAAAGAGATCAACTCACTGCTGGATGTTGAGTTTTACCTTGGATTATCAAAAGAGAACATGCATCGCCGGTCAACCTGGTACAGCGTCAAGAAATTGGATTTTCTTTCAAGACTCTTTTTACCAAGCTATATCCTAGGCCCCAAAGCTTCTTCCAAATTCCGAGGTGATATGTTTAAATCTGACCATCCATACCATAAATTCGACAAGTTAAGAAAAGGAGAAGATGATTTTGAAAATGGGGAAGAGATCCACATGTCAGAGATTCCGAGCTTCAACGGATTTACAAATGCCATCTCAGTAAGGGGTTTCAATCACAACTTAGAACTGATATTGTTTAGCTTGCCAAAGTTATGTCATGCTTTGCAAACAAGGGGTCTTTTGAAGATGTTAATCTTATTACTGAAGCAGGGATTGGTAATGCCATTTCGGATTGCATTGAAGAGATTGACACCTTTATATGTTACAAAACTTGCCTTTCCCGAGGGGGATTTGGAGTTTACACTTTGCCTGAATTTGGGGATGTGAAATTTTATGGTTGGCCGGGCTTGGGAGGTAGCTTTACCATTTTCAATCCCGAGCATAATTTCTCCATTGCATATGTCCTGAATGGGGCAGGCTTAGATGGTATTGGTGAAGGTCGTGCCAACGTTCTTTTAGTAACTGCTTTTAAGGCTCATATGAAGCTTCATTACAATAAATAAGATATCTAATTTTAACTATATATTATATATATTATCCTAATATTTCCTACTGCTAAAAATTTAAAAGTTATAGTTTGATTTTTTTCTAAATGTGGCTGCTGTGAGCAAGCCAAGCTTTATGTTACAACTAAGTTTCCAGACTCGCCTGCTAACATATCTTACGATACACAGGGGGTGCTCAATGAGTTGCCCCTTGATGTATCTAACGACATGGACCAATCTGATGGTAATATTGAATGGCAGGTACTTCATCCTAATTAGGAGCATTACCAATTCAACCTGCTGATCCCTGCACAAGTTATTCCTTGGCTTTGAACCTTACATAGAACCTCACACTATGCTACCCCCTTGTGGCCTTCCTCATATAGTATATTAATCACAATATTCTATAATAAACAATACCTTATTCTTATTATTCTGTCCTTTCTATTGGACTGTTGTCTTCCCCAATCCAAATAATGAATCCTCATTGGTTCAGTTGCAACAGTGATAGCAGCGGTAGGTTAACAATCTACCTAAAACAAAATCCCCCCTAAGAAAGGACGGAGTATGGGCTGTATGGCTACTCCCCAACAAGAAATTTTCCTGCCAATCCCTGAGGGGGACATCCTGACGGGTATGTCATCTATCAATACCAGCTAGTCCTCACAAGCATGTACAATCAGCTCTGCCTCGGGCAGCGTGATACTAGTGTCACCCCATCCCAGTCAGACCTGTCACAATGCATGCTCAACCTTCAGATAGAATCCTTTGCGGGTGGCATTGAAGGGGCCAACATTGTCAGTTGGCTCCAGTCCACCAAAACCCACCTCCGTATCTGTCAGGTCCCTGAGTCCATGTGGGTTACCACTACATCTGGCCACCTCACAGGGCCCGCCGCTGTGTGGTTCACCAACTGGGCCAGTCAAGAACTCGACGTTACCTGGGCGGCATTCCAAGATGCTGCAAAGTGCCGCTACAGCGAAACCTTCTACCCCATTGTTATGGGAACTCCTCTTCTAGCAATCAAACAAACTGGTTCCGTTCCTGAGTACCTTGCCGCCTGGCAACAAGCCCTTGCTGCCGCCCCAAAGCTGTGACTGACAGAAATGCAATGCTACTCACTCTCATCATCAATGGGTTAAAACCCCATATCTGCAAGTGGGTCCCTGTAGGTTGCTGCACCTCCATCAATGACTGCTACAAGGTCATTGTGAAGGCTAACAACCAGGCTTCAATGGGCTTTTGCTGTATCAGTGACGCTTCATCCCAACCTCATACAACACCTAGCAGTGGCCACAATCAAGTGGGCTGCCGCCAGCCCTGTCAGCAGGAGAATGGAACTAAACACCACCGCGAGGGGGAGCTCCAGCTAGCACAGATTGAGGATCAAGGAAAAGCCTGGGAGTTGTGGCAACAAGAGACCCTACAACCCCACCTGACCCATCCTCTCAATCCTTGCTCGCAAAAAACCCCTGCAACTACAACATTCATGAAGTCAAAACCCTGGACGTCTTCCAAGTTCACAGTGACAACCCTGTACTACAAGCAAGCCACTCCTCAAATAAAGTAACCCACTTATCCTATCCCTTCTGTTTCCGTGAGAACACTCACAAATTACTGGTAGATACCAGGGCCAACCACACTATGGTGGACCAGGCGTTTGCCAACTTCCAACAACTGGATCAAGTGCCTAGCAGGTTCAAGGCAGTACAAGTAGCTGACTCCCGTAGAGTTACAATTACCCATGAGACGGTACCCTTCTCTGTGAGGATGGGGAACATCCAGGTTAAGCTCTCTGGGCCAATCATGGCAGGGCTCAGCCACAACGTAATTGCTGGCCTTGACTGGCTTCAGCACAACCATTCCTACATTGACTGGGATACATCTGTTATCACCCTTAATAGAAATAGGGTGGGCTTTCAGATCTACCCTGTGGAAATGAGCAAGTTACTCCACAATACTGTGTTTGTTAAGATAACAGAGACAGGCTTGTACAACTTCAAGGGGGTAAACTAGACTTCAACCAATGTTCAGTCAAAGTTATCCACGCTAAACCATCTGCAGTCCCTCCCTTGGCCACCTTACCACCACCAGCGCTTGCTGCACTCCTCAAGGAGTACAAGGACGTGTTCAGTGAGACACTTGAACAACTACCTCCTTCCCGGGAGATCCAGCACGCTGTGCAACTCCAAGGATTGTTACCTAAAGCACAACCAATCATATTGTCTTACACCAAAGGAAGATGAGACCCTCCGCCAGCACCTTGTGGATGCGCTTGATAAGGGCTTCATTTGCCCCTTGCTCTCTCCATACAGGATGACTGTCTTCTTTGTAGCCAAGAAGAACGGGTCCCTTTGCCTGGTCACAGACTACCGCGCCCTAAATGAGGTGACTGTTAAGAATAAGTACCCCCTGACGCTGATTGACAACCTGTTTGATACACTCGTAGGTGTGAAGGTCTTTAGCAAGATTGATCTCACTGTGGGGTGCAACCAGGTCCGCATTGCACCAGGGGACAAGGCAAAAACTGCCTTCTGCACCCGCTATGGGTTGTTTGAGTATCAGGTCATGAACTTTGGAATGACCAACACTCCTTTCACCTTTGCCATGTTGATGAACAAAGCATTTGAGGAACTGATTGGGAAACGTGTTGTTGTGTACCTTGACAACATTATTGTCTTCAGTCAAGATCAAACCACACATCTCCAACACCTCCATGCTGTCCTTGACACCCTTCAGAAAAACCAGCTAAAAGCTAAACCCTCCAAATGTGAGTTCCTCAAGTCGGAGCTGTTATTCCTTGGGAACACCATCTCTTCCCAAGGGATAAAGCCCAAACCTTCCAAAATCAAGGCAATTACCAGCATGCCGCCCCCCACTGATGTGGGCCAGGTGCAGACATTCTTAGGCATGGTTGCCTACGTGCGCAAGTTCATTTCCAATTGCGGGAAGCTAATTGAACTCCCACCAAGCTCTTCAACACCAAACAGCGCTTTCATTGGACCCCCATCAGAGATTGAGCCTTTGAGGTGCTGAAGCAAAGTCTCATAATAGCACCAGTACTGCAGTTTCCCAATTGAAACCATCAGTACAAACTTGAGACCAATGCCTCTGACAGGGCCATAGGGGGCGTGCTAAGGATAGAAAAAGACAATGGCGCCTTCCTCCCCGTGGCATATGAATCCAGGAAACTTATCAACTCGGAGCAACACTATCCCATTCATGGAAAAAAATTTGTGGCAATCATGCACTGCTTTAAGAAGTGGTGCTGTTACCTGGAAGGGGCCACTTTTCTACCCTGTTCCTGACAGACCACAAGTTGCTCCAGTACTTTAACATGCAGTCCCACTTGACACACCGTCAAGCAGGTTGGGTTGAGCGTCTATCTCCCTACCAGTTGCACATCAAGTATAAGCCTGGGAAGGAACTTGTCACAGCCAACGCCCTCTTGCAACTCTACATAGTGTCCATCACTGGGGACAATGGTTTGGACCCAGATTGGCCCATGCTCTACCTCTGCCCTGAGGCAACTTGCTACAAAGGCCTTAATTTGGTAACCATCTCCAAGTTGAACAACAAGAGTCAGTTCACCACTGATGCTGGTAACGTCTGCCGCCGGGCAGAGACAGGTGAAAAGACGCCTTATATTCCCACCACACAACAAGGTGACACAATATTGCACTACCACCAAACCCTGTGTCACATCAGAGGGCGTATCCTCTTTGAGATCATGAAACAAAAGGTTTGGTGGCTGTGCATGCGTCAAGACATCTTGGATCTCCTTGAAACGTGCGTGCTGTGTGAAAAGAATACATCCAAACCTGCACCCCCTAAGTCTGTCCTGCCCATCAAGGCCATGGAACCCTTCAAGCAGTGGGCTCTTGACATTGTGGGGCCACTCCTCAAAGACAGACTGGGGAAGAAGTACATTATCACTGCCATTGACTACTTCACTTGCTGGCCAGTGGCCTGGGCAACAACTAACCACACTGCCACCACCATCACCCGCTTCATTGGCAAGGAAATTGTGGCCCGCTTTGGGCAACCCAAACGTCTCATCACAGATGGCGGCCCTGAACTCATTGGGCATATCATGAAGGCATACTGCGCCAAGAACAAACTCCAATGTATAGTTACGACCCCCTACCATCTGCAAGCCAATGTGCGTGTAGAACAGTTAAATGGCTCACTGGTTCAACTGATTGCTAAGCTCTCACAAGAGCACCCCAACACCACATGGACTGAACACCTGTCTACCACTCTACTTATCCTACAAGCAAGAATCAACAGGGGCATGGGGTTCAGCCCCAGCACCCTGGCCTTTGGGACGCCTGATAGTCTGACAGGAGTTAAACAGGGAAAGCTACAGTCCAGAGTTCCCAAAAAGCCTCCCCTAGTAACAACCCCATCCCTAGATCAATGGCGTGCCAAAGCCCAGGAAATCAAACACAAGCAAATTAAAGGGGGGGACAAAGCACCTCAAAGCCAGGTATGCCATAGGTGACCCCGTCTACACCCTCAACCCCAATTCTGCCAAGTTGGAGCCCAACCACCTAGGGCCCTTCAAGATAGCCGCTGTCTACAACAATCATACCTATCAACTTGAAGATGCCCAAGGGAATACCAAGAAGCTTCACCACAATTGCTTGCGCCCCTGCCGCACCATCCCCACACAAAGGTTGTTTGTGCGGACCTTCCCAGACCTTCTGCAGACTCTGGTCTGGGTGTCTGACAACAAAGCAGGGGGCAAGGGGAGTGTTGCAACCAAGTTTCCAGACTTGACTGCTAACGTATCTTATGATACACAGGGGGCGCTTGATGAGTTGCCCCTTGATGTATCTAACAACATGGACCAATCTGATGGCAATATTGAATGGTGGGTACTTCATCCTAATTAGGAGCATTACCAATTCAACCTGCTGATCCCTGCACAAGTTATTCCTTAGCTTTGAACCTTACATGGAACTTCCCACTATGCCACCCCCTTGTGGCCTTGTGGCTTTCCCCATATGATATATCAATCACAATATTCTATAATAAACAATACCTTATTCTTATTATTCTGTCCTTTCTATTGGACTGTTGTCTTCCCCAATTCCAAATCCTGAATCCTCATTGGTTCAGTTGCAACATTTACCTGAGCCAAAGTTCTATATTATAATCACATCAATCCAAAAAATGAATTTTAGCATAGTTTTTATATTAAAAAGTGGAATTCAGGAGCCTTAGCTTGGGTTCAATATAAAAAAGGTATGATATGATATCTCAGAAGTAGCACTTTATTACAGCCATCTCAAAACATGTCATCTCAAAAGTAATAGGAGACATGGTATTTTGAATTATGGCATTGCAAATAAGAACAATGTCTCAACAGGCTTTATTTCTCAAGCAAAAAACATCAAAAATATTTAAAGTCATGTATAGACTAAAAAATCTCAGGAATCTAAATCTGCAATAAAAGTTGGGGCTAATTATTAGCAAAATGTTTGTAAAAAGCTCTTAAGTCAAGGCATCCAAAAAATTCATTTCCATATACTATCTACAAGCTATAATTCATGGGACAGGAAGACATTATGTCAATTATTTTCCCGTTGACTGATTTTTAATCAAATTTGGTCCAACTATAATTTTTTTCTATGCATTTTTTTACTTTGCAATATTAAAAAAAATCAAAATACAAAATAAAGAAAGACTCTCCTATAAAAGTTATTCTTTGAAACTTTTAATATTCTAGTTTTATTTTCTAGCAGTGAAATTTAATTAATTAGCTTTCAAAAAGGTAAATATTTAAAATAAAGCCTCTTAAATACAAAAAATACAAATCAAAGATGATTATATGTGTAAAGCATAGCCTTCATTAGTAAATAGATTATATTCAAAATTTTGATTTATTGCAAAGTTAAAATTTTCATATACAAAGAAAAGAATAGTTGGTTCAAATTTGGCAGAAAATCAGCTGACAGAAAAATGATTAACAGAATATCTTCCTGCCCCTAACTTATACTATATATGAAATGATTATATGATAAAGAAAAATAAAATATTAAAAACCAAAATAAAAATGGAGATGTTAAGCGTTTATTAGAAGAAAAGCTAAAAAATTGGCTAAAAAGCAACAGAGATGACTTACAGGTGCTCAGGTTAATATCCTTAGAATAGTAGGCAAGGACTATATCACAGATATTTTAATACTTGATAACAGCTTTTTCTATCTGGGGATGTGGTCCTTGTTTTTCATGCTAGTCTCAAAGAGATGAAAAGAGATAGACTTCTGGGCATTGAGATAAAATAATTTGTTAAACTTTGGCTTCTTTACTCTGTATCTGATTGTAAACAGGATTTTTCATCACTCAAGATAAGATGCAGTCTTGACCAGGCTATTTTTTTACCAGCTTGAAGAAATTTCAGCGAATAGAGCCCCCAATCTTTTTTATCTGGAGTTCTCTTTGAAAAACTTCAATCAATTGAGTTTTAAAGTGCTTGATAAATACAGAAAAGTTTTGTGGTTGGCAATCATGTAAAGATAAAAATAAAAGCTTCATAAAATGCACTGAAATCCTTATTTCTCACCAGATCTAGGACAGCAAAGTAATTGAAAATGTCTTTAACCTTTTATCCTACAGTGTTGATAAACTTGTTCAGATATGATAAATTTTAAAGGTGATAACAAAGTGCTTACCAGAAGTGAAAATAGCACCTCCAAAAAGTTATTAAATATCTTTACAAAGATACGAGCCTAACCTTGCTTAAAGTTTACCACCAGATGAGTGAAGTAAGGCACAAATTTAGCCTGGTTTTTTGAGTTTTCATCCTCTTTTTCTTGAGTGAAGAACATTTTTTGCTTTCTCTGGTCTTATCAAGATGTTTTTCAAAGATAGAAATGATTCCATTCAGTTTATTCTTAAGAATTGTTAGAGTGAAAGCATAGGTGTCCTTTTTATAAGAAAGGAAATAAAATACAAAGAAAAATAACAAGATTGACAACCTACCTGTGAATATTTCAAATCTGGATGAAAAGCTACAGGCAGGTGAAGGAGGCAACATATGTAAGCCAGGTTTTGTACTTAAGAAGTTTGTGCAAATACTGGGCTGGTGGCAAAGAATATTATTCTCTTCTTGGCATTAACTTTATCATCATGAAAGAAAAAGCGCTCCTCATGCCTTAAAAGCTTATGCTTCTCAGTTAGTATAAACTGATCAAGTAAAAGTGTCACTTACTGCCTCAGTGCTCAGAGCATATCACAAGCTTTAAAAACCTATTAAAATTTGTCTAACTTACAACAGAGGCAAGTTGAGAATGATTAAGATTTAGAAGAATTTTGTCAAAAACCTTGATGGAGAGTTTCTCTTTAGTAATAAGAATGACCTGAAAAAGAAACCAGAAGCTCAGATGATAGAGAGATTCAAACAGCTCAGTGCAATCATGATTAACTGTTAGGGCTTTGAATCTGGTGAACTCATAAGATGGTGATCTTTCTAGGCAGCCAAAGTTATAATATTTATAGTGGTGCTAACAGATGAACTAATTTTGTCATTATAGTTGAAGCTGTAAACCTTTTATTCAAAAGTAAGGCATCCTTCTTGAATATAGTAGATAGACTTCTAGATTTTGGTGTGAACTGAAAAAGAGCCTTACCTGTTGCAGATGTTTTGAAATATGTAAATTTGCCACAGCTTAGACTAATTATCAGCAGTAGTATCAGGCTTGTACTGATTCTTCTATTTCTCCTCAGGCTTTGATGATAGTTCATAGTAATTATTAAAATCAAAATATTTTCTTGGGAATAATAAGAGATAGTAGAAAAAAGAGTGAAGAGAGATTGGGATAGTTTTCTCAGATCTGTTTAAGATGCAGGGATCTCAGGAGGAGCTTTTGCTTTGAAAGGTTTTATTCTTAGGAAAGCCAAGATCTTCTTAGCTTTGAAAGAATCTTTATTGTCACTGGAGGCTTTTTGAGGCCTTTAATGTAGCTTTATTGATGGATTTGGGAGACATCTAAGTGAAAATTAGTATCAAAATATGGCTAACTTGATGACAATTTTCAGAGTAAAAAGAGAATTTTTGAAATATGAAAGTATAAATATTTTTAAACATCATTGTAGAGAAAATTTTAAAAGTATATATCAAAAATGGTAAGATTTTTAGTTTAAAAATAATTTTTATTAGTAGTGTAAAAATGCAAAATTTTAAGATTTTGGCTGCAAATGTGTTTCTAGATGCTGTATTTGAGATGCTGTTGGGCAAACACATAGTTATTTTGCATATTTTTTATTTTAAAATAAGAAATATATGGTGGAGCTACCACAACTGGACCAAAATTAAATATTAAAAATTTAGAAGCTAGCATATACAGCTGGGGTTAAAAATTACCCAGCTTTTAGAGGAGATAAAAAATACACATCTGCAAATTTTCAAAAGTCTTCTTCCTTCTTTTATTATAACAGTTTTTAGCTTTAAACAATAATATTGTAATATTAAAACCAAAATCAATATTGAGGAGTTGATATAGAGTATTGTGACGTTATAGGTAATGTCTCTTTATTTATCCCCTTATATTATTTACACCATAAATATTTTGGGATATCAAAACCAGTGGAATTTAAAACAATTTAAATTGATATGGCATAATTTATCAATTAAATACTGAAACACCTAGCAAGTAAATTATTAGTAATCTTAAAATTAATGTATCTGTGTCTAGATAAAAAAGATTATAACAATTTTTTGGATGGCTATGATAACCAATGTTAGGAATATCAGAGTAGCTTTGTTTTAGGTTAATTCTACTATTAATGTCTTGGGTTAATTCTATGGTAAAGATTTATGGCATCATACAAAAAGCTTTAGTTTAGTGTAGATGTGAGATTATTTAATTATGTGATAAATGGCATAAATTAAAATGGTGTAAAGTTGAGATAGTTTAAACATGCCCCACAATATGTGGTTTGTTTGTAAATAAATCTAGCAGGATAATGTCAAAACAGCAGGCTTGACCCGCCAGAAAGGTTCCAAGTAAGCAGGTTTGTGACCTGCAACCTGACTATCCAGTCACTCAAAGCCAAACTAGGAAGTTAACTCAAATTTCCAAATACAACAACATGAACAGATGATGATCCCTGACAGTGGATACCTCAATTTTGAGCTTGACTCATTACCAGGCTCAGGCCTCCCCCTTCACCATCCCACTGTGTGATCAACACAATCATGTTCCTGTTATCCAAGATTCACAATGACTATATAATATTATCTCTCAATAAAAAATATTATCTAATTTCCAAATATTTTTCCCCTTGTAACTCTGATAAAACAGCACAGTTACAACAATAAGTGTTTTTAATTTGACTCAAAATGGCAGAATCAGGATGCTATATTTTTGAGGTGCTGTACTATAATTTTATATTTTATTTTACCTATTTTTTATTTTTAAGGATTCAATCTTATGATAAGGAGCGCCTTTTGGAGAATCTTTGAATATGAATTTAAGAAGAAGAGAAGTATATTTTATTGGATAATACTTTATACTTATATAGCTTTTGCTGTGGCAGGGGTTTAGTTGGATCAAACCTAGGGTTTGGTCATGTACAGGATGGTTTCAAGTCGCTGGATACTTGGACAAGTCATGTGATTTTGATTTTTTGCCTTTCTTGGTATGTAGAACGGTATATTGGATTGACACCAAACCAGGAAATGACTGGATGTTAAGTGTGTTGGCAGTGGCCAGAATAACCATACATCCAGCTCCTCAACACCTCCCGTAAGGGATTAATCTGGTACATCAGGAGGGGGCTTTGTCTTGACAGCTGCCACCTGATGTTCCTGGAGTTGTTTTCTAGTAGGTACTAGCCAAGTCAAGTGTTCCCCTTTTCTGAGGCAAAGGCGGGATCTGTGGTATTTCTTGATGGCAGGGTCTTTGACGCCTTGGAACTTAACTAGATAGGTATTTCTGTCTGGTTGGTATCTGATGAATCTTCCTGGTCCTCTGTGTACTGAATCCAACTTCTTCCTGTCCCCGCTAGGAACCATATGGGGGAGTTAATTGGAAGTGGTTCCTCTGTAGAGGTTACCTTTTGTGCTTTGAGCCTTTTGGTTTCTGCTATTTTAGCTTTGAGGAGTATGTGTTGTAGAGCTGGTGCTTGTTCTACTGTGGGGGGTTTTCCCGGGGAAATTTTCATATACAATTGGTTATTGTGGGTGAATATCTCTGGTTTGTATCTGTATGTTAGTTCAAATGGTGAGTAGAATATTCCTTGGTTGGTGCATACCCACAATACTAATAATGCATGTTTCACATATAGTGGCCATGTGTCTTTGGCTTTGACATCCATTATTTTCTCAAGGGTTCTGATGAGGCTGCTTTTTAGGTGTTCCACTCTGCTATTGGCCTGTGGCCTGTAGGGCAAGGTTGTAGAGTGTTTGATGTTTTTGAACTTTAAATTGTTGTTTACTAAATGACCTGATAGCTCTGTGGTTCCATATGTTATGATGTAGTCAGGAGTTCTGTAGTCAGCTATTATTGCCTTGTTGATGAAACAATTTATTGTTTCTGCTTTGTGGTTCTGTGTTTCTCAGAAGATGGGCCAGCATGTAGCAAAGTCAATTGCTATAATTAGAAACCATTGTTTAGTTTTTGCTTCTGGGAAGGGTCCCACTACATCCAGTCCCCAAACCTTGAATGGTTCAGGGTCTGGTAAAGATTAACTGTGGGTTGTGGAGCATTGGTGCTGGCGTATTTCTCACATACTGTGCACTTTTTCAAAATGTCAACTATGTCTTGTTTAAGATTGGGCCACCATACCATCTCTTTTAGAGTGAGGTATAGGCTGTTAGCCTTTGTGTTTCCTAGTAGGCAGTGATGTATTAGTATAGTGTTGACTCTTTGTGAGAGTGGGATGTAGGGAACATGTTTATCTTTAATGATGTGGTAGACTGTGCCATTTGATATGTGGAAATGTTTTTTATTCCTTACTAATGTATCATGGGTTAGTTGATGTGTGGAGGGGTCTTTACCTTTTGTCTTGTATTTGGTGTTATATAGATTGGGCCATTCAGAGTCCAGGTGATCAGGACAATCCTCTCTTGGCTGACATAGCCTAGAGAGATCATCAGACATGATCAGTTCTGCCCCCTTTTTATATTGGATGTCCAAATTGAGATGCTCCAGCAGGGACATCCATTTGGCTTGTTGCCGTGCAAGTGTGTTCTGAGTTTCAAAATAGATTAAGGATTTATGGACAGTTAGTACTCAGACGTTTAAATGTTCTTCTAGATAACATCTCCATTTCTTGCATGCGTGATATATTGCTAGAAATTACTTATTGTCTATTGGGTACCTCTGCTCAGTATTGGTTAGTTATATACTTTCATAACATACTGGCAGAAAGTCTTTATGCCCTGGCTGGTAGTGTGTAGGACTGCGCCAAGGTGGTGTGCTGGCATCTGACTTGAGTTTGTAGCATCCGTTGTTATTAAGATATTGCAAGATTAGTGCTTCAATCAGAGCTTGTTTTAGTAGTTGGAAATTCTTGTTGCATTCTGGTATCCAGATAAATTTCTTTTTGGCATTACCTTTGGTTAGGTCATTGATTGGTGCAGTGAGCTTTCCGCAGTCTTTGACTTATTTCCTTAGGTAAGCTACATTCCAAAAAAGCATCTAACTTGTTTAACAGAGGTGGGGTGTTGCATGTTGTTTATGGCTTTTATTTTGTCTGGATCTGCTTTGATGCCACTTTCAGAGACAATGTGGCCCAAGAACAGGAGTTCCTTTTCCATAGATTGGCACTTGCTAGGCTTTGCATAGAGTTTGTGCTTTGCAAGTCTATCAGTTGTCTTGCGGACATGTGTGAGGTGTTCCTATTTGTTTTTGAAAATACAATGATATTGTCAAGGTAGCATAATGTATTTGAGAGACCTCTTAGTGCTTTGTTCATCATAGCAACAAACGTTACGGGAGCGTTGGTCATCCTAAAGGTAATTTATTCAAGTTGCCCAGACATTTCTGACTGGTACATCGGGCCCATAGGGCCAAAAGAAATGATCAAAAGTCTCATATAAAATATAAAAAAAGAAGAAAGTGGCAAGGAAAGCTGCAGGGCAGGGGGAGAACCTTGGGTGAGGGAGGAAGGTTGTGAAGAGGAAAAGCACTTTGAGCTATATATACCATGCGGGGGTAAAATAACTTTCAGGAATTTTTGGATAGTGGATCTGTCAGTTCCAGATTGAATTGCTATTGATCCCAGAAAAAACAGGCCATACAAAATTTGGGCCTTTGGCCCACATTTTTTTGTTGCTCAATTACATTATGTATGTATGGCCAGTGGTGTGCGTGTGGTTTGGGAGGGCCAAGATTTTGGGTTAGAGCCCTTTTTTGGGCCCTAATGATAAAAATAGTGAGTCAAGACTAGGAGAAAATCTAATTGAAATGTGCTAACCCAGAATAATCCAGGCAGAAATTCCCTTGGGCCGGCTGCCCATGTTTTTTGTTGAACAGCCTGATACACATTTTGTGTGGCTAAATCTGTGTGTGACTATGGTTTTAGGGCCAATGCCTAGGGTTAGCGCCCCAAAAGAATAGGATGTAATCTCTAGGGTCTGGTGTGGCGTGGAGTGGTAGATCAAAAGACTAATAGCTGATCCAAATTAATCTGGGCTATTAGCCCTTGGGCCGTCTGCCCGTATTTTTTGTTGGAAGGTCTGTGCCTGTTACAGGATGATCTATTATGATTGTGGCTGAGTTGGGGTGCGGAAATGCTAGGCTATGCCATCAGTGCAACTGGTGGATTCACAGGAGTACCAATCTGCTGATAATGTGGCTTTCACATTTTTGTGTTAACCGCTGGGCCACTTTTTTCTTAAATTGCTGGCCCGCCTTGGATTGTGAGGCACTTTGTGGTAAATGTATAAAGGGTCTGAAGGTGGAATTTGTTGTTCAATGGGAGCAAATAAGGTGCATTATTGAGGGCTGTGTTTATCCAAGAATGTAGTCCTTTGGCCCAGGTTTTTTATTACTAAATTACTTCCTTGCTTGACTGCTGCTATGGTGAACTCTATTGATCCAGATGCAGCTTCTTATGATCCATTATTATCTGGAAGAGTCAAGGCCATAAATTGGCCTTGCTCAAATCAGTTATTAGCACATCTGGGCCAATTGCTACTGCTTGAAGGTTGCAGGAAAATCCTATTCATGCCTGGGACTAGGACCAGAAATCCTGCGGGAGAGTTTGTCCCATTGGTGGGGTCCATCAGCCACTATACATTAGCAACCCCACCAGAGGTAGGACCACTGCTGTCATTAGCTGTGGCATATTTGGCTTTTTTGGGTGCCCTGGACTGTTTGGGATCCCCTACTGTGTAAGGGGATGGCTTAGTTATTGCGGCAAGTTTGGTCTGGACCTTATGTCTTGGTCTTCCATTATCCTGTGCAAAAGATGCCTGCTCCTGATTGGGTGTATCCCAGGTTTGAGCCTGCTGCATATTCTCTTGGGCCACTGCATTGTGGTGACTATCCAATAAAACATGGGCCGGGTTGGCCAAGAATTCCTGGGTTTGAACCTGCTGCAAATTCTCTTGGGCCACCACATTGTGGTGACTATCCAATAAAACTTGGGCCAGGCTTGCCATTAATTCCTGCACCACCAGTTCTGGAATTTCCATTGGTTCATCAAACAAATTGTCATTAATTGCCTGGGTTGCTTGTGCAGACGTTTGCATGGGTTGAAGTGCTTCTTCTTGGGCAGATTTTGTTTCCTTGATTGGTTGAGGCTGAGACAAATTATGAGCCTTTGCATGAGCCTTTTTCTTGTGGGATGTGATTGGTTTTACAACTGAATACTCAGCCATGGTTCCCCAGGCCACGGCTTTAAGAGCATTGGATTGGGTACCTGTTGGTTCACTGTTCTGGTGCTCCTTGGGAGTGTCTTGTTCTGAGGCCCAGACTCCTTCAATGGTTGTAGGACAGAGAGTCTCTCTGTGGCCAAGAGCTGAGAATAGTGCACAGATGAACAGAGTTTACTCAGTAAATACCTTAAACTTGCTACTAAGGGTGCCTATCTTCTTGAGAATGGTTGCACAACAAGGAATGTATTACAAGCTGTCATCTGAAAAGGGTTTAATCATGGCAATGGCTTTTGATGTGGTCAAGTGGCCATGTAAGGATTTTTGAGCAGTTCAAACTGAACTATTTCTTTATAATTGGCCAGACCTTTCTTGAGCTGGGATTCAACCTCCTATCTGGACATGTCTAATGGCAAGGCCTCAAAGGATATAAAGAGGGTGGCATCTTGATTGAACCAGGTGCAGGTGGTTGGTAGGAATTTCTGGGTCTTCTTACCCTTGGGGTCAGTGATCTCAAGAGTGAAGATTTCTTCAGCTGCCTGATCAGCATCCTATTTACAGAGGAATCAAAGATCAAAGAAGTCCTTCATTGGGATTTGGTGAAGTGACACAGCCTTGGGATATGCTGTGGCAACTGCTTTTACTGCCTCCTGGAACTAAGTAGGGTTGCCTTAAAAGTTGACTCTAATCCCATAGGGCACAGGGGACTTTTGGAGGGCTCTGGTATTATCTTGAAACCAGCGTTCAGTTGTCACAAACTTCATCCATTCTTCTGATGGAACAAATAGTTCATTCTTGATGGTTCTTGTAGTGCTCACCAGTTGGCCCTTGACAGGGCGTTTCTGGCCCTGGACCACCTTGGCCCAGGATCTGGAGTTGTTGGTTGTCATACCTTTCTGTAAGGGATTCCATACCTAACACAAATTGGAAACCAGACTTTAATTGTTTTAAAATTATTGAGAAACAAGAAGTTGCATTTTTAAATGCTAAAACAGAAGCCAAGGACAAAATCAAATCTTTTAATATAGTCAATTTGAAAACACGTTCAAATTTGATAAATGAATGTTTTAGAATCAATTTCAAATGCAAAAACAAAAGCAAATGTGAAAACCAAGATCAAAACATAAATTCTAATTCAAAATTGAAAATTAAGGTTCTGGACAACAATAACAACAACAATAATGATTCAGCATTTAATTTTGGCTCCAATAATCATAAAACAGCCAATCAATCAGGAAATAAATGTAAAGATTGTCCAAACCAGAGATTCAGGGACACAGGTAGCCAATCAAACCCAGTGAACCATCCAAGCCAAAGAAATACTGCTCATCCAGCCCCAGATACTATCCCCAACAATAGTAAGGTACAATACTGCAATGCAATATCCCAACCTGCCTCTTCTTGCATTGCAGGCTGCAGCCTACTGCAGTCCTGCAAGGCAATATTTCTCAAATCACTCTTGCAGATCCACCTGGTAACCACAATGTTCCCTTCCTCACTTGAAGTCAGTATTTAAACTGACAAATTCTTCCCCTCCAAAATGCTCCAACAATTTCTTTTATTCCTATCAAACCAATAAATCTATATTTTCAATTCTAAACACTTGATTAGTAGATTCTAAAGGTTCTTCCCCAACAAAATGAAGTTCATCTTCCTTGTATGGACTTTTTGTGTGTTAATCAGTTATGGGCAAGCAAATGTTAACTTTGAAAACCCCAAATCAACTCCTACTGACAAATCTGAAGACTCAATTTGGTATTGTTTTGGTCCGCCTCAATGACATGCCCCTTACATTGAGACAGCTCAATTTCCACCTATCATCCACCCCAAGGCCCACTGGTTGGTCTTGGGGTACACCAGTGTCTATTATCTCCTCAATCACTTCACTCCCTTCTTGGGAAGATTCTGCCTATTTGGTCACCTTCTACACATGTTAATGATAGGGATTCCAGTAGGTTCCACTCTGATCAAATTCAACTTGGGAGCTCTACTCCATTTAATTAGAGAAAGACTTCCCAATGAGTGGATCCCTGACACTTTCTTACCTATAATAAAAGCATGCAGTAAAATTATACTCTTATGCACTTTGATTGCTTTATTAATGCTTATATTCCAAAAAATGGAGCTAAGCTGTGAAAGAAAGGTGTTATCCCAAAGTTCATTTATTCAGGTTGCCCAGACATTTCTGACTGGTACAACGAGCCCATAGGCCCAAAAAAGGATGATCAATTGAAAAAAAGGGGGGGGAATGGTCTAAGGGGGAGGGTCCAAGGGAACCAGAGGGCCCAGAGAAAAACCTTGGGGGGAGGGGAGTGGAGGGGTGAGGGGCTGGTGGACTGTTTCTGGGAGGACAAAGACCGCATGATTCTGGACCAAAAAGAGGACCAGGCCAGGGATTGAGGACCATTTGTCTGCAAGCTCCCGGCACACTGTGCTAGATTGATTACCATAGAAGACCTGGCTCATGATCCACCCAAGTTTGTGTGCTATAAGGGAGTTAAGGGCAAATGCTGGGTGAGGCGTGGAGGTAAAGGACTTGATCACAGCAGAGTGGATCACCCACAACGCGGTGTGGAATACAGCTGCACAAAAGGACTCAGGAATTCTGGAAGGGGCATCAATGAAGAACCAGTCTACCTCTGAACCCTCCATTGGTGTGGAGTACGGGCAGGCAGGCCTGAGGATTGCACATGCATCTTGCCAGATTCTTCTGCTCTGGGGGCACTCAAAGAACCTGTGTTTCATGGTGTTGGGGGCCCCACATCTGTTGCAGGTGGGGTTTGGGCAGTTGCCTCGGTCAGCTGTGCGGTACACTCTTTGAAGGACCTTCCACATGTTTGTGCGCATTTTCAGATTGATCATGTCCTTGTGGCAGTACCGCCAGAACAGGTCTACCTTGAGACTGGTGTTGTTGTGAGGGAGTATCTCCAATATTTCTGGCACCTCCACTGGCCTTGGGGGTTCTGGAATGGGTGCCCCAGGGTGAGCCGGAAGGCCCATGAACATTGGGCGCCATACCAGGCCTGCCCTACCTCTATGGGCGGCTAAAGGTCTGAATGAGCCAATACTCCAATACTACTTGAACTCAGATAGCATGGCTTTCCAGAATGGGTCCATCCCTTGTGGCCCTCTTTCTGTTGTGACCTTTGATAGCCAGTTGTTGAGAGTGTGTTGCTTGTGAGCCGGGTTCAGGCCTAGAGCCCTGGTCCATTGTGTCCTGTATGCGTTGGTCCAGTGGGATTCTTTCACATGGGTGGAGAGTACCATGGAAATGGTGCGACCAAAAATCCTTGCTGAGTTCCGGCGCACATTGCACAAGCCCAGCCCACCTCTGAGCTTGTTGCCAATTAGCTTTTTAGTGGCAATTGGCTGGGTACCAGGTTGTCAAAGTGTGTGTTGCACAATCTTGTTGAGACTACGGAAGAATTGTGAGGAGAGGGGGAAGAACTGTGCAGTGTACCAGACTTTTGAGTATCCAAGTATATTTACTGGTTGGACCCTGCTAATCTGAGTCACCAGGCTGCACTGCCAGGAGGACATGGAGCGTGAAACCACACTAAAGATGTTTGATTCCATCACCTGTGTGTCAAAACCTCCTGTCATCCCAAAGTTCATTACTCTACATTTGAAGGATCCAAATTGCGTACAGAACACAGTTTTTGGTATGTACTTTTCCTTTACTTCAACTTGGTTGTAACCTGAGGTGAGGTCAATTTTGGAGAAAAATTTGGCTCCTGAGAGTCTTGCAAACAGATCATCTATAAGTGGAAGAGGGTATTTATTCTTTACTGTGCTTACATTTAGTGCTCTGTAGTCAGTTACTAGACGCAGAGTGACTTCCTTTTTCTTTACAAAGAACACTGCTGCCCCCCACAGGGATTCAGACGGGCAAATGAATCCTTTTGCTAGGCTTTACTCAATGTGTGTTTGAGGGTTTGGGTCTCCATTGGGGAGAGTATGTAGAGGGGTTCAGGTTTAGGAATGGCCTTACATAAGTCAATGCCATGTTTGACCTCCTGTTGGGGGGTAGTTCTGTTAGCTCTTCCTTAAATATATGAGCATATTTGTTTAGGAGTGCTGCTAGTTTTGGGCATTGAATTTTGGATTTTTGTATGTTATTTAATTCAGTGTACATCATTATGTGAAGGGTACTGTCTTTGGTTAAACGTTCTGAGTTGTCCTGATTTATGACTTGGACAAATACTGTGTCTCTTAGGATGAGATTTCTAGGTTCTTTGAGAATGTTGAAATTGACTCCATTGTGTTTGATGGTCATGGTTTTTGTTTTCTAACATACGCTGGGGTTCACTCGGGTAAACCAGTCCATGCCTGCTACAATGCCGTAGTTTATGTTGTTTATAAAAAGTCCTTTGATGGACATTTGGATGCCTTGGAAGTCAATTCTAAAGGGAGTTGTTTTGCCTTTGATTAGAATATTAGATTTTCTGCCATCCTGGCAAATTTGAAGTTAGATTTGACAACTGGTATCTTGTATTTGGTTACAAGTGGTTTGCTTACCATGGTGTGTTGTGCACCAGAGTCAAATAAAATTTTATGTGTATATGATTTATAAGTGCATGGGTAGACAAGAAGTTGTGAGCAATCTTTAATTTTTATGTTCATAAAAATGGAGGATTGTGGGACACGTGGGATGCGGGCAGCAAAGTTTGTGCCTTTATACAGTTTCTTGTCAAGTTGGGGGAGACAGGGGCACTTAAGCCTTTACCCCCTCCTCTTTTCCTTGTTTCTCTGTTTTGAGACCTTTGAGGTCAGAGAATTTGGTGTCAGATTCATAGTGGGTTGCTGTTTCAGCATTGTTCACTTTGGCAGTGTCCTCTTTCTTGGGATGGGAGCAGTTTGCACTCTAGCTACAATTGACATTGTTACAATTGGAGTTGCTGTTGCTATGGTTGGTGTTTTGGCACTTGTTTCCATTAGAATTTTCTCTGTCATTGCCATTTGAGGAGCAGTTGCTGTTGCGTGCAGCATATTCCATGTTTGTGCGTTTTTCTGTGTGCTTGGCTTCTGCAATGAGCGTGGGCAAGGAGGTGTTGGCCTCTGGGCAAATGAGGGCAGCAACAGAGGGTTTCATTATATTGATGTATGATTCTCTAGTATGTACAATTTCAGTTTGTGCTGGGTTTTGGATTTTGTGGTGTATTTCTTTGAACTCATTGGTATAAGCTATGATAGTGGTCTTCTGAGGAAGATTGCTGAGCTGTATTGCAATGTCTTGGAGGGATTTGGTGACACAGAAGTTGTGAGTGATGTCTGCTTTGAACTCTTTCCAGTTTTCAAGCTGGACCTCAGTTTCTGAGTTGACTCAGGTGGCAAACCAGTTAGCTGCAGCCTCATACAGGCGCTTGCTGGCTTCCTGGACCCATTTTTTGTGGGGAATGCAGCTGGCACAGAGTTTAGCAGCTGAGTGGTCTAGCCAGTTGATGCAGTTTTCCTTGTTTTTACCAAAGAACTTGTCAATATCAATGTATTTGGTGTTGGTAACTTCACCTGTGATAGGTGGTTGTGAGTGTGTTTGTGGTTGAAGAGAGTGACTGTATTGAATTATCTTGGCACATGCTTTGGGCATGACCAGTCCTTCAAATACAGTGCATCCACTAGGTATATCTTTGTTGATGTCGTGGGCACGGAAGTACGTCTTCCAGGTATCCTGTGATGTGGCCTGACATAGTATGTGAGAAAAGGTGGGCGGGTTTGTTCAGTCATTTTCTCTTTCATGGGCATGGTTGAAAAATTGTAGCTGTTACCAGTGATAAGGAGCGCCTTTTAGGAAAGCTTCAAATATGAAATTAACAATAAGAGAAGTATATTTTATTGGATAATACTTTGGACTTATATAGCTTTAGCTGTGGCAGAGATTTAGTTGGATCAAACCTAGGGGTTGGTCATGTGCAGGATGGGTTTGAGTTGCTGGATACTTCAATAGTCATGTGATATTGCTTTGTTGCCATTTTCAGCATGTCAAACTGTATATTGAAAAGGCATCAAATTGGGCAATGACTGGATGTTAAGTGGGTTGGTGGTAGCCAGAATACTTGTACATCCAGCTCCTTGACACTTGTAAGAGTATGGTTGTAGGCATATAAACGTATTAATACAAGTTTTAAAGACTCTGAAGTCTTTACTTTTAAATCTAAGGTAAAAACTAAGTAGAGTGTAAAAGCAATTAGGTAATGTGTAAAATATATGTTTTATTGGAGAAAGAAGGGAAGTTATATAATAGAAAAGCTGCACGACAGCTGCAGGAGTTTTATATGCACCTGCACAATTTTTTGGGACATTACAGCATCTTTTTGGATCCACCAGGCTCTTGCATCTGCATTCCTTCCTTTTGGGGATGATCTGGACAATCCGACGGGAAAGAGTAAATGTATATTACTCCAGAGTGGGCTGCAGTTGCAGCTGCCCATTAGGGAAGTTGCTAGAAATTCCTGAACCTGATTCATTTGGATGTAAAAGGTTGTACAGAATGCTTTAACATCCAAATTTAATTAAGGAATGCAAATCTGTCAGATCTGACAGGTTTGAGTGCAAACTGGAATAGCCTTGACCATTAGGATTAATTCCACTGATAGCTTTGGCCATTCTAATATGCACCTATTTTACCACATTCATCCCAGATCAACTTACTTTTTATAAAAAAGGATGAAAAATGTTTCATAAATTTGGTGAGTTTACGCAAAAGAACTTGACAATCCTACATTTTTCCAGCAAGTTCTGAATCCACAATAGGAAACTTCTCATCAACATTAAAAACATATATTGCCAAATTCTTCACCAAACATAAAAGGGTTCACACCTTGGTCTATCTCAAAAAATTATTTTATACAACCCTATCAATGAGCAGCAAAGAAAACGTCTAGACACTTTCTTACAAATATTCAAAGAAATCTTAATACTAGCAAAACCATCTAAATGTATATTATTCAGTCAAGAAATTGATTCCTTATCCACTTAATTTTCAATAAAGATTCTTAAGAAACCAATAAGATTAAACCATTAAATATATGACAGAAAAATATATATCAGTTGGAAATCCACATTTTATTGAAATTATTGCAAATTTTATGAGGTTTTATTTCTATTTATAGCATCCTAAATTCTCAACTCTTTAAGATTACTAGGAAAATGTTAAGTTTTAGTGGATTCTCTGACAAGATTAAGATCACACCAATTAGAATAGAGACTATATGAAACCAACTGTTACAGTACCCCACAAGGAGCAGGGGCTATTGGTTAAAAATAGGTACTTCTTTCATGGCCATAGGCATTGTCTTCTTTATCAAGTCTGAGAAAGAAAATTCTATCAATGTAATATGTAGGTTGTGCCAGCTGAAATATGGAGAGCTCACTACCTGGTAAACAATAAGTATAACAATTTCATGATATAATGTATCATCAATTGGTTTTGTTATTTAGTTCACCAGATGAAAACAACCTATTCAGCTATAAAATATTAACTTTGTATAAAAACAAAAATCAACCTTTAAATATTATAGACCAAGCTGATCAAATTAAGTCAACATACTACATTCTCACACAATTTAAGCCTAGAGATAAATCTCAAAGTTATAGGTGCTTTATCCCATCTGTATCAGTGATACAACCATAGAACCAGAGGAATTGATCCTGACTGGCTCCTCCTGGTCATGTCAAACAAAAAGTGGATTTCCCAAAAGATTAATGAGCTTTAAAATGCCAATAATATAAAAAATAAACATTATTAAATATAATTTCATGATGATATCTACTTTAAAATCAGAACCTGAATGTAAAAATGCAGGATTGTCAAATCCTTGATCCAAATTTCAAATCACTTTTGCGGGATAACCTTTTTTAATTAAATTGAATTCTTTGTATTTTTATTTGGATTTTTAAAAAATGCAGGAACTCATAGACACTTTGCAAAGTTCAAGTCAAACTGCATGATTCCAATAGACAAAACAAATTAAATGGAATCAGATTTGAAGCCTTCAAATCCATCAACCATTTTCATTAAGTTTACTATGTTTTTTGGAATTAAAGGATTGACAAATCCAAGAACCAAATTTCAAATCACAAATTAATCCCACTGGTAAACTCATATAATAATTGCGGGATTTATAATCCAAATTTAATGTACATTAAGAACATTTGGAAGCACCAAACCAAATAAAGAAGCTCCACCAAAACTAAAATCAAATGAAAAATTCAATCTTGATAATCATGTTTAGACATAAAAAGTGATTAATCTTTAAAATTATCCAAATCAGGAAAGTATACAATACTATACACTTCAAATCACGGATATAGAAATTCTGTTACTATTCAAGGCTGAATCAAGAGAAAATAACTACTCACAACTAAACCAAAAATCCAAATAAATACATATTTAATCTAACATATATATTTTTATTTTATTTTTATGGACCATCAATTGCATTCCCAACCAGCCCCTGCACCAGCCTGCAGGGCAGCCTGTCCATGAGGGCGTCCCAGAGGGTCCAAGAATAGACCCAGAACCCAACTTGAGGGGAACAATGCCAACACACACGCCTCTCAAGGCGTCAGCGCCAGTCAACAACATCCCACATTACAAGCCAGATCACACACCCTGAATCCTAGATAGAAGCTGCTCTCAAGGCCTGCCACAAAAGTCTCCTACACCAGGGTCACCAGGAACACTGAGCTTACTTACAACTCTGCTGTGTACCCAGTTGTCACCAGGCCCCGCACTCTTGATCCAAGAGTTGCCACTTCCTGCCCCGCGTCTTTGACACCTCCTATGAGCCTTTGGCCACAACTGAGGAGCCATCTGTGCTTGTGATGTATTCCACCATTGACGGCGCTGGCGCAACCAAGCGTGATCCCACCTTCTACACAAAGGTCCACATCCACTGTGTTGATCCTACCAGCCAGGATGCCGCAGTGCCTGTCAAGGACCAGCATTGGTTGACAGATAGTGAGCGTGAAGCTATCCTCAACTGTTTGAACGGGGGATGGCAGTTTGGGATATTGTGTCCCAATTTGGAGTCACAGCCAGATATATTGGCAACATCAACAAAAAGTATGGCAACACCAGGCAAATTGTCAAATCCACCCAGGCTAAGCGGTAGCCCAGCCTACTTTAGCCCACCCATCTTGAGGCAATCAGACAGTGGGTGACTAAGGATTTCCACCTGGACTCACTTGCTGTTCAATCAATGTTGGCCACAGATTTCAGGCTTTCTGTCTCTAAAACCCTTGTTTACCAAGCAATGGTCAATTTGAGCTTTTCATAGAAGGTACTCAGAGTTTCTCTGTACAACAGAAACAGTGAGAAGACCATTAAGAATTGACACATTTATGCTAAGTTCTATCTGGCCGCAAAGGAGACTGGAAATGTCCAATTATTTTACATTGACAAATCATTGTTTTCATCCTTGCTCGGTCTAGGCATGGGTGGATTGAGAAGGGGTCCAATGATGGTGTAGAATATTGTGCAGCTGTCTGTTCCCAGACATATTCCATGGTTGTGCTTCTGGGTCCTCGCGGGTTGGACCAATATCAAATGATCAAGGGTTCCCACAATAGCAGGACTTTTCTCAATTTTCTCCAAGCTGTAAAGGAGTACCTCTAGATCAATTACAGCGGCACAAATAACATTGTTGTGCTTGATAATGTTGGGCTCCACAAAATGGATCTGGTTGTTTCTGAGTTTCCACTAATAGATAAAAATACACATTCAGACAGCCACCACCTGGCTGACTTCCCAATGAGACACTTCTTCCTTCAGCTCTATTCTCCATTTCTGAATCCAATTGAGGAGGTGTTTGGTTGGATCAAGAATAAGGTAAAGAAAGGCCTCCCTCAGGACACTGAGGATCTCTTCTACATTCTTGAGATCAGCCAATTTGCAATGCCACCCAATGTGGTGGCAGCTTTTTACAAGCACTCAGAATCCTTCTTCCCTAAAGCCCTTGCATCTGAGCCAATCAGATAAATGATCACTCTGGGTTTATTTGTTTTTTATTGTTTATTTTGTTTTTATTATAACTCAAAAATGATTAATTATATAGTATGCTGTGATGTTGAATTGTATTATAGACATATAAGAATGCATACAAAGTTAAGTAAAATTAATTATACTAGATATAGACACATATTTTTATTAAGATGTACCAAATATTGTATTGAATGTAGAGTTAACAAATAAAAAAATTAAAAAAGATAGAAAAAGATTAATTTTATTTAAATAATTGTGAACCCTTTTTAGTATCATTAACTTTTATTAAGCCACAAATCAGACTTTGCAAGTCATCATCTGACCTTATTGATTTAGTGCCACTATAGCCACACGACACAAAAACCAATGATTTTCATGTATCTCTTACTAATTAGTATTTAGGATGCAGGTTAAGCATATCGAATATATTTATAAAATCATATTACAAGGGAAAGGTTAATCAAGTTCTAAACAATCACTTTTTTAGAACATAAGTGGAGCAGGCTGCTTGATGCGGATAAATTCAGTTCTCATTGTTTAACTATATCATATATGAACACATACTTGACAAGCAGCTAAATAAACACATTTTTAAATCATATTTTATTATTTCACATGTTTGCTTACTATAACTACTGAATTATAATATATTTAGATATATTACTATTATAAGTTTAATATTTAAATTTAAATATTAAACTTATAATATTAAACTTTTAATATTTAAATTTTAAGATTACAAAAGGTTAATACTTAAATTTTAATATTTAAAATTTAATGTTTAATATTTAAATTTAGATATTAAAATAAAAAATCTAAAAAATAAAAAGTTTAAAAGTATATTGCAAAGGGAGATAATTTATTAGGGAGATGCAAATTATAAAGGGAATGCAATTATTCTGGGGAATTATACCATGAAATTAAAATTTCTGCTAATGTGTCTAAATGGGACCACAAACTCTTCTGTACACAGTGGAAAACTCTGGATGCAATTGCTAGAGGGGTGGCTCTCAGCACCCCAGTGGTTGCTGAAAGCTTACTAAAATGTAATTGGGTAAGCAAATTTAGTAGGAGTTGGTTCTTGGGAGGTATAGTGTATCTGTACAACAAACTAATATAAAAAAGTTGTATAGGACATGCTCTACAGTTTGGTAGCCCTGCAGCGGCTTAATTTTGTCCAGTGTCAGCTGGAAGACGTCCATTTGAAGGGGGACATCCTCCAGCTTTTTCATGTTGGATTTCATGATGCAGTGGATGATTAACCCGAGGTAAACAGTAAGGTGCAGTTGCTGTGAAGTATAGCTTTCTGCAAATATGCAGAATTTCTTGTATATACTGACTAATCTATTCATATAAGATGCATTTGAAAAGCTGAGTAAAGGCAATTCAGGCATTTTAGAGGGATCAGCCACCCATGCCTCTACAAAAGATATGAATAAAGGTATCATCTCATTAAATAAGAATATTTCACCTATTTGATTTGATATTGCTTTTATTAAGTTATTGAAGATTGCTGCCTTGATTTTTCTTGTGAAACTTGAAATTGATTTTTTTCAGGTTTATTTCATATGAGTTCATAGTTGAAAATTGAAATTGTTCAAGGCATTCAAAGATATATTCATTGAAATTCATGTTGACATTCATTTTAATTTCCATCATTTCATTGAAATTGATACTTGCACCTACTTCATAGGCTTCTCTGACCCAAGTTGAACTTCCTTCTGGCGCTTTGAATTCCTTATTCATTGCTTCTTTTATTGCATATTGATTGATGTTATTTTGAATTATTTTATTTATTTATTTTCTATTTATTTGAATTACAGAGGCTACCAGTGATGGGTAACCCCCGTAAACCCAACTGGGCATAAAAGCTGCCACTTCAGCAACCTTGTCCCCATTCCTAGTTATAACTAAAGTAAGTATAATAAAAACATAAATAAATTACTTATTGTTTCCCCCATGGCCCCCTCAGCCACTGGTGCCCCTTCAGCAAACTTCATGAGTGTTGGCTGCTCTTCATTTGCTTTCCTGGGTCTTATCTTCCTTATTTTCTGTGCTACTTGTTCTTCCTCTTGATTTTCTTTTGATAAATTTTCAGTATTTCTTCTAGCGCTTCTGCTTCTTGATTGTATTTCATTTTCATCTGTTTCTATTTGATCAGTTTCCTCTTCATTTGTGTTGATTTCCTTTGAGATTTCAGTTCCTTCAATCAGCTTGATTTTTTTGATGTTTTCTTTGGACCCTTTCCAGAACTCCCACAAATTTTAGACTACATCATTGAACTTCAGACTTGATAGAATTGTTCCCTGTATATTAAGTAACACTTCTTTGTTCTTTTCATCTATAATATTACCCAATTTATTCAGAGCATCTTCCTTTGACTGGATTAGTGGCTGGCCCCTGTTACCCAGCTTTCCTGTTACTAGTTCCCTGATAGTTTTTTCTATTTCAACTTCATTTTACAGGTGTGCTTCTAATTCATTTATCAAGTTGTAAATATTTGACATTTTGCTTGAATTACATCAAAAAACTGGTTTTTATAGTACTACCTTCATTGCATGAATATTTTTCATCATCAATAATAAATTAAGAGCAACAAATATAAATTTTCCATCAAAGTATTGCAATTAGACATCAACTCTTGATTTTGTGATATTATGTGCATAACTTAATGCATTTTTTTAATGAAATTCATTGTAAATGAGGCCTTTTTTTATTGTAATTTATTTAAATAGACTGTGTTTATATTAGAGAGCCATTAACACTTAGTACAAATATTGATACATAGTGCATTTTACAGCTTGTATATTTACCTATTGATAACAATTATGTAAACTTTCTATTCAGAATTTGCGAGTTGATAATAATTTAATGGGTTAATAAATTAATGTTTATTACCATTAGTTGGCAGATTTTCTTTGCTGTGGCAATTGTGCATTTTCTGATATTTACATACTAGTATCCAATTGGTTGGTTTCACATCCAATTGCACAGGCAATAGGAAACATGGTTGCCACCCCACAACTGGATGTGATTGGGGTGGCAACCATGTTACCTATTGCCTGTTCAATTGGATGTGAAACCAACCAATTGGATACTAGTATGTAAATATCAGAAAATGCACAATTGCCACAGCAAAGAAAATCTGCCAACTAATGGTAATAAACATTAATTTATTAACCCATCACATTATTATTAACTCACAAATTCTGAATAGAAAGTTTACATAATTGTTATCAATAGGTAAATATACAAGCTGTAAAATGCACTATGTATCAATATTTGTACTAAGTGTTAATGGCTCTCTAATATAAACAAAGTCCATTTAAATAAATTATAATGTATTTTTTAAACAAAATGCATTGAGTTATGCACATAATATCACAAAATCAAGAGTTGATATCTAATTGCCATACTTTAATTCAAAATTTATATTTGTTGTTCTTAATTTATTATTGATGATGAAAATTATTAATGCAAATAATTTTATGTTACCACATCAAATGTACAACACATTTTTTAAATAGAGGAAATGCTAACAATGTAAAACAAATATTGTTAATTGTAAATTGAAAGAAAAATATTAATCTTAATAAGTTGTCACAAAGAAAAGATTTATTTTACTCATCAAAGGACAAGTAGGGGAGGGAATGGGCGGAATGTACGTCACCATCATCTGCGCCTGTAAAAGGACCGGCATCAGAGATAGTGGGGAGGGAATGGGTGGTGGTTTGGGATTCAGGGTTGGAAGGCAGGTGGCTTGATCTTGATGGGGGTTGGGGAGGCAGGGTTTGTTGACTGGGAAGGGGTGGCAAGAGCGGATTGCTTCAATTGATCAAATTCTTCTTCTGTCACATATGTGGGCTTGACAAATAAATGGATGATTGTGGGGGAAGGCAGGAGTCCTTTCTGGACTTATCACTATCATTTGCATAGAATATGACAAGATCTGATAGGTCTTGGACAAACACAGAAGGGAAAAGCTTATACCCCTTCTCAATTTGGTAACACAGTTCATTGTAGGTGGCAGGCTTTGAGCGCCTGAGACAAAAACCAAAATTGTTAAGACATACATCTGCAAGATGCATATTGCATGGTTGATGGGGTAGGACTAACAGGTATGCCCTGCAGCCCTGATTTCTTGGGTTACCCATTCCTGCTGCTCCATCTTGGCACTCAGTACAACTGTGTACACGGCTTGTTGGGTAGCCCACTCCTCCAGCATGTCCTTGAGCTCTGTCTGGTAGGCATACCCATCTGTGGTGTTTGATATTGCTGAGTAATAATTGACGCCCAATGGGGAACTGCCAATAAACCCCAACAAATTGATACAAAATTGGGACGCACTTGTTAATATCAGATTGGATACACTTTTCTCCATAGGCTTGGATACTTGCAGAAATCTTAGCATACAATAGGAAGATGTCATTATTGTGCATCCTCATTGCCCTACCTTTGATAATATTGATGACAGCAGACTCATAGGGGTTGGTATCTACCAAACTGGGGCCAGTGAGAACCTGATTGGACAAGATTATAGCATCAATCACAACTCAATGCATCCACAAATTGACTGTTCTTTTATTTGTGAAAATACCATGGAGTGCCAGTTGGAGACAAAACTGCACCAGGGGCATTTGCGGGGCATGTTCCATGATGGCCATCATAAGGGATAGGCTTTTTCACTATCAGTTGATGTGCAGGCTTGATTTGGGGTCTTCTTGGGAGGGGCCACAGTTGGCGTGGGCTTGCAAGGTTGCAGCCACAGTGGACTTTGAAAAACTCATCACAGCTGCAATTTCCCCAAGGGACATAAGCATCCCTCGCTTTTTGACCATATTGAGCACCATCTCTGGAGTGATTAGCTTTCTTCTGCGTCTTGCAGGCTGGTTGGCTGGAGGTAGAATGTGTCTGTCTTGGGAACTGGATGTTGCCATTTGATTGGCTGTTTCTGGATTCCAGCTTACTTGGGTGGCCCCTTGGCTCAATTGGCTGGTTCCAGATGTCATTGTTGATATAGGATTTGCGTTAGCAGCTGCCTGTGAGTGATGAGCAAACAGGGCCATGCTTGAGGATGCAGGAGAAAGAACACACTCCTGGGTAGTGCTTGGGGAGGGGCATGCAGTTTGGAAATGACCATAGACAGAGGCTTCACTATTGGAAGACCCAGTGTAGCCCTGCATAATTTTGTCAAGGCCAGGGAACAGCTTGTTTATTTAGTTGTTGTTAGAAGACATAATAAATGTCTATTAAAAAAGTAAAATTAATAAGAGGAGTGTATATTCTAGTCAATTTTATTGTTAAGTATGTTAAGTTGGTGAGTATTAGGATCTAAATGTTAGCCATCCTAAACTGGAATAGGGTGATTTTTGAGAATGCCTATGATTTCTAAAATAATTATCACAAATACACTCTAGATCCTTTGACTTTCTGTTTGAGATGCCCATAAGTTATATTTATTTAAAATTCACAACATTTTTGATTTGAAACTAGGTTCTTGGATTTGACAATCCCGCAATTTCAGATTCATTAATTTTTACATGTTGTCTATGATTTGTTAGACATACAGAAAATCTTAAATCATACATTATAATCCCGCATTTCTGATTCATGTATCCCACATTTGTTTGCTTAGCTTTGTCTTTTGTTAGTTGAGTTATCTGCTGAAGGGATTCAAAATTTGCCAATTTAAATAAACCAAAAAAATTCAAAATTAAATGGTTGATTTTATTAAATATTTTAATTTTCACTCAGCTGAGTTGCCCACATAGTGATTTGAAATTTTGACAAGGATTTGACAATCCCACATTTTTACATTTAGGTTCTGAATTTACAGTACTGCAAGAATGATGATGCTATTAGTATTTCATATTTAACCATATCAAAAAGAGTAGACACAGTGTTGAGGTATTGCCCTGACCCAGGTACACCCAAGGGTGCAATATTTTGAGTTATTGATATAAAATATCAGTACATAACCCCGTTCTAGATGCTTTTGAACTCCTAAACCAGCTCAAAATCTGATAAAATTTACTTAGTCCAAAATACCACCAAAAGCTGCTCTATCAATCTCATTGGGAAACCCTATCAGGGTATTGGCGCTAGATATAGTTAGGACCATGCCTGGTAGATAGAAAAAACCCTTGATCATAACCATCATAGATTATGTGATCTTATGGACCGTATACTAAGCCACCAAACAGAAAAATTAAGTGATGTGAAACATTTTATTGGTAAAAAATGTATTTCCAAGTTTGAAGCCCTGTAGTTGTTTATCAAGGATTACAACACAGAGAGCAGCCAAGAAAACAAACTTATATGTGGCTAAACAAGGTATTTATCACTTGATCATCACTCTTTATCACCTTTCAGCCAAAATAAGAGTTGAATGAATTAAAAGGTCCCTGATACAAGACTTTTGAAGCTATCAGCTGACAGCTCATTTAAATGGGCCACTCAATTTTATATTGCCTATTGGTATATCAGGTAGGTCAAAAAGCCTCCATGAGTTTAGTACCTATAATATTAGTTTTGGGATAAAGGCTGAAATCACAGAAACAACAATGTCCCAAACTATGTACCACCTAATAAGTTACTGATCAGGAACAATACAAAGATCCCAAAGATACAGGTAATCAACTGGAATGTGAGGCTAAACAGGTTCAAATCTATAGAGTAGGTGGTGTTTCATTGTTTTAAGGGTGATGAGGTTTAGGATGAACCTCCAACAAATAAACTACACCCTGAAAAGGAAATATCATAGATAATTCTGAGTCCATCCAAAAAACACCCACTTAGCTCAAAGACTAAGGGCTCTGTGACGGATCCAGGAAATTCATGCTTGCCTTTTCATTATCCTGGTCTGACTCTTTTACGGTTTGATGGGGAATCCTTTATGTAAGCTTCAATGAGCTTGGATTCTAGACAAGCAATCTTGGCGTTAAACTTGTTGCCATCTGGTGATCACTTCCATGTTTTTTGCTTCCTATAGTCTTAGCTGCAGACCATCTCTTTCATTCCATGGTAGTCTTATTTCAGTTAAAAGCCAAAAACACAAAGCATAAAAAGATTGAGGGGAAAGCAACCATTGTCACAATAAGCATCATTTTTTATTAATTATTATCCTGTTTCTATTATATACCAATTGGGGTACATTTGGCTGAAAACCCCTCCGGTTCCGGAATCACCCTGGATTCCTATCACATGGTTTATGACATAACAGCATCATCCAATCCAGATATTAACCAAAAAGATATTAACACTCTTAACCTATAAGAATGTGCCCTAATACATTCCAGAATTGCCTGATTCTTTCCGTGGAAATGTATCGCTTTGGCTTGAAGCATTCCAGACTTCCGGCGCCAAAACCCTGTGGAATATACATATTCCTGATCCAAGCTATCCTTGTTCCAACTGGGAACCAGCTGATCAATCCTGAATGCATAGACACCATTGTCTACATTTAGTTATTTTTGCATTTAATGGTTTTTTGCGTTAAAAACCCATTAAAACGCTTTGAAACTCAAACCAGGCGCCACCGCGGCGCCCAGGAACTTTCCCAGGCGGCGCCTGAAACATTCACTGGGCGGCGCTATACAAATCAATTAGGAGGCGCGGCGGCGCTTCTAACCTAATTAATTCGCCGAAGCGGCGCTTTTAACCCAAATTCCGGGGGTTTTCTTTTGACTAACCTTAACCAAACTTCTTGACACAGTCAAGGCAAATAAACAATATAATTAAATCCTCATTAATTATATTCCCAGCATAAATTAGTTAACTTTCCCAGTTAATTAAACAGTTTGAAGACACCAAGTCTTTACTTGACACAGTCAAGTCCATTTTGGCCCTATGATTAAATCCTCATCAATCATATTCCAGGGTATCAAATAATTAACTTTCCCAGTTAATAAATTACGTTTGAGACACCTAGCCTCATAATCTGAATCATTCAGATGATTCATTACGTCCCTCAATTAGTACAGCCTAACTGATTCCTGGGTATCAATTAACCTCCATGGTTAATTGGACGGTTTGAGACACCTAGTCTCATAATATGAATTGTTCGAATTATTCACTACGGCCCTCAATTAGTACAGCCTAATTGATTCCTGGGTATCAATTACTACGCCAGAAAGTCTCTCCAAGGCCAATCCTATTGTTTTGAATTTCAACCTATGAAATTCATCACAATTCAACCTCTTTGTGAAACCACAGCCCAATGTGACTGTAGTACAGTCACAGGAACACCACAATGACAAGTCTATGCATCATAATTAACAAATTATCTAAAAGCCAAGTATTAGCCAAAAGAGTATAATTCCAGCAAATACATAACAGCTAGATTAATATGGCGCATTTACTTCTGACAACCTTCATACCCAACACTCTAGATAAAGAAGACCCCCAAAATATCAGAGAAATATATTACAACAAGCACAAATCCTCACAGGACAGTGGAGAACTTGATTCAACATGATGCTTATGTTGGATGACCATCAAAAACAACCCCTTAACATTGGTATTCTATACTGTCACAGTAATGTTCCATTAATACTGGCCTAGTAGGATCACTCCCCTCCCCACCTACATCAAAGAAAAGACACTTTATTTCCAGGGTCACCTCCTGGTGTCCTGCCATAAGGGTATAAGAACCCTTTTCTCCAAGTTATAAAGATAAATTTCCCCGTTTTTTTTCTCCCTGAAACTGTTGCCAGTAGCACTGTTACCTTATATTTTATAATTTTGATTTCTTTAGCTGTTTGTCCAGTCCTATTCAAGATCACAATCTCGAAAATAGAATAGAAGGGAGATTTCCAAAAGGTTAGCTTGGAGTTTGACTGATACATTTAAACTAATTGAACCCCCATTACCAAACTTGAAGGTTACAACTTAACCCTACATCCCTGGAATAGCTGTAGTCCACTAAACACCTGGTTTGACTAGGTGAAATTTTGGAGTCTTTCTAGAAGCCGCTTCATACTTAGGCTGACCCGCAGTTGAGTGAACCCCTTGAAGTAATTTTCAGAAATGCGCCGGTTTGCATTTCTAATCCGCTTAACAAATCAAATTCGGGCGGGGTTAACCTCTGCAGTCCTTTTTCCGGCTCAGCACGTATAAATGGATAAATTTAAATGACGCTGTTTAACATAGCGATTGTGCGGATAGCCTTGAGGCTGTAGCGGCTAGCTTCCTGCAACGGACCATCAGAGACAAAAAACTGATATGATTTATTTATTATGAAATCATCGGGTTGACACCAGCGGCAAGCGAGTCAGAAGCCAGCCGGATCTGGATCGAGACAGCCCTAGATAAGCTTGATTGACTGTTTTCTAGGCAATAGTAACAGCAGTGGATTGATTTGATGACATGCACTCTTTAAGATGGATTGATTGATTCAAGCTAAGAGATTCCCTGTTTAGAATTGACGAGAATTTATCACACCTTTCATGCTTGATTGGCTCGTATCTTTTCATGCTATTTCCAGAACCTCTTATGCATCTGAAATAGGGCTGCGGCGTCCCACCCCCGGACAAGGATCTTCTTTTTTCCGGCATTCTGGAATATAAGATTTGAAATCAGCTTTAAATAGAAAATATATTACCTTACACATTTTCAGAAACTTCGGACAGAATCCGAGTTTTGTCCGGGAGTGGGACGCCGCAACCCTAATCTGAAATCAATTTGAACAAAGCGCATCCATTAAGTTTTATGTCACAAATGCCTTTCATTTAAAATACCAACGACCTTATTTCGCTTATTTATCCTGATCCTTCCTTTTCTTCTCAAGTAGTGACATCTATACTACATTCAGTATGATCATGTGTATCTTGCAAGCAACTTTCCTGTTCATTGCCCTTACCACCACCTTTGTCCGTTTCGTTAGAAGGGGCGACCACCTTCCCTGGTACACCCGGCTGTTTGGTGTCTTTAAGCCTTCATATCCCTTCCATGGGACAGTTGAAGATGGATTTGAGGAGTTAGAAAAAAAGTTCAGGGAGAACTTTGAGCTTGGCAAGGAGGTTGGAGCATCTGTAGTTGTCTTTTCCCATGGAAAAAAGATGGTCGAGTTGTATGGTGGATTCAAAGATTTCGAAAAGAAGATTCCATACACCCGCGATACACTTCAGTTGGTTTACTCTACTTCCAAAAACATGGTAATCTTTTTTGAATATAAATATCTAATTTAAAAAGGAAGCAGTTGCAGTTGCGCGTCTAGTTGAGCAGGGACATTTGAAATACGAGGATAAGATTGCAAGCATTTGGCCTGACTTTGGCGCAAAGAACAAAGAAGATGTGACAGTTGAAGATTTGCTTAGACATGAGGGTGGCGTAGCTTACCTTTCAGATCCCCAGGCCATTTTCAAACATTTAATAGATGACGAGAAGCGGTACAAATTGTTGATAGATCAGCCACATCTTTGGGAAGGGAAGAAGGTGAGATGCTACCACGCCATGACTCGGGGGTGGTATCTCAACGAAATAGTACGTCGAGTCCATCCCCAGAAGCGCACGCTTGGAGAGATTTACGCCAAAGAGATCAACCCACTGCTGGATGTTGAGTTTTACCTTGGATTATCAAAAGAGAACATGCATCGCCGGTCAACCTGGTACCGCGTCAAGAAATTGGACATATTTTCCAGATTTTTGCCAAGTTTCATCTTAGGTCCAAAGGCTTCTTCCAAATTTAATTTGAAGATGTTTATACAAGGTAGTCCTTTATCTAAATCAAGCAGAATAAGAAAAGGAGAAAAGGATTTTGAAAACGGGGAAGCTATCCATAAATCCGAGAACCCAAGCTTTAATGGGTTCACCAACGCCCTTTCGGTACGAGATTCAACATCATTTTGAAATTAACAATGCGTAGCTTGCCAAAGTCACTTCATGCCTTGCAAACAAAGGTCGCATTGAAGACAGCGTCCTTATCTCAGAAGCAGGGTTCAACAATGCCATTTCGGATTGCATTGAAGAATTCGATACCTGCCTTTTTACCAAAACTTGCTTTTCTCGAGGGGGATTTGGAGTGTTCACCTTTGCTCCGCTGGGCGACGTAAAGTTTTACGGATGGCCTGGCATGGGAGGTAGCTTTACACTCTTCAACCCCAAGTACAACTTCGCCATTGCATACGTCATGAATGGCGCAGAGCTATCTATCCTCACCGAAGGCCGTGCTGAAGGTCTTATTGTTGCTGCCTTTAAGGCCCATATGAAGCTCCCTTGCGATAAGCAGTAAATTCTCTCTCGACAATAAAATATTTGTCATCCAACCACTCTTAAACTATTTCTTCATGTTTAGTTTATCTCAAGTTAAAATTAAGAATGGATTTATTTTCATCTACATATTGAGGGTTACTCTATAAAAGTGACAAATCCAGATAGCATGTGAGTTTCCAGAAGACCAAAGCCTTGCTACATTCAATTTTTCTATTTTACAGTAGTTCACTGGTATATGTTTCTTGATATAGTTATCTAATGTTTGATAAAAGGTGATTGTCATCCAAGGTCAGTATAAAGTAGAACTTAATATATTTTATTGGATTTTTAGACTAGGATTGCTTATCTTCTGTTTTATCTAAAAAGATCCCGTTTAGCCAGGTTGTTTAACTTAAATTTTCATAATATAAAAAGGGCATATTCCAACCATAAACATAAAAATTTAAATATAAGTAAGTATAGCATTGCTATTAAGTTTAGTAAAACTAAAATAATAATAATTTAAAAATATAACCTTTGATTCTCTAAATTCTACCAAATTATAGAGATGATCTGTAATTTTAATATGAGCTATTGATTATTATATTGGTTTAATATTCAGTGATATGTTGTTTTTAGCTTTTTTAATTGTTCGTAAAGTGGATTTAGATGGATCAAATTGAATCCAACCTTTGATCATGACACGAGCTTGATTTCAGTACTTTATCCTGTATCTCACCATCTAGAGCAGCTAGATAAATAATATTTGTTACCATTTTTATGAGAATTTTCTGCAAAATTGTCTAGAAACTCTAAATTTTGAAAATTATTTTTTGAGTCTTAATATTATTACTGCTAGTTTACTCTGCTGATATCCTGATTAAGTTGATAAAATGGCAAGCAAGGCTAACTCTGATTAATCTGCATCTACTTAGTTCAGGTGGTGCTGCTAGTGGATTTTTTATCATTGCAATTTTAAATCAACAAATTGAATCTGAAGAACCATCACAATTAGCTGATACAGCATTTAAAACTTCTTCATATCAACAAGTCGTCAACTTGAAGACAGTCAGCATGGTTTTAGCACTTAACTGCTAAATTTTTATTTCTCTCAAACCAAGCCAATTTTTTATTGACTTGCAAAGTCAGAGTTACAAGTTTGAAATGGAATGTTAATAATGCTATCACCACTCAAACAAGGCTTCTTTTTATGCTTGAAGCACTATGCAATTTCTTATAAAAATTGTTTTTATGTAACTTTATCTTTAGTTCAATTCTAGTAAGTAATATCTGGATGTTGACATGAATCAAGAATTAGAATATGCGTAATAAAATACACCTTATTCTAAAACAGTTGCTTATTTTTATAATAACTTTTATAATTTTTCTTATAAGATAAGCAATAGCAAGATTATGTATGCCAATTTTAACAGTTTTCTTTGTACAGTAGTTTAAAAACCTGTTGAGATAAACACATGGTATTCAGTTTAGAACACATGAACTCAGTCACAAAACATATTTCAACTTGATAGATCTAAATAAAAGATAATTTAACAGAAAATGAGCACTATTTGGCAAAAATGTCTAGTCATACAATGACCTACTCAAACTGGGGGCAAATGCTTAATGATTCAACAACAAGTGTACCAAACACTAGAACACATGAGTTTCAGTCACAGAACGCATCTACTATATTTACTATGTTTTTTGTGAATGCATGAAACTCAGTCACAAAAGTTACAAACTCAATCCAACAATGAGCCTTATTAGCAACTGAAACAGACAATATAAATATCAATATTAAAATGCATTAATGAATCTTTAATACTATTATCAACTTGTCCTAATTAAAAATGTAATCTAGAATACACAAAGTAAATAAATATTCTGAGTGTCTGTTTTGGGATTGGAATCAATAAGAATATCAAATTTCTCCAAACTCATGATTAACAGTGCACATTTACAACCAAAAATAATTAATATAGAAATCTAAAGCCTAGTTTAAATAAAACAGTAGTGACTAAAAGGTCTCATGCTACTATATATGGAGAGATAAAAATTAAAATAAATAAATTATATAGATAAACTGTTTTAATTTTATTTTATTTTAATACCAAAATGTATGGATCCCAACAACAGAGCCAATTAGAATGGGTATACATGTGGTGTCTTTGTGCTTTGCTCAGACCAGACACACCTCAGTTATTGTACCCAATTTAACATAATGAAATAAGCCTGTTGAAAATAGGGGATGCCCTTGTTTACAAATTGGCACACCAACTTGTGGTCAATCTAGCACCAGAGAACCCAGTGGTCTGGTGCTAGATTGACCAAAAGTTAGCGTGCCAATTTGAAAACAAAAATATCCCCTATTTTCAATAGGCTTATTTAATTAAGTGTTACTTTCACTTGAAAAACTCATACTAATAAAAAGCAATAAAAATTTGATTAAAAACAGAAAAGCAAAGAACTTCTAGGAAATTAATTTTATTTGAATGTGTGATTCTTTTTGAGCCAGTCTCTGTGACAAATGGGGCCTGTGCTCCACCTTGTCACAAAGGCATTTGGCAAGGTGGACCAGATCAGGTCTCAAACCACAGATACCATAGCCAACATGAACCAATTACAGGCGGGAGACAGCCACAGACTCTGGTAACTATTGCACAAGGTCAGAAGAATTGCAAATGAGAGTAAAATAATCTGGGGAAATCTTAGCTGAGCATTCCCTCAGACAACAAGAGAAAAAATTATGCATAAAAATTTGTTTTTTTTGAAATTTAAAATCAAATTTCAAAATATTGATTTTTATGCCAAACTGAGGTTTTTTGTCATTTTTTACTCTTTTATTATAGTTTTTTAGGAGACCAAGATAACTATCAGGGAGCTATCATAGTAGGTATTTAGGGAAAAATTTGAAAAGTCCATAATGAATATGGAATGAGGGAGATGATTGGATAAAGAACAAGAAAAGAAAATATGTTATCCAATAAAGGGGTTTTGGAATCCAACTTTGTCAGTTGGATTTGTTACAGTCTCTCAGACATAAATGTTCAAATTTAGATGTACATACATTGAAATTAATGCTTTAGTTCCCTGAATAGATTTTGGTGGATTCACTCCTGAAATTCACTATTTTAAATTTGAGTCCCAAAAATAATCAATATTTTCAAAAAGTGAGTTGTTTTGTGTTTGAGTTCATCACTTTTGTGACTGAACCTCATGTGTTTTCTGTTTGTATAATATTTGCCACACACTCATAATCAAATTTGATATAGAATGCTTCAGCAAGTGACTGTATTGCATGTGTTATGAATTTGAGTTCCATGTGTTTGCTATCTCATTTTTGGAATTCAGTATTTGACTTTTTTGTTTTGTGATTGACTAATTTTTGTTTTCAGGCCTAGATAAATGGAACCTTTATTGAGTAAATTAACCTTCAACTGGTTCCAGTTGAAATACGTTTTATGACTGAGTTCATGCATTCCAAACTGGCTAATATACATTTATCTCAATAGTTTTGAAAACTACTGTAGTAAATTAGAAAACAAACAGAAATAAACAAAGAGGAAATAGTATCAGAATAACACAGATTTATTGGGATGAAAGCTATAAAACATATGGAAAGTTTAGTGAAAAATAATATGAGAGAACTCGAGAAGTTATTGAAGTACCTTGACTCTGCAATTGCAGAGATCAAAGAAATTGACCGCAAGGTCAAAGCAAGAGTTAAGTCTGTTGTCCTTGAAGGGGACAAAATAGACAAGGTGTCCGCAAAGGCCCTTATGACCAAAATACCAGACACCCCAGAGAAGAAAATTGAGCACTTACTAAACATTCAGAAGACGGTGGTCAAGGACTGCAATTTAAGGCATACAATCTTTTTGCGCTGTCCTTCTGGGTTGGCACGCCTGAGATGTATGCACATATTAAGCCAGCAAAGCGCTCCAGGAAAGAGGATACTGAATTGCCGGCGCAACTGCTTGCACCAAGAATGGCCAGGCCTGCCAAAGCCACTGGCAAAGAGGAAAACAAAGAAGGTAACATAAAAAATTAATAAAATTATTTAAATTCTTACCTTTTTTTAGAAATAATTGATGGTGTAATACGCCAGGTCCTGGTCCTGTATGTCCCCACCACCCTTTATAGCAACTTTGCCAGCCATGTGAGAAAGCAGCTGGCCCTATCCCCCCTGTTTTGTGGGAGATCAAAGATAGAATACACATGTCCTTCCTAATGACAAGGGACGCACTAGCCAGGCTTACACACAGTGAAGGGGCATATGAGTGAGCAGTTATTGCCTACAAAAATGTCTGATTGGTCCACCTGGACCTGGTGGCCCTCAATAGAGTTTACTGTGTAAACTCCATTGCGCTTGTTTAGGACATCCTGGAGACACTCCCACTCAAGAACATACCAGAGATCAGCTGGGCGCATGCAGCTGCTTGCTTCTGATTCTTGGTAGAGCATACACTCTTTTACCCGCTAGAGAACTTTGGGCTCATGGTGGGAAAATTAGCTGTTGCAAATGCAACAGCTGTTTAGAAAATTATAATCCTCCTGGCAGACTTTGGGCTGGCCTGGAGTGCCAATAAGATGGGGCTCCCTATAGCTATGGAGCTTACCTTTTCCAAGAGAAAACACAAGAATAAAATTAGCGCAGTATTCAATAAAATATGTGAGTTTACTGAAGCCTTTGCTGGGCAAAGGCTTCATCTCATTGTTTACCTGGGGTTCATCTTTTACTTTGGGATGGGCGCCAGCGTAGAGGACCTAGAAAGGGTCCTCCTTGGAATCAATAAGGCCAGGCTCTCCCTGGAAAACAAAGAAGGTCCCCCAGGCTACAACTCAGTGCACCATATAATCCAGGATGCCCTGGTCCTGGCTGGTATTTATGGGTTTGCAGTCCCACCAGAAAAGCTGCTCCTGAACTCTCACCTTACAATCCTCCCTTTTACAAGCTGCTGCCAATATTTTGACAACATGGTATCTACTGTACATGGTGTGGCAGTGAAGGTTGTGCACCACCTCCATTTCCGGGTGGGTACATACTGCAGAATCCATTATTGGCAAAATTAATCAAATCTCTTTTCCTAAATAAATTCTACACTCTTAATTTTTACTTTTAATTTTATTTAACTTTTTTTTAAATAATGTCTATTTTAGTGAACTATAGCTTGAAAAAAATCTTATAGAAGGTCTTTATAATGTGTAATAATATCTGTTAATAAAAATCATAAATACCTTGAGAGCTTTACCTTTAACTTTTTTAATTTATTTTTTATATGTATTTGACATAAGTGAAATTTCTATATAGTTATCATATTGTATTTTAAACATTTGAGATAGCCACCACAGAATAAGAAAGAAAAAATAAATTGCAATATAAAAATAAAGCATCTGTATTAATGATGTCATTTCTATACATTAGTTTTAAAAGCTATGGCAACAACCAAAAATACCTCAGATTTAGACACAAAATGATTTCAGATTTGAACAAAATCCAACTATCAGGTTAAAATATATACTCTGTTAACAGGAATTTTTGGTGGTAATGGGCAAAATGGGTCAACACAGCAAAGAAGTTCTCACGTGCAAAGCAAATTTATTCAAAATACAATCACAATACATTGATTCACAAACAAAATGGTGTGGGTTGACTTTTGGTGCAAATATGTTTACTATGTGAATCAGTGACAAAATACACCCAAGTACAGTGAGTCAAAAACTCAATTCAAAACCAAAACACAATACCAACTCAACATGTAAACAAAATCACTCAAATGTTGTGTGCAATGGATTGTAATCAAGAATGATACCAAGGTATCTAAAATAGGGCACACAATCTGAAACACAAATTTAAAAAATTTGTGTTGGGTGCTTAATTTGGCGTAAAATCTAGGAAAAAGAGTGGAAACTATTTTGTGTTCTAAAATGGGCGCTGTAAAACCAAAAAAAACTAATTAAGAAATAAAAAATCTATAATTGGGATATGGGGGAAACAATATTAATCAATTATCCATATTCAGAAAAAAGAAAAAATTAAGGAGTTAACACAATTAAAATTTATTTAGTGTTTTATTAAATTTCAAAATGGAAGGTACACAACAACAGAGTGACAATGCACCCGTTGTGCACCGCGGTTGCAGTTGCCTCCGCGGGTTAACAAACAGAGTTAGTGCAACCCAATTGCCTACTCAGGAAGGAGATGGGAGAGGAGAGTTTGATAGTGATGCTGCACTGACACAACCAGTTCAAGGAGCACAAACTGCTAGGGTGTGGAGCATCAACGCTTGGGTCCCCAAGCTGACCAGAAGCCCATCAAGGTTACCACTACAAAACAGTTAGAAACAAGGAGATTGAGCTTACTTTGTTTGTGTTTGACCCCGTCTGCCACCAGGAGTTGGTCCCGTCAGCCATGATGCAGAAGGGTAAGCCTGTGCTTGACACTAGTTACAAGCCCTATGTCAGCAACAGCAACCAGGAAGACATTGAGAAGCCTGAGTTTTTCCAAACCACAGATGGGTAGCAGGTGCTAAAAAAAGTTGCTGCGTTTTACACCAAGGTGCCTATGCCTTGCAAGCCAGTCTCCAATCAGGATCTAGATTCACCAACTCACACAAAGCCTGCTCAGAAGCGCATCCCTTATATCAAACACATCATTCTGCTCAAGCTAATGCGGGAATCTGGTGATTACAAGGTGGCCACGGCTCTTGTTGGGGTGGATCCCAAGTACGCCTCCAAGACCTTCAATAAACTCATCAACACTGGCCAAGTCCTTGCTGCAGAAATATCCTTGCACATTTCCACCATGCTCACCAAGGAGCACAAATAGGCAACCCACCAGTGGATAACCCAGGACTTCCATCTTGAACTGGTAAATATACAGGCTATGATTAAATCTACTTTTGGGGTTGAGGCCTCAATTTCCTTTTACTACCATCTGGTGAAGGTAATGTGGTTTTCCTGGAAAAAGCTTGGGGTTTTCTCCATACAACCAAAACAGCCCTAACAATATTGAGGCTGGGAAAAATACGCAGAGGCATACACTGCTCTCAAAGCCAAGGGGACGGTCAAATTTTACTATATTGAGGAATCAGCATTTGCCTTGTCTATGTGCAATGCATATGGCTATGTCCCAAAAGGCTCCAATGACGGGGTGGCTTGGCGTGCTGCAGTCTGCGCCACAGCCTATTCAATGGTGGCTTTTCCTGGTCCAAAGGGGATTGATCTCTATCAAATGATATTAGGATCCTACAACAGCTGGACCTTCCTACCATTTCTCTAATTGGTCCAGGAGTACCTGAGGAGCATAAGCCCATGCTTCACTAATGTTATTGTGCTTGATAATGTTGGTCTCCATAAGGTGGCAGATATTCTTGAGGAATTTCCAACAATCAACACCAGCATCACAGTTGGCCCCCAATGATTGGCCACAGCAAATTTACGCCTTCTCTTCCTCCCAGCCTATTTGCCCTTCCTAAATCCCATTGAGGAAGTCTTTGGGTGGCTCAAGCAAGTTGTCAAGCAAGGAACCCCAACTGGGACCAAGGACCTCTTTAATTTGCTGCAGGCCAGGATCTACACCCTCCCAGCTGAGACCATGGCCAAATTATGTGGTCACGCTGACTCGTTCATCCCCGTGAGCCTTGTCAAACAGCCAATCATTTAAAGGCTTAGAGTGTCCAACTTTTTTATATTCTATTATTATTTAGTTAAGATTTATTAATTATTGTTTTATATTTAGAAACTTCCAAGCCTGCAATCACATTTGACTGGAACAGCAATAAGGGTTAGTAATTTATTTATTTATAATCATTTTTTATTGTATCATTTAAGGGTATCCCAAACACTTGATACTGGATTACACAAACACATTATCATCACTTTTGGCAAATAAATATAATAATCAAATTAAAAAAGTTAAATGTTATGTGTACAAATCAGAAGTGATTTTATTGAAATATATTATTATGCTTTTAATAAGACCTTATCTGGGATATATTCTGTAAATCTTGTTTGAAATAAAGAATATAAAATTTTATTATAAAAAAATATGAATTATGATGAAATTTATTGAAAGAGAGAATTTATTAAGAATGCCTGTAGTGAGTTCTTCTGTATGTACCCACCCCACAATGGAGGTGGCGCACAACCTCTACTGCCACACTGTAGACAGTGGATACACCCTTATTAAAAACTCCCACCTGCTGGTGAATTGGAGTAGGGTCAGGTAGAAATGGAGGAGCAGCTTCTCTGGTGGGGCTAAAAACTTGTAGATACCAGCCAAGACCAGGGCGTCCTGGATGATGTGATCCACTGAGTCATACCCAGGGGGACCTTCTTCCCATCCAGGGAGAGCCTGGCCTTGTCAATTCCTAGAAGGACCCCGTCAAGATCCTCCATGCTGGCGCACATTCCAAAGTAGAAGAGATACCCAAGGATTACCACCAGATGAAGCCTTTGCCCAGCAAAGGATTTTGTAAACTTGCATAATTTATTGAAAACCGCACTGATCTTTTTATCATGCTTGGTCTTTACAAAGGTCAGCTCCATGGCTGCAGGGACCCCCGTCTTGTTGGCACTCCAGGCCAACCCAAAGTTGGCAAGGAGGATTTTTGTCTTTTTGATAGCTGTAGCGTCTGCAACAGTCAATTTTTCTACTGCATGCCCAAAGTTGTCAAGAAGGTAAGATAGGGTGTTCTCCACTGGGAAGCAGAAGCAAGCAGCCGCATGGGCCTGGCCCATCTCTGGTATATTCTTGAATGGGAGTGTTTCTAGGACTTCCCAAACAAGCTCAATGAATTTTACACTGTAAACTCCACTGAGAACCACCAGGTCCAGGAGGACCAGTTAGCCATCCTTGTAGGCAGTAACTGCCCACTCAGATGCCCTCTTGGCATGTGTTAGCTCATCCAATGCCTCCTGTGACATTTGAAAGGACCCGTAGATGCAGTCCTCCAGCTCCCACAAGACAGGGGGGACAGATACAGCTGCTTGGCCACATGAGTGGAGTAGTTGGCGTAAAATGTGGCAGGGACAAAGGGGACCAGGACTTGGCAGAGTTCACTGTCTATATTCTCTAAAAGACAGGTAAGCATTTACAAATTTTTATTAATTTTATTTTTTATGTTACCTTCACATGTTTCTTCCTTGTCAGCTGCTTCAGCAGGCTTGACCATTCTTGGCGCAAGCAGTTGTGCGGGCAATCTTTATCCTCTGTTCTGGCATGCTTTGCAGGTTTGAGATATTCATACATCTCTGGGTCATCAACCCAGACAGACAGCGTGAAAGATTGTATGCCTTAAATTGCAGGCCCTTGACCACTGTCTTCTGGATGTTGAGAAGACGCACAATGGTCTTCTCAGGGGTATCTGGTATTTTTGTCATTAGGGCCTTTGCGGACACCTTGTCAATTTTGTCCCCTGTAAGGACGGAAGCCTTGACTTTTGCCTTGACCTTGTGGTCAATGTCTTTGATTTTGACAATTGCCAAGTCAAGATCCTTCAAAAGCTTCTCCAATTTTCTCATTGATTTTTTACTAACTTTTTCATATGTTTTTATAGCTTTTGCCCCAATAAATTCTGTATTATTTGATACTGTTGCTTCTTTGTTTTGCCATTGTACGCCATTGCTGCTGTGGCAAGTTGTTGATGGACTAGTGCCCAATCAGCTGCTGGGTTAGCATAAGTCCATCAACAACTTTCCCCATCGGCAATGGTGTACAATGGCAAAAAATCCAGCCAATCATATTAATTAGCGCACTTACACCAAAGAATTATTGAATGACCTTGTCAGGAAGCCAGTCATAGGCAGAGGCATTAGGCGGCTTGGGGTGATGTGCAGTCAAGCCGGCAAGTAGGGCCCACCATAGAATGGGTGCTAACTTGATAATATAAGATAAATATCACCCAAGCAAGGACCAGGGTCCGGAGTTGGGGACCACGGAATCCACCAATCCTGTCAAAGTAATATAGAGTACTCCAAACAGTTGGGTAGAGGTGGTATTTGCGGCGGCAGTGGGTTTCAAGGGGAGGTCTGGTCTTGGGGTTAATGGCGGAGTCATGGGAACAAAGTACACTGGTAGGTAGTTGTACTTGTCCTTGAATAATAAGGGCAGTATCTTGACTCTCTTTCCTTCACATCATATGTATTCAGTACTTCTAGTCCTTGCCAAAGGGTCGGCAATGAGAATGGTTTCTAAGTTGTACTCTGAATAGGCCAGGTTGGGGGGGGTACTTGGTAAAGTGCACAGGTCCAAAGTGAGCTCCCGGGGCCGTATGATGCCTGGGGCAATTTGGCAGGTTGGGCTCGGAAGGGGGCAGCAGACTGGTAGTCTATTTGACCTGAATTAAGATGGAAGATCACTAAGACTAGATAGGGTAAGGTTTGTTCAAACCAAAGGTTCATAGAACTTTATTATTAAAAATGACAATGGGGTCTTCACTGTACCGCCAGGGTTTTTATACCCTGGGACTTTGCTTCTTTGATTTTTGCAGGGTTCAGGTTTGCAGACAAGGCACTGGCGGTATGTGGGTCTTGGCTTGGGGTCTCAAGGGCAGCATATCCAGGTTGTGGCTGCTCTGGAAAATAGGAATGGCAATGCTTTGTTCTGCCGCCACTGTTCACTATGTCACCTGAGTAGTCCAATTGTACTACCCCTTCTGGGCGGAAGTCTGGCAGTTGCTGGTGGTCATTGGCAAAGTTAAAAATAGATTTTGTTTAACCTCCTTAAGTCAAGCTCAGGATAGGTGTAGCCAGCAAAGATGGACCTTTTTCAAAGGTAGCCACTGAGAACTGTCTAAAAGGACAAGAACAAGGGTTGTTGCAGTATGTATTGATACAGACATCTGAAAGGATAAACAAGTTCTTAGTTACACCTGGATAGATTGCAGCCGTTGGCTAGATTGTACTCCAGTTTCAATAAACGTAATTATCTTCAAAGTTCTATTCTATTGTAGTCTGTAGTGCTCTTGTATAGAATTAGGTAGAGTAAATTGGCAAGGCTAACATCTATCTGTAGCTTTAAAAATACCAGAAATAACCCAAGTTGCTCAACAGGTGTGGATCCCATTCTGCAGAAAATCAAATAGGTCCTGGTCCCAGTTGGTGTGAGAGAGGGGGGCTAAACTAACTAAGTTCAGCTCCCATCCGGGTGAAAGAAACCACCAGGACCCTGTCCAGTGGAGAACTGGGATGGCTGCTCTAAGGGGGGACCAGAAGGAGGACACCAGGGACAGTTGAGAGAAGTAGGAGTTCAGTCTCATCAACACGAGGCCAGTGATAACCCAAGGGGCACAAGAAGCAATGGGCACAGACATCTCAGGAACCTCAAGGGGGACTGAGGAGCTCTCACCCAGGCTAGGAAGGGGAGGCGCTAACATTCTCTCTCCCTCAGTGGAGGGTGAGATATAGTCCATGGCATCCAAATCTAGGTCATCATACTTCAGACTTTTCACCATGGCATTTCCATAGAGGAGAAGACTACTAGTAATATTAAGGAGGCTAAAGGATTCTTCATCCACAAATCAGACGGAGGAGGAGATCCTGGCCCACAAGTCTGGCAAGGTGGACCACAGAAGCAGCACAAATGGTGCCAGAGAAAACACCACAAATTTGAGGGCTGGGATTATCATAGTTGGGTTCCTTGCAAAATTTGGGACAGAAAGGTTGGTTTTCCTTAACTACAAACAATAATTTTTGTGCCGCCAGAGGTAGCCACAAGAAAAGAACCAAACAGGAGCAACAGAGAGAGGCCTGGGAGATCTTGGACGTGAACTTGGTTGTCTTTGAACTAATTAAAAACAAAAGTGGGTTTGAAAACAAAAGATTCAAGGAAAATTGAAAATATAAAGTAAGTTTTATATAGAAATCTAATTGAAAATTTAAGTTCAAAATGAATTTTTGAAAGCAAAAGTAGTATAGGGAAAGAACTACACACTCGAGCTTCTCCAGACAGCCACAAAAGAGATGCTGGGTTTGAACCAGGGGGATATAAGGTAAGTTTCAAAGAAACAACTAACACTTTAATCTTTAGATAATATGGACTTGAAACAGGGGTTTCAGTCCAAGTCAAATAACAAAAGAAGTGCAACTACCAAAACTTTAATGAAAATGAACAATTGACAAGGCCAGGGGACTCAAAGTCCCCTGGCATTGTTAAAAGGGGTGAGTTGAAGGTAGTGATCACATGACCTCAAGTGTTGCATCTAATTGGCCATGGGAGAAATTTTGCTGGCCAGGGGGACTGGAGGAGTTCAATGTAATTTCCGCCCCCCCTGATTGGCTGGAAGACCTCACAACCATTTCAGATTTAGTTGACTTTGTGGTTATTGATGTGGGCCCATTTGATTGAGTGTTCCTGATTGTTTTTAAGAGAGGACAATACCAAGATAATAAATAGTCCAAATTAACCAGTGTTTCTTCCCAAGCTGGGGCAAACAAAGCCAGGGGTTCTGTGGGGTATGCCAACACATATCTTTCATCCACAGTGTGAGCTAAATCATTGAGTGAATTAAGTGATTTTGACGGACTTTGAGTGGTCTTTTTTGTACGACGAGGAAATACAGTCCTATCCAAAGCCAAAGGGGGCAGTGAATTTACAGTTGGTGTCCCCCACTTGACAACTTGCTTGGGCCAACCAAAGACCTCCTCAATAGGGTTTAGGAATATGGAATAGGCAAGAAAAAATAGGAGGTGAAAATTTGACATGGCCAATCATTGGGGGCCAACTGTGATGCTGGTGTTGATTGTTGGAAATTCCTCAAGAATATCTGCCACCTTATGGAGACCAAAATTATCAAGCACAATAACATTAGTGAAGCATGGGCTTATGCTCCTCAGGTACTCCTGGACCAATTAGAGAAATGATAGGAAGGTCCAGCTGTTGTAGGATCCTAATATCATTTGATAGAGATCAATCCCCTTTGGACTAAGGAGAGCCACCATTGAATAGGCTGTGGTGCGGACTGCAGCACATCAAGCTACCCTATCATTAGAGATTTTGGGGACATAGCCATACACATTCCTCATAAAGGAGGCAAATACTGAATTGTTGATGTAATGGAATTTGACCATACCCTTGGCTTTGAGAGCAGTGTATGCCTCTGCATATTTTTTCCCAGCCTCAATATTATTAGGGCTGTTTTGGTTGAAGGGAGATACCCCAAGTTTTTTCCACAAGAACCACAGACCCTTTACCAAATGATAATAAAAGGAAATATAAGCCTCAACCCCAAAAGTGGACTTGTCCATTGCCTTATATTTACCAGTTCAAGCTGACAGTATCAGGTTATCCACTGGTGAATTGCCCATTTATGCTCCTTGGTGAGCATGGTTGAAACATGCAAGGATTTCTCCATGGCAAGAATTTGGCCAGTATTGATAAACTTGTTAAATGTTTTACTGGCATACTTGGGATCCACCTCAACAAGGGCCATGGCCATCTTGTAGTTTCCAGATTCCTGCATAAACTGAGAAGGATGATAGGCTTGATGTCAGGAATGCGCTTACGGGCAGCCTTAGTGGGTTTGGTTGAACTGGGATCCTGCTAAGGGCCAGGTACGCAAGGCATGAGCACCTTGTTTCAGAAAGTAGTGGGAAAAGTTGGAAATCAATCTGTCTGAATTTTGACTTTCTACTTGTAGATTGCCAAAATTAATTTTATACCCAAGTTGACACATTAGAAAAGTTTTGATAAAGTTTCCTATCATGTAGCCTACTGGAAGTTGACACTTTTTTAACAAGCAAAAACCTGTTTCCTGAACATTTTACTTAAATTTAAATTAAGCTCCAAAGTCTTTTTTAGGGTAATATGATCATTTAGAATCCAAAAATAAAATAAAAAATAATTTAAAGCTATCTAAAAATATATCAAAAAAATCCACTTCAAAAATAATTTACTATGAAATTAACTATTTTTACTATAAAATTATTTTATTTACCATATAAAAAGTTTATGAATTATATTTCAAAAAAAGCTCTATAAAAATAAAATATATTAAATAAATAAAGTAAAGGTAAAAACTTATTTTAAGAATAGTTGATATAATAGCAACCCAAAATTAAATTAACTTTAGTACTAAAACAACTTTTTGAGCTAGATAATCCAGGCTCTGGCATAAAAGTTTGTTTTAAAAACTATTCATTCTTTCTACCATTTTAAATTAAGTTATCTTGTTAAATAATATTATTGATTTTTTAAATTAAAATCATATAAAAAATATCAGAAAGAGCCAAGAATGTTTATTATAAACTAACTTGGAGGTTTATTGCAAGAGAGTACAGTGGCAATCTTGCTTATCTTCTCCCCAAGATTAGATGGCTTGTACTTATTCTTAACAGCTGGCTTGATCTACTCTTTATAAATGCTAGCCTTGCACTGTTTTCTTCTCTTTAAAGCCCTTACTTCTATATCCTGAAGGGAGAAGACAGTCTTAATGTTCAGCCTTAAGGTGCTCAAATAAGGTGTTGTATCTGGGATTCACACCAAAGGAGGACTTAAGATGTTTATGCCAGTTTTCCAGACCCAATGTTATCTTCATCTTATCCTTTAGAACAGCTTGATAGCAATTCCAGCTTGATTTTGCTGTTGGCTTGCCCCTGCAGATGACCACCTTGTGCCCCACCTATTGTGGCTCATAGTAGTCAAAGAAGGGTTGGAACTCAGCCTCATGTCTCAAGGCATAAGGGTCCTTACAGAGAAGCTCAAATCCTTGGCCAACATTCTCAGGCTTAATAAATGCAAGAACAATAAACTTTTGGATCAGAAACTTGCATTTACTAGTTGTATCTTGTCATGTGAGAGAGCTGAGGAGGGTCTTGCCCTTAAGCCATCTATTAAATAGCTTGTTGGTAATGAAAGAAACACCCTTGTACCTTGCCATTGAAGGTTTTTACAAAGGCATTGTATTGGGCTGTCTCATAATACATGATAATTATTTTGGGGCCAAGGGCTCTATTGTGTTCTCTTTCTTTAGCAGCTAGGGTGACTTCATCTTAATCAGCATCATCAGGATTTGCCCTTGTTGACAGACCAGGATTCTTTCCTGTTACAGTGGGAATAGCTTTAAGGCCCTCTTGTGGAATCTTGAATGCTCTTAGGTAAATCTCCTCTGAGGCTCCAGGAAGAAGAAAATATGCAAAAGGGAGGGCTTTATCATCAAGCTGAGCATGTATTACCCACAGCTGATAGAATAACTTTGGACATGTTGCAAATGTTCCATCACAGAGCTAAGTCTCAGTGGCACACAGTTGCTCTAGATTCTTATAGGTGGTATAACATATGATCCTTTCTTTTGCACCAGGTCTATCATTGTGAAGAAGGAACTGTTCATTGTCGTGGGTCATCTGCAACTCAGGAGTAAAGAATGAATCTTTTAGTTAAGACACACCTTTTTCAATTGGGCTTAGCTATTGGCATCTATCACAGATATACTTAACAAGTTTTTCACAATCAGGGACAATTTAAGGCTTTTCTTTCTCAGGTGATTGGTGGTCTTTACTACTAGATGAGTGGCTGTTGTAAATTTGAGCTATCAAAACTAGCTAAATATACAAGCTAAAGTTTATCTTAAATAAACTAAATGTAAAATATACTAATATTGCTAAACTACTTAAGGCTTAATAAACACTAACTTCAACTTCTAAATAAAAGTCAATATCAAAGTATAAGTGTTAAGTGTAAGGTTAAAAGCTCTGTTTATTAAACTCATATGGGTTGATAATAAGCCTGAGTATTTTAGCTCCACCAGTTGAATCCAATTTCAATTGAGGAAATAAACTTAAGGAATACATTTTAAAATTGTATCAATGTATTAGTTCCAATTATCTCAATAGCATTTATAATATAGTACTATATATTGTGACAGTGGCCTTGATGTCTTTTAATACTGGGACCACCTGAAGTAGGTAATGCTTGAGCAGCTTTTTAATCAAAGTGGTGGGAGGCACACAGGTATGTTCTCTCCTTTCTAAGTTAACCTTATCCTAACCTTGGGTGTTTAGGCTTGCTGGACAGCTTCTGTCTTCAAATGTGAACTCTTTGCCCTTAGTTTTTTTATTTTGGTCATTACATTTAAGTGTGTAGCCATTCCTAACTATGCTTGGGCCTCCTTTGACTGAAATTAATGGAAAGAATTTTGGGAATCTCTTTGGGATCCTGAAGGATCCCTTAACATTGCAAATATTGTGGGCTTTTAGTGCATCACATGGCCCAGGAGGAGTTTGTTGAAAACAAGGAAAGTAATCATGTTGCTCATCATCTTCATATTCACCAGGAGAGGGCTCAGGGGAGGGGTTCAGGAGAGAACTTGAAGCTTGCCTTTCTTTTAATCTTATTGATGGGATCTTTACCTTCCTCAGAATCATACCAGCTATGGGAGATGAAATCATCATTAGAGTCCTTCTCAGAAGCTGAAGGTGTGAGGGGTTTTCTTTTTATGTTCATCTTTTTAAGCTGTTTATTAAGCACTTTTTTTGTAGAAGAAGCCTTAGTCTTAACAGTGTCCTTGGCAGTTTTTTATTGGGCTTTTTCTTATTAGGCTGGGGTTTTGTTGATTTATCCTATAAAGAAAAAGCGGTTAGATAAATAACTGTGAGTAAAGTATAAAAAATGAAAGTTAAAGCTGAAAATATATCAATTTTTGGATGATTATTATATAGATTATGCAAAAAAACCCTTCAATGTTATTAATATATGCAGTATTGAGGCTTTTATTAAGAAAAAGTTGGACAAAACTACATTTAAATGTTTAGTGTTACCATTTAAAGTGTTGACATGTATTAAAATTTTGATTCTAGACAGTTGGCCTAAAATATTGTTTTAATTCTGACAGTTGACTTGAAGACAGTCAGCATTATTAGGGTGAATCACTATTTAAAAAACATATAAATCTTAATTAAATTAAGATCAGGCTCAAAATCTAGACTGAAATTATGCTATTTGGTGTTTGGGCTATAATAAAGTTATATTCATATAACTTTTAAAAACTAAGTACTACATGTGGTAATAAGTAGTTTTATTATTCTTATGTGAAGTTTTAAGGTTCTAAGCTTACCATTCTGTAATTTTAAATTGTTAAGCTGTGTCTTTTGCTTATTAGTTTAGGGAAGGTGACAACTTTGCTGGAGTCAGCCTTCTTTTATGGTGGAGCTGCCATTAAGTCTTGCTTAAATTATGTCATTGTGTTTGCTTAACTCATTTTCCTTGACCCACTTTTGCTTTTTGTTGGGTTTCCTTTGTGTCAACTTAAAATGACACTATATAAATCCTAGTTTTAACCTATACAATCTGGCTTAATCCAATGTTTAAGGGTTAACCGGAACACATCCAGTGTTTCCAAGCTATAGTAAACAACTAATATAATATACAACAAAGCTTGAAAATTTTACCCATTATATCTAAAAGAACTATAAAACAAAGGGCCAAATATAAGTATAAATAACTTATTTTAAGTGAAGATATTCTGGATTACATGTATTTTTATTAAGAAAAATTATAAATTGTTATTTTATGTCATTATTGTGGAGATTCATTGTTGAAGTTGGGCTTAAATTTAAAGTATAAAATTTGGTATTTTTAATAGTGATTTCCTTCTTATTTTTTAATAATAATTAAGCCTATTCTTAGTTGATGTCAACATTAGCTTTGTTTTATCATTGATTATCAATTCTGACTATGGGATGCAATATAAAAAATTAGTTTATTTAGAATACGGCTAGTAGGCTTTGGCCTAAGTGCAAAATTGAAGTTTACTGTCTGCATGTCAACACTTTGTTGACATTCAGACAGAAACATGCAGACAGTTTGAATGCCAACTGTTCCCAACACAGCAACCTTTTTTAGCACCTGCTACCCATCTGTGGTTTATAAAAAATTGGGCTTCTCAACGTCTTCTTGGTTGCTATTGCTGACATAGGGCTTGTAACTAGTGTCAAGCACAGGCTCAACCTTCTGCATCATGGCTGACGGGACCAACTCCTGGCCGTAGACGGGGTCAAACACAAAAGAAGTAAGCTCAATCTCATTGTTTCTAACTGTTTTTATGGTGGTAACCTTGGTGGTCTTCCAGGTCAGCTTGGGGTTCTGAGGGTTGATGCTCTGCAGCCTTGCAGGTTGTGCTCTTTGAACTGGTTGTGTCAGTGCAGCCTCATTATTGAACTCTCCTCTCCCATCTCCTTCCTGAGTAGGCAATTAGGTTGCACTAACTCTGTTTGTTGACCCGCAGGGGCAACTGTAACCATGGTGCACAATGGTGCATTGTCACTCTGTTGTTGTGTACCTTCCATTTTGAAATTTAATAAAACACCTAACAAATTTCTATTTAGTTACACACTGTTTTTTAATTTTTGCTTTCAATCTTAATATAGATATTTAATGAGAGTTTTCCCCATATCCCAATTATAGATTTTTTTATTTCTTAATTAGTTGTTTTTGGTTTTACAACACCCATTTTAGAATACCTAAAATAATTTCCATCCATTTTCCAAGATTTTACGCCAAATATAAGCACCCAGCACATTATTTTTAAAATTCATGCTTCAGATCTTGTGTCTATTTTAGACACCTTGGTATAATTCTTGATTGTAGTCCATTGTACACAACATTTCAGTGGTTTTGTTTACATTTGTTGTGTTCTTTTTGGAACCATTTTTGGTTTGAGTTTTGACTCACTGTGCTTGGGTGTATTTTGTCACTGATTTACATAGTAAACATGTGTACACCGAAGGTCAACTCACCCCATTTTGTTTGTGAATCCATGTATTCCAGATTGTATTTTGAATAGTCTTGTTTGGAGTATGGGCACTTTGTTGGTGTGTTGACCCATTTCATCCATTAACGCCAAAAATCCCTATTAACAGAGTGTATATTTTAACCTGATAGCTGGAATGCTCTTAAGTCTGTAATCATTTCTTTTTAAATTTGAGCTATTTTCGGTTGTCGCCATAGCTTTTAAATCTATTGTAGATAAAAATAAATAAATGATTAATTTAAACTTAAGATAAACTAAACATGAAGAAACAGTTTAAGCTAAAAGGGATTGGATGACAATTATTTTATAGCCAAAAGAGAATTCACTGCTTATCGCAATGGAGCTTCATATGGGCCTTAAAGGCAGCAACAATAAGACCTTCAGCACGGCCTTCGGTGAGGAGAGATAGCTCGGCACCATTCATGACGTATGCGATTGCGAAGTTGTACTCGGGGTTGAAGAGTGCAAAGCTACCTCCCAGGCCAGGCCATCCGTAAAACTTTACGTCGCCCAGCGGAGCAAAGGTGAACACCCCAAATCCTCCTCGAGAAAAGCTAGTCTTGTCAAAAAGGCAGGTATCAAATTCTTCAATGCAGTCCGAGATGGCATTGGTGAGCCCCGCTTCGGAGATAAGGACGAGGTCTTCAATACTGCCTTTGTTTGCAAGGCATGAAAAAACTTTGGCAAGCTACACATGGTTAATTTCAAAATGATATTGAATCTCGTACCGAAAGGGCGTTGGTGAACCCATTGAAGCTTGGGTTCTCGGATTTATGGATAGCTTCCCCGTTTTCAAAATCGTTTTCTCCCTTTCTTAGCTTGTTGGATTTATAGAAAGGACTATCTTTTGATAACATCTTCAAATTAAATTTAGAAGCTTTTGGACCTAAGACGAAGTTTGGCAAAAGTCTGGAAAATATGTCCAATTTCTTGACGTTGTACCAGGTTGACCGGCGAGGCATGTTCTCTTTCGATAATCCAAGGTAAAACTCAACATCCAGCAGTGGGTTGATCTCTTTGGCGTAAATCTCTCCAAGCGTGCGCTTCTGGGGATGGACTCGACGTACTATTTCGTTGAGATACCACCCCCGAGTCATGGCGTGGTAGCATCTCACCTTCTTCCCTTCCCAAAGATGTGGCTGATCTATCAACAATTTGTACCGCTTCTCGTCATCTATTAAATGTTTGAAAATGGCCTGGGGATCTGAAAGGTAAGCTACGCCACCCTCATGTCTAAGCAAATCTTCAACTGTCACATCTTCTTTGTTCTTTGCGCCAAAGTCAGGCCAAATGCTTGCAATCTTATCCTCGTATTTCAAATGTCCCTGCTCAACTAGACGCGCAACTGCAACTGCTTCCTTTTTAAATTAGATATTTATATTCAAAAAAGATTACCATGTTTTTGGAAGTAGAGTAAACCAACTGAAGTGTATCGCGGGTGTATGGAATCTTCTTTTCGAAATCTTTGAATCCACCATACAACTCGACCATCTTTTTTCCACGGGAAAAGACAACTACAGATGCTCCAACCTCCTTGCCAAGCTCAAAGTTCTCCCTGAACTTTTTTTCTAACTCCTCAAATCCATCTTCAACTGTCCCGTGGATGGGATATGAGGGCTTAAAGACACCAATCAGCCGGGTGTACCAGGGAAGGTGGTCGCCACTTCTTAAGTAGCGTACAAAGGTGGTGGTAAGGGCAATGAACAGACCAGTTGTTTGCAATGTACACATTATTAAGGAAGTGTGGTATAGATGTTACTAACAGTGGATAAAATAAAAATCTGAAAGATGGTTGGGATTTTATATGAAAGGTATCAATGGCATAAAACTTAATGGATATGCCCTGGCCAAATCTACATCAGATAGATGCATAGGAGGGTTCTGGAAATAGCATGAAAAGATACAATCCGATCAAGCATGAAAGGTGTGACAAATTCACGTCAATCCTAAACAGTAATCTATGAGTTTGGATCAACCAATCTTAAAGAATGTATGCCATTAAATCAATCCACTGCTACTACTGCTGCCTAGAAAACAGTCAAGCAAGCTTATCTAGGGCTGTCTCGATCCAGATCCGGCCGGCTTCCGACTCGCTTGCTGCCAATGTCAAACCGATGATTTCATAATAAATAAATCATAACGGGTTTTTACTCTGATGGTCCGTTGCAGGAAGCTAGCCGATGCAGCCATAAGGTTATCCGTACTTTCGTTACATCAAACAACACCATTCTGTTTATTTAAAGTCCTGAGCCGGAAAAAGGACTGTAGAGGTTAACCCCACCGAATTCAATTCTTTAAAGCGAATTAGAAATGCACATCGATACATATCTGCAAATTACTTTGAGGGATTCACTCTGCTGCGGGTCAACTTATGCCCAAAACGGCTTCAAGAAAGGCACATTATTCCACCACGAGTCAACCCATGTGCTTAAGGAACTATATCTATTCCTGGGATGTAAGGTGAAATTGTAACATTCAAGTTTAGTGATGGGGTTAATTTGGGCTGTGGCGGCCCAAAAAAGTGACGATTACGGCAAATGCTGCAATCATCCCGTCCTCCCTTCCCCATCTTCTTTCGATTCCCCCAGCTCAGGTAAATCTGAAATCACCAAAAAAGGTGGTGGAAGGCTTTTTGCTTTCCGGATTTTAAGTTTTTTGATAAATATTTATAATAAAATTTTATTTTCAAAAAATAATTTAATTCAAATTGGACTATTTTAATTTTTAAAATGAAGAACTCAAAAAATATATTTATTTACTTTTTAAAAAAATCTGAACTTCCTCATCCTTCTGTGGATGAGGAAAGAAACGCTTCCAATGAGAATCTTCTCAAAGAAGATTCTCTCAAAATTGTTTCCGGATTTCTGACGGGTGCATCTTTTAAGAAAAGGAGCTACCCATCCGAAATCTGATGCAGCCCTAGGTTAAATAGAGGGGTGTCAGCCCAAAAAAGGCAGATTATGACATTTGCTTAATTGTCTTGTCCTCCCTTCCCCGGTTACTTCTTTCAGACTTCCCTATTTTGGGGGAATCTGAATTTTTTTAAAAAAAGGCCTTGGATAGCTTTCTGTTTTCCGGATGCGCCGGAATCTAATAAAAATTAAAATAAAGTTTTATTTTCTTTTGATATGAAATAGATATTTTTGTTTTTAATTTTTTAAAAAGTTAAAAAAACGCCTCTACTTACTGTAAATTCAGAACTAAACATAAAAATGTGAGATTGTCAAATCCTTGGTCCAAATTTTGAATCACATTTGCGGGCAACTCAGCGGAGTGAAAAATAAAATATTTAATAAAATCAACCATATATATATATTTGATTTAATTAAATTGGCCAATTTCAAATACCTGGAGTAGATAACTTAACTAACTAAAGACAAACCACAACAAACAAATGTGGGATACATGAATCAGAAATGCGGGGTTCTAATGTATGATTTAAGATTTCCTGTATGTCTAACAAATCATAGACAGCATGTAAAAATTAACCAATCCAGAATTGCAGGAGTGTCAAATCTAAGAACTAGATTACAAATCGAAAATGAGGCAAATTTGAAATAAATATATTTGTGGGTGTCTCAAAAAGGATGTCAAAGGATCTAGAGTGGATTTGTGCCAATTCTTTTAGGAATCATAGGCATTCTCAAAAAACCCCTATTCCATTTTAGGAACAGCTAAAATTTTGATGCTTAATTACAGTAGATTTCAGAAAATGCTAATAATAAAATAGAATTATATATTAAAATCTAATTTTATTATTAGCATTTTCTAAAATCAACTGTAATCAAGCATCCTTGATAGCAAACATAAACACATAGTGTAGTAAACTGATAGTTTATCTTTTCCACCTCTCCTTCTTCCTTGAAAAGAAGTTTTGTGGCCCCTGGCTACGCTGGGTGCCAAAAAACTTTAAAAAAGTTTCTGCATCATCAGGAGGGTGGGGCATATATCCTTATATGGGTTAGTGGTTGCTAAATTAGAGATTTAGAGTGTTAAAAGTTGTTAATTTTCATGTTTCAACAATTTTACATCACTCAATTTTCATGTCTAAACATGGCTATCAAGATTGAATTTTTCATTTGATTTTATCCAGAGTGGAGCTTCCTGATTTGGGTTGGTGCTTCTTAGTTTCTTACTGTACATTCAATTTGGGTTTCAAATCCCACAATTATTATTTGAGTTTACTAGTGGAATTGAAAAGTGATTTGAAATTTGGTTCATAGATTTGACAATCCCGCAATTCCAATAAAGATAGTAAACTTAATGAAACTGGTTGATGGATTTGAACACTTCAAATCTGATTCCAGTTAATTTATTTTGTCTATTTGAAGTATGCAGTTTAACTTAAACTTTACAAAGGGTCTATAAGTTCCTGCATTTTTAAAAATTCAAATAAAAATAAAAAGAATTAAATTTAATTAAAAAAGCCATCTTGCAAAAGTGATTTGAAATCTGGACCAAGGATTTGACAATCCTGCATTTTTACATTTAGGTTCTGAATTTACAATATGTGTGAAAATAATTCCAAGAAAATCTTCTTTGAGAAGATTTTCACAGATTCTTTTCCGGATTTAGGGTAGCTGCTCCTTTTTAGAAAAGGAGCCACTGTCTCAACCTCAATGCAGCCCTGGGGTTGAATTAGTTTTAAATGTATCAGTTGAAATAAAAGCTAACAGTTTGGAAATAGCCAATCTATTCTATTTTCATAATACAGAAGTTTTAAAAGCTACGGCAAGAAGCAAAAATACTTCAGATTTAAACAAAAAAACTCAGATGTAAACAAAATTAAAAATAAATAAATCTATTGTAAATCAATAAAAATCTATTACCTAAAATTTTATTTACATCTTAGTTTTTTGTTTAAATCTGAAGTATTTTTGCTTGTTGCCATAGCCTTTAAAACTAGTGTATTGACTTTAATTTAGCTGAATTATGGTTAAAGAGATAGAAAATATAAAACAGTTAAATAAGGCACATGTACCAAAAGGGTGCCAAAAACAAATAACAGAATGGCTCAGAACAGATTATAAAATAATTTGTTGAATGATGACAGTTCAAGTGGTCTTCTTTTGTGTCTCATAAAAATCAGTTTGTTATGGTTTGAAAATAAATAAAACATATAATCTTTATTCTAGTATTGCTACTGAAGGTGATCAAACCTTAACTATTTTGGTGCTAAATTTGATCTAAAATGTATAATTAAATAATATTCCATTGATTATAGAAAATTAAATTAGGGTATTATACTAAAAAATTTCTACCACCAGTTAAAATCTGGTCAAACCCAATCATGGAGCTCTGCCATGTAAAGTTATTTCAAGCTTGGGATTGAACCCATTACCAAAAATTGCCCCTTGGGTCAACCCTTTTAATTATTTCTCATTCAAAAGATTTATTTCTATTTATCAGCTATAATAGTGTCTCTGGTGAGAGGCTCATCCCAGCTGCACCCGCCACTTACATATCACAGGATAAACTGCACGAGCTTCCCATGTCCAGAAGTTTATAGGAAGCCCACCAGCCACCACCAAGACAACCATCAGCATTTAAACTGTCTGCATGTCAACACTTTGTCAACATGCAGACAGTTGACTTTGGTTTGACAAACAGGCTGCATCCTACTAACCAACTGCAAGATAAAATATTTTCTTTTAGTATCATACAGTCAGAATTTTTAATTAACAAGAAAACAAAGCTAATGTCAACATGAAATAATAATAGGGTAGGGACAGAACAGCAATTATTCAAACACAGTATCACAAACCCGTTTTTTGGACGTTCTGGATTGAGTCACAAAACTATTTTGGGCAGATTTATGTCACAACTTTTAGAGTAGGTCCCAATTTGTGACTCACTCCATTGTGTATGTTGTGAATTTTGACCAAGCAATGATGCCAATTATGAGGGAGCCCACGGATTGAGACTGTCACAACCAAATCCATAAATTAGTAGCACAAAATAAAATGATACTAATTATGACGGAGCTTGCAGGTATAAATTGCAGCTACCAAACTACATAAATTGGTAGTATAAACTATATGCATATTGAATCAGCAGTAGTCTGCTGGCCTGAGCCTTAAACTAGCCAATGATAAGTGCCGCTACAGCAATTAAATGATACATGATTTGCCTTTGTGGCAATTTAAAAATACAAAAACGCCATGTTGCCGCTTAGCAATTGAATTAGGCTCCAAAGTGCTGAACTACTTTTACGTCAAGCGCTGTCGTGCCAACTGAAAGGTATTGCAAGCACCACCTAGAAAATATTGCAGGCGCCAAAGCACCGCTTTACTTTTACATCAAGCGCCAAGGCGCTGGGTCTGATTCCCCATAATCTCAAATTTCAATATTTATCACATTAATAAGCATTAAGCTTGCAGTATGCCAGAGAAGTAGGAAGTGATCCTGAAGTACTAAATTATTTCATGCCAGTAAGGATCACTTGTGCTGGGTGAAGAGGAAAATATTCTATTGGTTAACGTGCAATAAGCGCCAAACCTAGATTAACAATTACCCAAATTTGGGGTGTGTTAGAATGTCCAAGAAGACATTGCTAGCAGCCCAGAGATTAACCTTGCAGAAAGTATAAGAAGAATTAATCATTTAAAATAAAATCATCTTTGAACCATCTTTATTTTATCCTTAATCTGGTTCACCTTATCCTATTTCTTAAGTGCTTCTACGCAATCAGAAGCCATTGCTGGGCAATAATTATGATTCCGTTCAATCCTGGCTCTAATGATACAGTACTACTCATATCCTCACATATGACTGTATTCTGGCAAATGTCCTGTGCTTTATAATCTCAAATAATTGTGGCGCAGTAAAGCAAAAAGCGCGAAAGTATAGATAAAAAAATATAAAGGGAATGTGGTTTTCAAAAATGAAAAGGATGATTTCATTTTGTGAAGGGGCACAGGATTTAAAGTTAGAATGGTTCTCAAGGGTGAAACAGGTGGTGTAATTTTGTGCAAGGCACAGGATGTAAAATTAGAGCAAGTTCAGCTGACAGATCTTATTTTTTAAATTGAATTATTAAAGCTTTATCTGTAATTATCTCACAATATTTGATTTGATTGTACTACAGTTTGATTTAGATACTTGTATTAAAACACCACTAAAAGATTTATAAACATATATTTCAGTTAAAAGGAATAGCTTGCATACTTATGATTGAATACAACACAAAACCATATGAGATTTTGCTTGGTCACATCAGAATTCATGCATGGTGTGCTGTGACTTTAGGAGTAGGGCAAAAAGTGTGGCAGTTGATATTGTGAACTGCTCCCTAAAAATACAAAACAGATCTGCATGAATTGTGATGTAATGTGAAGGTCCCAAAATGATTTATGCCCAACTGTCAACGCCACAAAACTGATTGTGGTAGGCAAATCTTGGTCATAAAACCAATTTTGTCAATTTTGGTGCCAGTCTGTCAGGATTATCCTGACATAAATTAACTGACCAATAGAAATTGGGAATTATCCGATATATAGGCCAGGTAGTAGTAAAATTGCAATTTACTCAAAGATGGGAATTCAAGCCTTTTGCATGAATAGATTAAGGTAGGTATGTTCCTATTAATGCAAGCGTAACTCATTGAGTATGGAATGAAAATTGATGTTTAAGCCTGCATTTGAAAGGTCTTGCTAAGCTTGACAACCTTTCTTAAGCAATAGTGACTTGTTGAGAGCCCCAGTCACAAGCAAAATCAAGATAAAATAAACTTCCTGCATGAATAACTGGTCTCATGAAAATGATGTACTGTCATGCATACAACTGTATATTAGCAAAATATGAATCAGATCTGCATGTCCAACCCCACATTTGAAAGCCCTTGTTATTTTAAATCTTTATTATTAAGTATTAAGCATCTGTTGAGAACCCAGATTGTGAGCAAATTCAAGTAGAGTACAGGACTCTGAAATTAATATGTTCAGCTTTATTTGACATACATGCAATACACTCTCTGCACCCACTATTCCTACACAATCCCCCCTCACTACTTTTTACCTATAATAAATATATTTTGACTAGTTTGTAGCTAAGCTATAATTGTAGTTCTACCCAATCTTACTATCTATTTTCCTCCAGTAATTATAGAAAGTAAGTTTTGCTGTGTCTATACAGCTGGGCTTTACACCGTCCCTACTCTTATTAATAATAGACTTGGTTATATTACAAAATAGGAATCACTCCACTATTAAAGATCCCAAGTTATCATACTTTTAATTTTAGGCTGGCTTCAATAAGGAGACTATACAATGGTATCATAACTTAAAATTTACATATACTGCTTAATAAAATAATGCTAATATAGATAATATTAACTTATTTAAGTTATTTGTATTTTTTATCTGGCCCTTTGTTTCATAGTTGTTTGAAATGTAGAATTTAACATTGAGTATATACTTTGTGGAAGTACATAAGACAATATAGGGGGATTGAGAAGATAATGGTACTTCATTTGATACAAAGATAGAGGGTCATACAGTATCATGGAAAGCCATATACTGTTCATCTGCATCATGGCAGTCATGGGGCTTGTCCAGGTAATGTTTCATTTAGGATTCAAATTTTCTGATCTCTGCATAGCAAGAAAGTTTGATAAGAGTGCCACCAACTATTCATTAGTTGGGGGATTTCTCAGAAATAGTTTTCCCAAGGGGGAGTAACTGTAGATGTTGTGACAGCTAAGAATTTAAAGTTTTGTTGTATATTATATTAGTGGTTTGTTATAGCTTTGAAACCATTTGTATGAGAATCATTTAACTCCTGCTGTAGTTCTAGTATTGGATAATAAAACGTATCAAACATCTGGATGTAAAATGATGTAACAATCAGACATTTGGAAGATTGTTTTATTACATTCAAATTTTCTCCATTGCTATTGTTGCAACATCTTTGATTACTCCCTTTTGGGAAATGAATGCCCTGAGTAGTTCACCAAATAAGTCACCAAATGGCTCACCATGTCATGGCCTGGGTGACTCCCAGGGGAACCTTCAATTAAGGGGAAGGGGTGATCCTGGAAGGCCCAGTAGATGACGGGGGCCATCTGCATCACATAATTGGCAGAAGTAGCCCAAGGATGCCAAACTCCCATGTGGGGTATTGCTTGCTCAGTGAGCCCCAACATGGTCAAATAGGCAAACCCAAGCTTACTGTAGTCATATGATGAAGCAGAAGGAGCAAGAGGAAGTTCTCCTGTGGTGGCACTCATGGTCAGGCTTGGCTGGGCAAGTTGTTGGAGCAGAGGAACACCAGGAAAAGAGGGGCGCAGTGCAGGAGCATGAATTATTTCTTGGTCCAGCACTCTAGGAGATGGGGTAAAGGATGGTAGTGGTTAGTTGGAGGCAGCTAGAAGTTGCTCCATTTCCCAGTGCTGGCACTAGTACTGGAGGTACTCTCTGTTTGAAAGCACCAGCAGTATAAAATTTGTGATAATGTAATAAACCCCTGCAAAGTATAAATGCTAAGTGTGCATTAACCAACAAAGTTTATTAGATGAAGATTTCAACAAAGAAAGGGGATGTCAGTGTTCAGAGCTATATCCTGCTGGGAAACTGCAATTGGACTTAATGGCAACTTCTTATTGGTTGTCAATGGATTATTCTCAAGCTGGGTTCCATTGGTGACTCCTTATTTGTCATTTATATTGATCATTTCATTATTTTTTGCCCTGGGCAAGCTGGCAGGGGAATTTTGGGCCATTTGGCAACTCAAGTCCCCAATTCTGGGTTTCAGAGGGTGTGGGCCAATTAAAATCTTTTTTAATTGGCTTTAGGACGGTTTCCAATTGCACCCAGGCTTGGCATTGACCAGGGTTCATTTCTCCACTTGGAATTAAAGCTTCCTTTGGGTTAATCTGCGTAATTGACAATGCAATTGTTTGGTCGCGCAATTGCTCAATTACAGGCATTAAACCTATGTAATATAGGGTTTTGTCTGGCCCATCCTGGGCCCTGACACACCAACTAATTATTAAGATGTTAGCACCACTATCATTAAACCCTCTATGATGGGGATCAAACAATCCATATCCTAAGTAGAACACAACTTAAGTAAGTCCTGTGACTTATGAGGAACATTAATCAGATAAGCCCCACGGCTCTCATAACATACATGGGCAGCAATTGGCTTTCTATGATACTTTATATTATCCCATATTCATATCCAATAAAGTATCATTCCCTTCTTAAATTCCCCTTTATTTTGTTTATTATACTGCCCAAAAGTATATACTTGACAGTGGTAGCACAGGTAGGATATCCACACCTACACAACTATAAGGAAAAATTTCCTCCTAAGAAAGGGATCCAACAAAAGGTCCTCCCCACAGGCTGGAGAGACTACAAAGAAGGGCAGGACGCCCCCACAGGTTTCACCATCTTCAACAACCTCCATTTCCCCACTGAACATTAAAGCCTTCTCCACGCCTGTAGACTCCTGAACCTACCTCTAACCTCTGCAGCGCTGCAGGTGTCTGAGATACCCAGTATTGTTTTTCAACGCCTACACTAAGCAGAAATTGAAACATTTGCAGGGTTACACCAGGAAAACGCCTCCCTCTGGATCAACAGAACACAAAGTAAATTTAAAGAAGTAGATTATCCCCACAGACTCTGGGTCAGAGAGATTGCCCTATGTGTTACAATAACTGCCTCACATTTTTTAAGCAAATGGCTAGATCAACACCCCAACCAGAAAGAGAACAGGTATGTGTTTAAAGCTGTGTTCCTTGAAAAGTTCTCCACAAAAGATTTATATTTGGTGATCATGACAAAACTAAGAACAAAATAATGACAGGAATCATTGAGGAATACATTGTAGTGTACAAAGACCTATGTGACCAAGCCCCCAACACCATCAACTTTGACAAGCCTGGACCACAATTGGACTTTTACATTGACCTCCCTACATACATTAGACATCAGTTTGACATGACCCGCTGCAAGAACCTCAAAGATGTGTTTCTGAAAGGAAATGGCGCAGTTCCAAAATCTGAGAATCTACATGCAACAAATAAACAGAAGGAGAGCCCCTCAGCAAGAAAAGACCCTTGACCAAACAAGCAAAACAACAAAGCCAATAACACCCATCCTCAAAACAAAAAAAAACACTGCACAAGCCAACCGGGCAAGCATTGAAGATACCAAAAAGGAGGGGAAAGCTTAGGGGAGTGCTTAGTCAAGCTGCCCTCCCCCAACTTACAAGACTTGTACAGGGACCAAAACATGGACTCAATCACCATGATCCAAGTACCCTCCAGCAATCCTCTACTGTTTTCTGCCCAAATCAGAAATAAACTCCTCACTTATCCTTTCTGTTTTTGCAGATATCAAGGCACAGTATTATTCAACACTGGAGCAGAACAATCCCTCCTTGAAAAGAAATTTGCCAACTCCATGAAATCACCCACAACCCAAAACAACATCAAGAGAGTTGTTATGGCAGACAACTAAAGCACACATGTCACTAAAGAAGAAAGGCCTTTCCGTGCTCAAATTAGAGATTACATACATCACTTGGTGGCCCTATCATACCAATCCCCAAGTATGATGTTATACTTGGTTTGGATTGGATGAGAAAGACCAAGCCTCACATTTACTGGGATAGCACTAACCTCACAATACAACAACGGTAGATACACCACCATGTCTACCCAAAGCATCTTGAAACACTCGTGAGAGACCACATGTTTGTAAAGATCATAGAAACAGAAGAGGAAACAGACCCTAGCAAAAAACAATTGAAGTACCTGCAGGTATATGATTATCCATTTTAAAAATACAGAAACCAGAGATGTCAACAACTATATTTGAGAGCAGCTAGTCAGTGATTTCCCTCTTTCTTCCAGGAAGCCCATCCAGGATTGCCTCCCAACCGTGGCATACAACACAAAATCAACCCCAAGGGGAGTGTACCAAAAGCACACCCTATTTACCGCCTCACACCCCAAGAAAATGACACACTGAAAGTGTACCTTGACAAAGCCCTCAAGAAAGGACTCATATAACCCTCAAAGTTGCCAATTGATGCCACTGTCTTCTTTGTAGCAAAGAAAGATGGAGGTCTCTTCCAAATCATAGACTACAGGGCGCTCAACAAAGTCACAATTAAGAACAGCTTTCCCCTACCCCTGATTAACGGCCTTTTTGACCCCCTGGGGTGGGTCCCAAATTATTACGAGAATTGATCTAACAGCAGTCTATCACCAAATTTGAGTAAATCCTGAAGATATCCCAAAAACTGCATTCAGAACCAAATATGGATCCTTTGAGTGTGTTATTATCAATTTTGGCATGACCAATGCTCCCAGAACCTTTGTGACCTTCATTAAAAAAGTTTTCAAGGAAACATTGGAAAACAAGCAATCCTTTGCTTGGACAACATAATCTTCTACATTCCAACTCTAAAGCAATAGTGGGAAGACGTCCTCCTGGTCCTAAACACTCTCAAGGAAAAAAACTCATTTCCAAACCTTTGAAATGTTTCTTCTTTTTGTCTGAACTTCCATTCCTCAGTCACATTATCAGCAAGGATGGAATTAAACCAGATCCAGACAAGATACATACCATAACTGAAATGTCAGCTCCTTGGAACAAGAGTGAACTCTTGTATTTTCCTAGGCATGGTGGCCTATGTGAGAAGGTTAATCCAGACTGGGGTGCCCTAAAAGCTCCCTTTCAGCCATCACAGGAAAAACAACCAAGTTTGTGTGGACACCGCTACAAGACAACATTTCTGGCAAATAAAAGAACACATGGTCACTGCCTCTATCCTCCAATACCCAAATTGTGAGGGAGTATACAAACTAGAAACTAATGCATCTGAATATGCCATAGGAGGGGCTCTCCATATCCAAATGGCAGAAAAGGACTTCCTCCCTGTGGCCTATAAATCAAGAAAACTATCCAACAGTGAGCAAATATATCCCATAAACAATAAAGAATTGGTAGATATAATACAATGTCTGATGAAATGGAAATTTTATTTCAAAGGAGCCCAAAAATTTAAAGTCCTTGCCAATCACAAATCATTGATATTCTTCAAGACGCAGCAGTATTTTTCAAGAAGACAAGCTAAGTGGATGAGTCTCATACAGAGATACCCAATACAAATCAAGTACAAGCCAAGCAAGTAAATGCTTACCACAGATGCCCTGCCAAGGCTATAAAGTAAACATATCATATGCGCTGATGAGGACCCTGATTGGGTTATGTTAATCATGGGGAATCCCCAAGAAGGGTTCCCACCTGGCACACCAATGGGCATCCAAGAGAAAGTCCTCAAGAACAAACACCTATTCAAAAACGTATATGGCACACTACCCCAAATACTTCCAAATGGAGACAATGTGCCCTACATCCTGTCAACAGAAAATATTGACACAATCCTCTGGTATTACAGAGGTCTTGAACACACCTGTAGCAGGAACTTGCACAAATACCTCAAGACCCGCTACTGGTGACCCAATATGCTAGATGATATAAGAGAGGTGTTAGAAAAATTCAAAGTTGGTGAGAAGTACACCCAAACCAAAGCACCACCCAAGTCAGTAGTACCTGTATCCATCACACAAAGGCTTCAAGGTATGGTCACTGGATATTGTGGGATCCATTACTGGCAAAAACAAGGGCAAGAATTACATCATCACAGCTATCAACTATGCCAGAAGATGCTTGTGGCACAAGCCACAAAAGAACAGAAGAATAACAATGTGAGACATTTTATTACAAAAGTAGATTATAGCCAAGTTTGGAAAGCCCAACCCTAATCACAAATGTGGAACCAAACTCAATGCCATTGATACCAATGTCTAACTTGCCAAAAAAGGAATAAAAAACATCACAGCCAGCCTGTACTACCCACAAGCAAATGAACACATGGAAAAACTAAAAGGCTCACTAGTGGAGACCCTCAGTAAGTTATCTGCTAAAAAAACCAAAAGTATGGGTCAACATGCTGCCAACAGCACTCATGGTATATAGAACACAAATCAATTGAAAAACAGTAAAAGCCCGTATGAATTTGTCTATGGGCAGAAGCCTGCTCTTGTTAGTGCAACTTCAGGATCACAGTTACTTCTGCCAAAAAAGGTGCCAGATGACAATAATCCTAATGTACGCTGTGCTAGAGAGGATAATGAAGCCATGAACAAAAAAGGATTGAAAGAGAGGCAATTCCACTACAACAGGAAAGATTCCAGGTTGGGATCAAAATCTGGGTTGTCAACCATGACCATCATAAGTTGGACCCAGGACTACATGGACCAGGCATTGTCATAGAGGTCAAACCCCCCAACACTTACTCCATCAAGGGAATTGGCACTAGAACAAAACTAAAGTGCATGCACCATGACTGACTCTGCCTATGTAAAGCAAGAACAGCCCAGCACAACTCCAGACTCCCTGGCCCCAACACCAAACTGGATCAGTACCAAGCTTGTATCCCTGACACTCTTAATAAAATCCCCAAGGCTCCATCTTCCAGTACCCCAGGGGGGAGATGTTGCAACATCTTTGATTACACCCTCTTGGGGAATTAACACCCTAAGTAGTTCACCAAATGAGTCACCAAATGGCTCACCAACTAATCATTAGGTTGGTGGCACCACTATCATTTGATCATCTTTTACAGGGATCAAACAATCCATATCCTAAGTAGAAAACAAATTAATTAAGTCCCGTGACTCATAAAGAACATAAGTAAGATAAGCCCCACAACTCCCATAACATACATGGACAGTGATTGGCTTTCTATGATACTTTATATTATCCCATATTCATATCCAATAAAGTATCATTCCCTTCTTAAATTCCCCTTTATTTTTTATTATACTCCCCAGATGTATATACTTGACACTATCAAATTGAATACAGGTCTAAATGAAGTAAAAAGTAGCTGCATTAATTGCTTGTATACATAAACAAAGGGAATTCAAGATTCAACACCAATTAGTGGCTGTAATTTCCATTTCCCATCTATGGACAACCACCCAAATCTGATTGTTATGTTGGCTATTAATTCTAACAACATTATTGTGCCTAAGAACATCCTGCTCTTTTCCCTCCAGCCAACCACAAAACACCTTCTTCTCTATATAATTTACAAAAGCTACTTCCCATATGTGGTGCTCAAGGGTCTAAAGGTAGGTTGGGTGTAGCTGAGCATCAACTAAGAACAAAACAGGACTAATATCTTTTTAATCAACAGAACCTCTATTTGTGGGCTCTGCAAGTAATCTAAGAAATGAAAGTTGTTGGTTATGTTTGTATGATAAATAATTCTATTTATTGAGGGTCTCTTGGGGGTCTTTTTATACTTGGAAGGAGGGGAGGGGAAAAAGGTTGAGATATCCTGACTAGGGTCTGGACTTTCAGGAACTGAGCTTATTCTTGGAGAGCTGAAACATTTTGGGGAATATTCAGAGAGAAATGGGTTAGATTGGGACTGAAATGAACATTTAGACATGTCACCTGGAGTCAGGTGGTTGCAGCATATATTAGGGCGGTCTTTGGGGAATTGAGTGTAGAATAGGGTTTCAGACTACTCTCTTTGGAGTTCACACTTTGGAAAAAGAGGGGCAGAAGGCTAATATACCAATTTAAATAACAGGCACAAGCAATGAGTCAATCATCAATGCATCTGCGGCTAGCTGCAGATGCATCAATGGGTCATAAATTACCGATAGTAAAACCTCTTCCAATAGGTTGCCAATTGATGCATCTGCGGCTAGCTAAAGATGCTCCAATTGGTCACTAATTGCCTATAGCAAAACCACTCCAATGGGTCACTTTCTGACGCATCTGCAGCTAGCTGCAGGTGTGTTTATTAGTCTCAAATCAGAAATGCCCTTATGTGATTTTGAGGGTTACTCTCTGGCGTAAAACACAAAAAAGGCAGCAGTTCCCCTTATATTTTTAAAAACAAAGAAAGAGTCCTACCATGGTACTTCTGAGGATTGGCACCCTGTACCACACCATTAAAATAGTTTTGACATACTATCTTCTTTTCTTCTGCCCTTATTGGCTATCACTTTACCACCCACAGTTAGAGTGTTGAAATTAGGATCTTTGGCTAACTATCAGTAGAATAATACTATCCCAGTTTGCAAATACACAACAATCCCTAAATATTGAATCAATTATAGATTATATATGTTGAAAATGGGATTTATATAGTTTCATTTAGTGTTGACACTAAGGAAAACCAACACAAGAGCAAAAGCAGAGCAGGGGAATAAGCTAAGCAAACACAACAACATAATTTAAGCAAGATTTAATAGTGTTCCCACTATAAAAGAAAGCTAGCAACAATAAATTCTACACCTTCACTGGTTTAATGAGAAAAAGATGCTGCTTAACATTTTCAGCTTTCTGAATGGTATGTTTAAAAACCTAAACTTATATATTAATACTATTTACAGAATATAGTAATTAGTATTTAAGAGCTACACGGCTACAGCATTTTTGTAGCCTAAAACCAAAAAGCCTATTATCAGACAAAACTTTGTATTTGATCTTTATTTAATTAATATTCATACTTTTTCTACATAGCAATTTACCTCTTTAATGCCAACTGCTGTTGCAACTGAACCAATGATAGTTCAGTATTTGATTGGGGAAGACATTAGTCCAATAGAAAGCACAAGCATGAATAAAATAAGATGGGGTTTACTAATCAATATTGTGACTACTATACTAAATGAGGAAAGCCACAAGGTCACCAGGGGATGGCACAGTGGCGGGTTCCATGAAATTTCAGAGCCAAAAAATGACTTGTGCGGGGATCAGCAAAGTCAAATTGTCAATACTCTTAATTAGGAGATAGTGCCCACAATTTGACATTGCCTCCAGGCTGATTCATATCATTAAATACATCATGGAGCAAATGATTGATTGCCCCCTGCGTATTGTGAGATACATTGGAGGTGAGAGGGGAATCTTGGTTGAAACACTGTCTACAAGTCAAACATCAGAATTAAAACAATTTTCTAGCCAATGGTCTAGATTCATATTTTTTCTTATTTAAACACTTAGAATGCTGACACTAAACATTTAAATGTAGTTTTTCCTACTTTCTCTTAATAAAGAATACTGGATACTGTTATCATTTAAAGTTTGAAGTTCTTTTGCATGATTTATATAAAAACCCTTGACTTAATATAAAAAGTTTTAAATTTCATTTTTCTATACTTTACTCACATTTATTTCTCTAACCCCTTTTTCTTTATAGCATAAATAAAAAACCCGTCCTAATCAGAAAATCCCAATAAAAACTGCCAAGGACACTGTTAAGCCTAATAATTCTTCTTCTACAAAAAAGTGCTTAAGAGACAGCTTAAAAAAGATGAACTGAAAAAGAAAATCCGCACACCTTCAGCTTCTGAAAAGGACTCTGATGATGGTTTCACCTCTTATATCTGGCATGAGTCTGAGAAAGATAAATATTCCATCAACAAGAAGAAAAGAAAGGCAAATTTCAAGTCCTCTCTTGAGCCCTCTCCTGGTGAACAGAAAGATGATAAGCAACATGAGTACTTTCCTTGTTTTCAACACCATCTCCTGGGACATGGGATGTAATAAAAGCCCACAATATTTGCAATGATAAGGGCTCCTTCAGGATCTTAAAGAGATTCACAATTTTTTCCATTGATGTTTTTCAGAGGAGGCCCAAGCATAGTTGGGAATGGCTACACACTTAAATGCAATGACCAAAAGCAAAAAACTAAGGGCAAAGAGTTCACATTTGAAGACAGAAGCTGTCCAGCACGCCTAAACACCCAAGGTTAGGATAAGGTTAACTTAGAAAGGGGAGAACATACCTGTGTGCCTCCCACCACTTTGATTAAAAAGCTGCTCAAGCATTACCTACTTCAGGTGGTCCCGGTATCAAAAAACATCAAGGCCACTGTTGCAATATATATTACTCTACTATAATTGCTATTGAGATAATTGGAATTGATACATTGATACAATTTTACAATGTATTCCTTAAGTTGATTTCCTCAATTGAAATTGGATTCAACTGGTGGAGCTAAAATACTCAGGCTTATTTTAAACCCATATGAGTTTAATAAACAGAGATTTTAATCTTACACTTAACATTTATAATTTGATATTGCCTTTTATTTAGCAGTTTAAGTTGGTGTTTAGTAAACCTTAAATAGTTTAGTGATATTAGTTACTTTATATATAGTTTAGTTAAGATAAACTTTAGCTCATAGATTTAGCTGGTTTAAATAGCTCAAATTTACTGCATTGGAGCTCATTTAGTGTTTTGACCATTTACTTAATTTTTTTGAGGAGGAGATAGCCTTCCTTTTTTCCTATTCAAATTAAGTTTTTAGCTTATAAGATTAAAAGAGTATTTACTTGTCTTCACTAGATTTTCAGTGGCTATAAATTCAGCTTTTAAGCTTTTAATTTACTTTTATTCTCAAAAATTGTTGTATTTTTAAACTGCAAATTCCAATTTTTCCCTTTAATCAACCCCCCTGAAAATATCACGGTTGTGTTCAGGAGCAAAAATTACATTAATTATCTTATTTTCAAAGCTCTTGGAACTAAAAATATTTGATATTTAAAATCCATTTACAAAAAGTTGTATTAAAACTTAGCGCAATTTATCCTTTCCCCCTTATTTTTTTCTATTTTTTATTAATCAAGCTTGTCTAAAAATATCACAACTGTGTTCAGGAGCTCAAGTTACATTACCTCTTTTTTCAGAAAGATTAGACAGAAATTAGTTTTTTTAGAAATAATCAATTACAAGCCTGCTTATTTTTTGACGCAAATATCTAACTTTTACTTGCTAATACTCAATTCTCTTACTTTTTATTCTTTATTGTTATATTTTTTCCTTCCATGCTTGAGTTTAAAGATGAGGGAGATATTCCTCTTAAGGAAATATATATTGTTTATAATGGATTTCATCACACAGCTTCTTGTGGTGCATTATTTGTATTAGAGTTAAACTGCCTTCAAAACAGTAGCAGTATTTTCTATGATTTAAAAATTATTTTGAAGATTTGCTTGATAATTTCTATCATTCAATTGGTTTGGATGCACTTCTTAAATATATTATTTCACCTTTTATAATATTTGCACTAGACCTTCTTTTGAAAGAAAAGCAACTGATACAATAAATAATATAGCCTCTAGCAGTTCTTGCTTAAAAAATAAATGGTTAGTTGAAAAAAAAAAAATAAATAAACTATAAAAACCCAAAATATACTTTTTTAAAAAATACAAATCAGTCAAACCAACTAAAGTTGCTGACAAGTCGGATACTTTCCCTCCTAGCTCTCAAAGCTGTTGCAGCCCCAGTTGATCTTGCTTCTTTGCCAGCCTCAGTTGCAAGTGGTTCTACTCCAAAAATCCAAGCTGCTGTTCTTACTGGTGATATTTCTAATAAGACCCAGGATCTTCTTCTTGATGACACTCCTCTCTTACTTGGTATCGAGATATCTGGTGGTGTGATGAGTGCTCTAATTAAGCGTAACACCACTGCCCCACCAAGAAGTCTGAGACCTTCTCCATCTACAATGATAACCAGCCCAGTGTTTTGATTCAAGTCCTAGAGGATGAACATAACTACACCAAGGATAAAAACCTTCTGGGCAAATTTGAGCTCTTAGAAATCTCCCCTGCTCCCAAACATACAGGATTTAAACAATTATCCTTTATCCATCAAGTCAATATTGATAATACAAGTGAGCCCACTGCTACAGCTATCACTTATGAGAGTGAAAAGAAGAAGGTTATAAAAAATAATTCTGAGCCTGACATCAATTGTATGGAGCACACACCAAATGGTGATAACCCTAGAATGGCTCTCATCACTGCTACTTGTGACACTGCTATAGGCAAAGACTTCCTTCTTTTGACTTGGGGTTTTATGCTGTTACTCTCTGCAGAGTCCCCTTTACACATATTATACCAAATATTGTGTAAAGGGTTAAGTAAGCTGATCATTATAGAGCATGAGCCCTCACTTCTTGTATATTCAAATATTAGGTTGGAGAATATTTACAATACTGTTGTAGATATGCACATTCCAAAGCTCCTTATGGAAAAGAGGCTGTGATGTTGTTGTGAATATCAACTTTGCTAAGACTCTACCTCTCCTTCCCACTATCAAAAAGGGATTCTCTTCTTACAAACAAGTGTATCAGATTCACAATCTGAGGGAGCTGCCTCTCTTCAATCCTTGGTCATTCATGTTTAATCTCACTGCCCCAGAGGCTCTTGGTTTCCCAATCTGCCAATGATGACAAGGGGCTATACTCATATGATGTGGTCACTAGTAGATACTGGCTGCATTTACGCTAAAGTAGCCAATCAGGCTCATTTACATTCTGTGCCTGCTATACTTGTTAGCTGCTCCTTATAAGGGTACCCAGAAGTTTGTTAACTCACATCATTACCCTACAATGGGATTATCTTGCTAGTCAGCACAATAGTTGTGTTTTATTTACTGTTAGGGAGCTTGCACTCCTAAAGTTGCAATATCTGGATCTATTAGTGCAACTTTCTCACACTTGCCATCACTGTACCTTGCTCCATTGATACAAGATTTCCTGAAACATCATCAAAAGCCAGTGTGATTTATCTGAGCCCTAATGGTTGTGACTTGAAGACACACTCTAAGGAAGAAAATAATGGGTGGTATCAGATAGATAGCCACCCAATAGTTCATCTTTTATGGCTTAAGCTAAATCTTGCTAGTCATGTTAATCTGTTAGTTGTTTATGGCTTATCACAAACTTTTCCTTCTTGCCGCACTTGACACAACCACTCCTAGTACCTCCCTTACTAGTGGAGCTTATCAAAATAAAGACAGCCTTGGGGAAAGACTATGCCAATGAACAACTCTATCACACTAGTTACTGGCCAGGCTCCACTTCAGGCTGTAACTACACTAGCTCAGCACTAACTAGGCTCAACAAGGTTGGACTTTTAGAAAATGATGCCTTAAATCTTAGTATTAATACTAAGGTTGGTATTGTGGTCAAGACTATTAATCACAATGATACCATCTCCACCAAGGAGTCCTTGATCTTCTACACCACTAGCAATTCTAAACAGGTTAGCGCTATACAGATCTATCAGGGTGACTGTGCTTCTACCAAAGGTCTTATTCTCATGAGAATATTCAATGCTGATGAATAACCCTCTCCTGGTATGACCTACATTACCTATTCCCTGCAACCCTAGTGTGTACACCAAATCTTAGGTTTCAGGACCTTGCTCCCATGTTGTCTTTGCCCAAGACAAAAAGGCTGAGCTTACTCTTACCATAATGACTGGACCTAAGATCCTCAAGGTTGAGGATTCCACAAAGCAGCCTGATCTTAACAAGGCTGTCTGGTTAGAAAGTTACCCTATCAGTCTTCCCAAAGCCACTGCACCTATTACAATTAGTACTGTAAGCACTAGAAAAGAACATGAGAAGTTCTTCTACTACAATATCAAAAGTCTGCTTTTACTCAATTCAAACCATGTTATTACTACCAATTAGATGTACAAAGAGCCCACCTTCCTCAATCCTCTGTTCTTGGATACATGTAACCCTTACTACTCCCTTCAAGGTGCAATCAAAGCAATATAAACCCTATGCCAAATATAAAGGTGGGAAATGTCTGCAATATTGAGTACTCCACTCTAATTGCTATTGAGATAATTGGAATTAATACATTGATATAGTTTGACAATGGATTACTTAAGTTGATTTCCTCAATTGAAATTGGATTCAACTGGTGGAGCTAAAGTACTCAGGCTTATTATCAACCCATATGAGTTTAATAAACAGAGCTTTTAACCTCAAACTTAACACTTATACTTTGATATTGCCTTTTATTTAGCAGATGATGTTAGTGTTTATTAAGCCTTAAGTAGTCTTAGCAATATTAGTATATTTTATATTTAGTTTATTTAAGATAAACTTTAGCTTGTATATTTAGCTAGTTTTGATAGCTCAAATTTACAACAGCCACTCATCTAGTAGTAAAGACCACCAATCACCTAAGAAAGAAAAGCCTTAAATTGTCCCTGATTGTGAAAAACTTGTTAAGTATATCTGTGATAGATGCCAATAGCTAAGCCCAATTGAAAAAGGTGTATCTTAACTAAAAGATCCGGTCTTTACTCCTAAGTTACAGATGACCCAAAACAGTGAACAGTTCCTTCTTTACAATGATGGACCTGGTACAAAAGAAAGGATCATATGTTATGCCACCTATAAGAATATAGAGCAACTGTGTGCCACTGAGACTTTGCTCTGTGATGGAACATTTTCAACATGTCCTAAGTTATTCTATCAGCTGTGGGTAGTACATGCTCAGCTTGATGATAAAGTCCTCCATTTTGCATATTTTCTTCTTCCTGGAGCCTCAGAAAAGATATACCTAATATCATTCACAATTCTACAGGAGCAGTTTAAAGATATTCCAATTAGGGCAGGAAAGAATCCTGGTCTATCAAAAAAGCCAATTCTGATGCACTGATAAAGATGAAGTCACCCTAACTGCTGAAGAGAAGGAACACAATAGAGCCCTTGGCCCAAAAAAATTATCATAGATTATGAGACACAAATACAATGCCTTTGTAAAAACTTTGAATGGTGAGGTCTAAGGGTGCTACTTTTGTTACTAATAGGCTATTAATAGACACCTTGAGGGAAAGACCTGTCTCAGCTCTCTTACACAACAAGATACAATTGATAAATGCAAATTTCTGATCCAGAATTTTGTTGCTCTTTCATTTATTAAGCCTGAGAATGTTTGCCAAGGATTTGAGCTCCTCTGTAATGACCCTTATGTATAGAGACATGAAACCGAGTTCCACACTTTTTTTTGACTATTATGAGCCACAATAGTTGGGGAGCATGCTGGTCAGCTGCAGGGGCAAGACAGCAGCAAAGACAAGCTGTAATTGCTATCAGACTGTTCTCAAGGATAAATTGAAGACAACATTGTGCCTGAAAAACTGGCATAAACATCTTAAGTCCTCCTTTGGTGTGAATCCCAGATATAACACCTTATTTGAGCACCTTAAGGCTGAACATTAAGACTGTCTTCTCCCTTCAGGATATAGAAGTAAGGGCTTTAAAGAGAAGAAAACAGTGCAAGGCTAACATTTAAAAAGAAAAGATCAAGTCAGCTGTCAAGAATAAGTACAAGCTATCTAAACTTGTGGAGCAGATAGGAAAGATTGTCACTGTACTCTCTTACAAAAAACCTCCAACTTAGATTATTATAAACATTTTTGGCTCTTTCTTAAATTTCATTATTTAATTTTAATATAAAAACTCATATTTTTATGAATAGTTAATTAAAATTAAAATGGTATAAATAATTCATAGTTTTTATAAGAGATTCTTATGCCAGAGCCTGGATTATCTAGCTAAAATAGTTGTTTTAGTACTAAAGTTAATTTAATTTTGGGTTGCTATTATATTAAATATTCTTAAAATAAGTATTTACCTTTAGTTTATTTATTTAATATTTTTTATTTTATTTTTGTCAAGCTTTTTTTGAAAAAAATTAATCACTTTTATATGTTAAATAAAATAATTTTATAGTAAAAACAGTTGATTTAATAGTAAATTATTTTTGAAGTGTATTTTTATTATTTTTATTACTTTTCACTATTTTTATTTTTTTGGATTCCAAATAATTATATTACCTTAAAAACTATTTGGAGCTTATTTTTAACTAAGTAAAATTTTAAGAATTTGATTTTTTGCTTGTAAAAAAGTGTCAACTTCCAGTATATTGCATCAGAGTAAACTTAATCTAGACTTTTCTAACGTGTTGAATTAATATAAAAATATTTAAAAGTCAACATTGAGACTGATCATTGTTGATGGTTGACACCAACAGCACCCAATCTCCAAACCCATACAAGATAAACTCATATTTTAAAGTGAAGCCTTATCAGATAATCACTTTCAATTCTCAATATCTGGCTGAGTATAAGAAAAATTCAATCTATATATGGGAAGGGATAAATAAATGTGAGAATGATCTTAATATTGACCAATTAATTTGTCTTTTAAGATAAAGAATTTTGAGGATTTATCATGTTAATGTTCAAGGATCAATTATGAGCAGGAGTGATGGTTGTCATGAATCACAATACTCTTACTATGACAATTTTTCCTTTGAAAGAATCACCTTCCAATTAAAAAACCTCTAATTCCTCTTTTCAACTTGAAATGGGTTTCAACCCAAATTAGGTGAGTGTATTATTTACCTTTTTTCTGGTGACAAAGTTGATCCTTACCCCAATTATTAGATTAGACAGTAATCTATCTGTTCTTAAACTGTTTTGTGGTAAACATTTGTCATATGAGAAACATTTTTATTCATCCAATAAACTTAAGTTCTATTAAAATTTCTCTTTTTGATTCTTGTTGTACTTTGGCACATCTCCCTAGTTTTATCTAGAGGATAATTACTATAATTATCAATTCCTGGCCTTAAAGTAAATCCCTTTTCATCCCTGAAGATTAACTTTTGGCTTAGTACAAATCCAATCCTACTGTTAGGATTACCTGTTGTGTCACTTGGCTGTGCCCAAGAACATGAAAAACTCTTTTAAAGGATTCCAAGGACATAGAATTGTTTTGAGTGTGTAATAGCTTGACCAAGAGTTTTGAAATGACATCCTTATGTGTGATTTGAATCCCAGATTGAGTCAGCTTCTCATCATAGGGTAGCAATGCAGTCTTTTAGACCTTATGGGAAATAATCACTTCATGGCAAAGTGTTATGTGCAAATATGGCTATTGGCAGTGAGGACCCAGTAATGAGATCCTCTTGTGATCTATCAGTGCAAGAATCCATAAATCCTGATTAAGAGATGAATTTAACCAACAGAGCATGATCAGTTGGTTTAAGCTTAGGGGAAAAGCAGAAATTAGGGTCCATTAAAGGCTTTTCAGGGGAAGGGAAATGGGAGGAGAGGAAAAGAGGATGGTGAAACCACATATGCAGCCAATGATTATCCTTGTCCTAGATTCTTAGTAGTTTTTGAATGATCATCATTGCTCTCCTCAGTTCCAGAATTATCAATGGATCTCTTCTTCTGGCCAGCATGAGGCTTATTTGCTGTAGAGTCACCATAAGTAACATAATGATTTGATAATGTTCCAAAGAAACTCTAAAATACCTGCTGAAAGGTGCACTGGGGGGAAATACTATGTATTGCTTCTTTGATACTAATGGGAGTCAGGAAGGGGTAATTGAATATTGATCTTCTGAGAGGGCAGACTAAAAGCTCTAGCATTCCCATGCAATCCCATTAGAGGATCAAGAGTATTAATTACTTAGGCGTCTAAAATGTGATTGTTTATTTGATCCTAAAGCAAGTCAAGGAGATTATGTTGAGCATCTAACCCATCTAGCCATTCTATCTTTTCTTGAATATCCAGAGCTAAATTCTCTTCCAAAAACCCATATGTCTCTATTGATCCTTTATAGGTTTTTTTGAAGAGAATTGATTTTCCTGGGGAAGTTGTTCTGGGTGTCTTAATGATCTTTAGGGATCTTCTATGGATGATCATGAAACTATGTGGCTTCATACTATTTCATCTGGATGGGCACCAAGGAATAAGTTGTCAAAATAGCAGTCTCAACCTGCCAGCAAAGTTCCAAACAAGCGGGGTTGTGACCTGCAATCCAATTACCTTGCCACTAGAAGCCAGACTAGGAAGTCAACTCAAATTTCCAAATCCAACAACATGAACAGATGATGATCCCTTATGGCAGATACCTCTTTTTGGCACTTGACTCATTACCAAGATACAGCCACCCCCTTCACAATCCAGCTGTGTGATCAACAAAATCACGTTCCTGTTATCCTTGATTCACAATGGCTATATAATCACTATCTCTCAATAAAGATTATTATCTAGTTTCTAAATATTTTTCCCCTTGTAACTCTGTTAAAACAGCACAGTTACAACAAAGTGTCATTTTCTATCTTGATGATTCATAAGCCCATTCCAGAGTGAGATTTAGCATCTTATGATATATGTTTTTTAAGGTTTGAGGGGCCATAGCAGGTACCAGAGAAGATACCAGGTTATAATTTCCCAGAGCTAAACATCTAATCAGAATAACCACCAGAAGTGCATATGAAGGCTCTTGGTACCAAACTTACTTTATAGAGGAAAGATCCAGGGATCAGGAGAAGTTGTTAATTACAGTTCCTTCATCCATGAGATCTATTTGCTTTGATGTTAAAGAGGAAAGATCTAGTACAATGGAGTTCATCCAGTATATCATATTAAACTGGGAGCTGGAAACTTCTAAAGTTTTTTGAAAGTTAGGCAACTACCGGCTTAAGCATGACTGACCATAGGGAGAACCAGAGAGTCTATCAGGTATCCAGCCAGAAGCAGTGAAGGTTGGTTTGGGGTGGGGTTGAGAAGAAGGAGCTGCAGGTATAGGTAAGGTCTTGTCTTCCTCCACAAAAACATGGCAAAATTGGTAGGAATAGATAAGACTGTGATATTTAGGAGTCATTATTGCCAATGCCATAAAATATGAAGCTTAATTGCTGAGATTCTACAAAAAGTTATCTTAAGGCTCTTATTTCTTAATACTCTACTTGTTAAGTTATAGTGATAGAATTTAGAGAGGACAGAATAAAATACAATATTAAGAAAAAACTGGATTTTATTTAGTATAAAGAAGTTTATATAGGCAGAAGCAGGCAATTACTACTTGAATGGAGAAGGCACCATATGGAAGGATCACATAAGAAGACAGGAGGATGATGGAAGAGGAAAAGGCCAGTGCTGTGATAAAAACTGGCTTCATGCAACTTACATAATATGGAAAATTGGCTTTGTGTAGCTACAATTCTATTAAGTTGCAGAAGTGAAAATTGAGTTATGTGTGCAAGTCCAGTACAACTTGGCTACTGCTTTTGGAGCATCAATAGTCAAGTTTAGAGGTACAAATAAATAAAACTCAATAAAAAAGGTGGATGATTGCAGAATTTTTATTGCCCTTAACACAAGTGGATGTATGTTTGACTGGTCCATTCCATAATGTAACACATCTGTAAACTTTTTATTTGTCTCAACATTTTGTAAAACTATTGTAAAAAATAATTGCAATAAAACTAGAAGAGGTAAAGACAGCTATAATGAAAGTCAAATGGCATAATCTAATAAGCAATTGAAAGATCTAATCAGAAAAAAACTAAGAAACCTCAGTTAAATTTGAAAACTTTCAGCTCAATAGTGCCATGATGAAGCCTTTTTGAAATTTATAAGTGTTAATTTAATTGTGGCGGAAAACACATACTAAAGTATTGGTGACCAACAATACTATTAAAGTTTAAGTTCCAAAAGCTATGCTCCAAAAGAGGCATTGGGATAGTACATCCAAAGAGAGCAAATAAGGACAAGACTAAAAGGTATGATTGAGGAATTCTAACTGTGGTTTTTAAATAGATTATTTCACATCTGTTCCCATGATTTCTTTGATTTTGGCTTTTCAAGTAAAAAATAACAGTTCAGAGGCTGCACACACCAAAAAAAAGAATCCCTGCACTATGAGAAACCTTACAGAGACACATGCAAGATAGAGCTTCATTTTTCATAAAGTAAAAATACACAAAAAATTGCATAGATTCCTTTTAAATATTATGTATATTGTTTGTATATTTACTACTATAGTTCTGAAATATTTTCAGACATAAATGTAGCTATAATTTATTCTGGTGTGTTCAGGAGCCATTTTATGAAACCTTTAAGAGTGAGTAAAATTTGTGTTGTAACTGAACCAACTGTAGTTCAGTATTTAATTTTTGGGGAAGACAACAGTCCAATTAGGAATGACAGTAACAGGAATAAGATATTGTTTATTGGAGAATAATACAATCAATATGCCATAATGGAAAGACACAAGTCCACCAGGGGGTGACACAGTGGAAGTTTTGACAAAAGGTTTGAGCCAGGAATAACTTGAGCAAAGGGATCAACATGTCAAATTAACAACTCTCCTAATTAGAAGATAGTACATGTGATTCAACATTGCACTCAGATTGATCCATACCAAAAGTCACATCATAGAGCAACTCATCAAGAACCCTCTATGTATTGTGAGATATTTTAGCAGGCAGGGGAGTAATCTTGGTTTCAACACCTCTTTGCCCCCTGTTTGTTATCAGAAACCAGAAATTAGGACCTGTGGAAGGTCTGGTAAGGTGAACACAAAGCAATTTTGTTCAGGGACACACAGCAGGGGAGCAAGCAATAATAGTGGAGTATTTTGGTGTTTTCTTGGGCATCTTCAATTTGATATGTGTGGTTTTTGTAGATAGTGGCTATCTTGAAGGGCCAAGGTGGTTGGTTTCAAGTTTGGTAGAGTTGGGATTGAGGGAAAAGACAAGGTCACCTACGGTGTATCTTGCCTGGAAATGTTTTTTCAATTTCTTGATCTGCTCTTGTTTGATGTTGTGGGCCTTGGCACGCCACTGGGTTAACAAGAGAGTGGTGTTAAGAGAGGTTTCATTGGAACAGTGGTCCTTAATTTCCTCCCTCTACTCCATTCAAACCATCAAGGGTCCCAAAGGCTAGGGCGCTGGGACTGAAGCCTGTACCATGGTTGACCCTAGCTCATATAATGAGCAGGGCAATGGGAAGGTGCTTAGTCCAGGCAATGTTGAGATGTTTCTGAGAGCTTAGGAATTAACTGTACAAGGGAGCTATTTAGGTGTTCTATACGCCTGTTGGCTTAGAGGTGGTATGGGGTAGTGACTATTTGCTTGAAGGGAATTTTTGACACAGTGCGCCTTCATAATATTGAATAAGAGCTCAGACCCCCCATTGGTGACAAGCTGTTTGGGGAATCCAAAGCGTGCCATAATATCCTTACCAATTAAGCAGGTAATGGTTGTGACAGTGTTATTAGTGGTTGCCCATATCACAAGCCAGCCAGTGAAGTAATTGATAGTTGAGATGATGTACTTCTTGCCTAACTTGTCCTTGGGTAGGGGTCTGCTGTGAATACCGCTATTCACATTGTTTTGATTTTGCCTTTATTGGGCTTTTTCAAGGAAAAATCCATTGTTTTTGCTTTTTCTCCTTAAAATTAGTCTGCTTCTGAACTGGGGAATTCAATTGTTTGGCTTCCTGATTCTGCACAACTCACTTCCCCCACTCATGCTTGTGGCAAGTGATCCTACTGTCCTAGTATTATTTTGTGGTATTGATAAACAATATATATTCTAATTCTTTATTACCAGTAAATTTTTTGTTCTACTCATATTTTTGTCTTTGCATTTCCAAGTAATTTTAAGCATCTCTCTAGCCACAACTATTAGAGATTAATCATTCAGGGCCACAAGGTAATCCCATAACCTTCCCTGCATTTTAACCAAGACTTAGTAAAAATCCAATCCTAAGGTCAGGATTTCCTGTTGTGTGTATGTACTGTGCCTCAGAACACAACAGGGTCCAATAATGTTAAGGAAACACTTTTAAAGGATTCTGTTGCCCTGATTGGCAGGACTGATTTTGGCAGGGCAGGCTTGGATGTGTTTTTTTATAAAGAACACACATTTCAAGGAGATCAAAGATGTCTTGGCGCATATGAGACCACCACACCTTATGTTTCATTATTTTGAAGAAATCATGCCCTCTGATGTGACCTAAGGTGTGTAAGTAATGCAGTATGGTATCTCCCTGCTGGGTAGTGGGAATGTATGGCGGCTTCTCCCCAGTCTCTACCTTGCAACAAATGTTGTCAGCATCAGTAGTGAACTGACTTTTGTTGTCTTTTAATTTTTGGGTAGTTGTGGAGTTAAGACCTTTGTAGTGGGTTGCTTCAGGAGGCGGTAGAGCATTGGCCAATACATATCTAGGCTGTTGTCCTCTGTGATGGACATCACATAAAACCTGGAGAGGGTGTCAGCAGTGACAAGTTCCGCTCCAGGCTTGTATTTGATGTGTAGTTGATAAGGAGACAGAAGCTTGACTCAGCCTGCTTTACAGTGTGTCAGGTGGGACTGTGTGTTGAAGTACTGGAGCAACTTGTGATCTTTCAGGACGCGAGGTGAAAAGGTGACTTCTTCCAGGTAAAAACACCATTTTTGTGGCAGTGCACAATTGCTGCTAACTCTTTGTCATGTATGGGTTAGCATTGCTCTGATTTGGTGGGCTTCCTGGATTTTTAAGGCCACAGGGAGGAGGTCACTCTTGTCAGTTTCCACCTGTAGCACACCCCCTATGGCACTATCAGAGGCATCAGTCTTGAGTTTGTACTGACAGTTCCAATTGGGGAACTACAATACAGGTGCAGTTGTAAGTCTTTGCTTCAACGTCTCAAAGGCTTGATCTTTGACAGGGGTCCAATGGAAGTGCTGCTTGGTGTTCAGGAGCTCATTGAGGGGTGCAACTAGTTCTCTGATTTGAGGATAAACTTGTGCACATAGGCAACCATGCCTAAGAAGGTACACACCTGATCCACATCAGTGGGGGTGGCATTGTTGTGTTTGGCTCCTAGGGACAATATCCAGGAAGACACGGCAGGAAATCTTTATAACAAAAGATTTGAGGTTCGAAGCTAGCCTTGGGTTAGCCTTCAGGGCAAAATTAAGGGAACATATATTAATTTCTTGGAAAACAAGATGAGAAAGTCCTTTTTGAAGAAAGGACAGGAAAAAGATTGAAGATTATTAAAGCCAACACAAATGTGGATAAACTTGTCTTTATTAGGAGAAATGATTCTAATTAAATAGTAGACAAGGGACAGTGATTACTCATTAGAAAGACAGAGTGGCTGAGGGGGATCACATTGGTATGAGGTCATACCAGTATCATTCACAGACATGTACAATAATCCAGAATGGGTGGATATTAGAGCAGACCTATTTACAGAAGGCAAGAAATATCTGAAATTGAAAGCAAACCGAGCCAAATATTTGCAGCTATCAATACTTAAAGGCCATATCAAAATAGCATTAATTGCACAATTTCTGACATCTCCTCCCCCTCAAGATTAGACACAGGGAGTTGATATTTGTGGAGAAATTTGGAGTGAACACAGGCAAAAGGATGTCTAGAAGACATTAGTTTCATAGTTTACTTGACACCCTTTTTAAAGGTGAACTCACAGGGCTCAACCCAGAGGAAATCCAGCTTATGAGCTCTACCACCTGTACAATTATGGTAGTAGAGAACTAGGTTGCCTGTTTGATACTCAGGGAGGAGGCTCTAGCAGCATTGGACAGGGAGAGCTCCAGAGCCTTGACCTTGTAAGCAGTGGAGTAAGCTGTTGCTTGGATGTCAATGATACCATTGCTTAAGTCTTTAACATGGGCCTTGGGATTTACAGATGCATCAACTTTGATCAAGGGTGGTCCCAAGATTGAGGGTGTGGCGGCTTCATGCCCATACAGCATGGCAAAAGGGGATTGACCAGTCACCCAATGTCTACTAAGGCGGTAGGCAAAGAGGGCGGCAGGGAGGAACAAATCCCAGTTGGCAGCGTCAGAGAGTGTGAGTTTTCTCATTATGGACACCAGGGAGGAATTAATTTACTGACAGTTCCATTGGTTGAGGGATTATATGGTGCAGAGAAAGATTGGTGGGTCCCCATAGCTTTGACAATAGATGTGATGAGGCAAGCGTTAAATTTGATACCATTGTCAGAAAGCAGGACTTAAGGGCAGCCATTTCAATAGAAGATGTCTTGCAGCAAGAAGGTAGCCATGGTCTTGGCAGTTATATATTTTGTTGCTCTGGCCTCAACCCACTTTCTAAAATGATCTATGGCAACTAAGATAAACCAGCAATCAACTTAAACCAAGGGAAAGGCCCAACAGCATCAATACTCACAGTGTGGTAGGCATGCTTTGGAGGTATGAGCTTGAACTGGTGTTGGGACGGGTGAGGGCGTTGGAGTTGGCACAAATGACAGGAGGCAAGAACATCAGGGATCAGGAGGCACATGCTCTCCCAGTAGAAATTCTTGCATAACCAATCATGAGTTTTGGCTATACCCCATGCCCAGTATCAATGTGAGCTTGGAGGATAATGGCTATCCTCATGCTAGAGCAAACATAGGGTAGGTAGGCATTGCTAACCTTTTTGAAGAGCTGCCTATCACAAATTACAGTTTCCTTGGATAGGGTCTGTAGCGCCAAGTGAATGTCTTCTAGCTCAGTGGTCCAAGAGTCAGGATACCCTATTAATTTGCATAGGCAATCACTGTCAGCGGAGTGGATAGATAGAATTGGAATCCTTGACAAGCCATTGGCGTTCTGATGTTGGGCCCCAGGACGGTGTATTACAGTGAAATTGTATCCTTGTAGCTGCAGAGCCCAACATGCTAGTTGACCTTCAGGCTCCTTTAGCTGTTGCAGCCATTTGAGGGAGGAGTGATCTGTGACCACCGTGAAGTGGGTCCCATAAATTTAGTGCCTAAACTGTTTTACAGCATGCAGCACTGCCAGGCATTCCTTCTCAGTGACGTTGCAGTTCTTCTTGTGCTTATTGAGGACCCGTGAAGAGTAGGCTACAGGTCAATCCACGCCTTTGTTGTCAAGCTGGGCTAGGATGACACCCACAGCTACTCCACTAGCGTCAGTATACAAGGTGAACTCTTTATCTTAATCTGGATAGACCAGGATAGGAGTCTCTTTGCGCTTGGCCTTCAACACTTTGAATGCTTGTTGTTGGCTGTCATTCCACTCAAAGGGGACGTTGCAAAGAAGTTGGACAAGGGGTTCACTCAGTTCAGTAAAGTCAGGTATGAACTGTTGGTAGTAGTCCATAATACCAAGGAATACTTGAACTTCTTGAAGATTTGTGGGAAAGAGCATCTTGTCAATGGCTTCCACCTTATTATTCATGGGGCAGATTCCAGTTTGAGTGACCTCATGACCTAAGAATTCAAGGCGTTCTTTAAAGAAGGAGTAATTGGAGGGTTTGAGTTTCAAGCAAGCTTTACAAATCTTGATGAGTACAGCCTTGAGGTGTTCCAAGTGGTTGGTAAAGGTGGCACTGAATACAGTGATGTCATCAAGGTACACAAGGACACAAGAGAGCTTTAGATCTTGTAGGATGGAGTCCATAGCTTGTTGAAATATGGCAGGGGCATTGCAGAATCCCTGGGGCATACAAGTGGGTTCAAAAAGGCGTTCTGAGGTGATAAGCGCAGCCTTTTCTCTATCTTCAGGGGATAAGTCAACTTTCAAGGCTCTAGAGGCTAGATCCATGGCTAAGAAAAACTTGGAATTACCCAGCTGTCTGAGAGCATTGTTGATTCTGGGCAAGGGGTACAAGTCTTTCTTAGTGAGAGAGTTCAGGTGACAATAGTCCATTACAATGCAATGTCATCCATCCTTCTTATTGAGGATCAGTAATAGGGAAGCCCAAGGACTTTGGGAAGGAGCCAGTAACCCAGCGTCTAGTAGTTTTTTGAGTTCTTTAGACACTTGAGCATCCTCCTTCCTACTATGGTTTGGCACAAAAAGGGGTGCATCCCCAGTATTAATCTGATGGATGACTTCTTTAGCCAGGCCATAGTCCGTAGGTCCAGAGGCAAAGATGTTGCTAAACTGATTGAGCAGGTCCAACATGTCTTTTTATTGGATGGGGGACAATTGGGAGAAATCAGCAGTGTTGAACAAGGAGAGAACTTGAGGATCATCTTCAGGTAGGTTGAAATCACTGAAAGTTCCAAAGGGGTAGAGGGAGGATACTTGTTCTACTCCAAGTATACGACAATGCCTACAACCTGGTCTCTGGTTACTTGCATGAGCAGTGCCGTCAGGTTAGCAAGCAGTAATCTTACAGGCTCTTTGTGGGTTTGGTCTAAAATCCTGGGACACAGGCGGGGCTTGGTACAATTTAAGGATTCAGGTGAGTAAAGCTCCAAGAAGGACTTTTCAGGTAGCTCATAGGAAATCTGGGAATCAATCACCACTTGAGAGCCCAGGGGGATAGTGATAGCAGCTGGCGCTAACAGGGGTACCCCTTCTTCTGCAGGGCAGGAAGGAGGAGGGGTACACATGTTGGAGGAGTGAGTCCTATACTTGAGTGAGAAGATACCTGTAGGGTACTCAAGTACGCAAGTTTTAAGACGTTTTCCTGGAAGGCGCCAAGGTTCCTCAAAAATCAAAAGGGACCTCATATCCTAAGAGCAAAAGGTATCCATCTTGTAAGTTTCCAAACTTGTTATATTCTCAGAGGAATTGAGTACCAACCAAGAGGTTTTAGCTTTTATTCTCAAGGACTACAGCGGGGGAAGCAATGAGGAGTTTCCCAAACTTCATGGGTAGAGCAGAGTAGGCACCAATAGCCCAAGTTTGTGCCATGCCAGCTGTGCCATACAACTGAGTGTAGTTGAGGTCAGGGGCCAGTTTAAGTTTCTCCATTAATTTGAAGATACTAAGTTGACTGGAGAACCTGTGTCCAGGATGGCTTTGATTTTAACCTTTTGGATTGATACTTCCACGTGGGTTGTATCTTTCCCAAAGGGGGGCAAGACTGCCAACACATCTTGTGCGGCCTCTAGCTCCTTCTCACATTTAGCTAACATGCACCTTAAGGCAGAAAACTCCTTATACACAGTCTGAAGTGGGGGAGATAGTGTTACATTTTGAAAGAGAGCTTCAGCTAGCTTGTCTGCTTCCTCAGAACAATCAACCAAGGCTGGAGGTCAATGGACCTGGGCTAGGTAAGGAAAAGCCATCATGGATTTGGCTTCACTTGAAGGTGCTTGAGAAGTGGTGGAGGTCTTCCCAGAGCAAAGCTTGTACAGGACAGAGACAGTTTCTGGAACAGCCAGAACAGAATAGCCATAACTATCAGATTCTTCACTATCAGAATCTTCAGGGTCTGAATCATGGAGAGATTGTGGAATAGGTGAAGAATAGTTGGGCCAGAGGAAGATGGAACTTCCTCATAAGAAGGCGGATCAGGGGGAGATGGGGGAGATTGGTCAGCAGAGAGCGTCTCTGTTTCTAAGCTGACCTCTCTTTTCCCGCCTGTTCCTTGAGATCATAGCCTTCTACTTGGGGATTAGTGCAAGTATGTGAGTGGTGTCCTATTTTGCCACAGTTATGACAGCCTTGCCTCTTAGTCTGTCCATCTGAACCCAGCGTCATAATGCGCAGCGTACAAGAGGTAGTCCCAGCATTAATGGCTTTATTTTAACTTACCACTGTACCTACATGGGTCAAATGCATGTCTTCCAAGAGCGTCTTAATAATCTTCATGGAAGTGAGTGAAGCCTTGTGTGCCTTAAAGTGTAGTCATAGAAGCTGGTTCACTTTCAAAGCATTTGAAAAAGCCATGTAAGCTTTCTGGGGAGTTAACTGTCAACTAGTGATTAACTACTGGCCTTCAATGTAGAAACAATCCACAAGCTCAGCCAGGGTTTCCTTGGGCTTAAAGACAATGTGCATAAATGCATCCTTCTTGATCTCCAAGCTGAAATCTCCTCCAAACTCCTCAATAAGGAGGCGCTTCATGTCCTCCCAAGTGACAATGGAGGGGAGCTTGGAGACCACGACTTCTTGGCAAGTGGGATGGAGAAAGGTGAGGATGTGTTCCTTCTTGAGCTTGTTGGTAGCCCTACACATTGCAGTTTTGTAAATGGTTAGAAAGGCAGCAATGGTAGAAATCTTTGGATCAAATATCTGTTTGAAGGTTGATTTGTAGTTTGGGTCAATAGACAAGGATGTGGACTAACTGTTTTCACCAGTTTTGAGGACATTAATATGAGGGTTGCCTTCAAACTTGGATTAAGCAGCAGGTTGTCTAGCCCAGAGGAGTAAAAGGCTTTACTCTAGGGTATTCAAGGTAGAGCTGTTCTGCCCACTAATATCCCTATCAGTGGCGGCAGCAGTTCCAAATTTGTAAATCTTAATTTGTTGTACTGAAAGGTGCCAGTAATCCCATTGAGGCAGGTGGTCAAGTAAGTGGTCTGAGCAACCAAGGGGACAACTTGTCCATTCAGTGACTCAGTAAAGCGGGAGAGGTTTTGTACCTCCCTTTCCAATGTGTCTTGCCTGTCAGCTATATCATTTGTTACTTCTGCAAGCTTATCTAGTGCACATGTGCAGTTGACTTGGGGTTGACCTTCTAAGCCAGGGCAACAACCATGATTGTCATGAGCGGGAGTGTTAACAACTTCACCTTCTTCTTCATCTTCAGATTCAGATGACAAACTTTCAGAATTAGAGAAGCGCTGTCTTAAGTACTTAATTTTTTCTTGCAAAGTAGCCACTTGATCAGTGAGTGAAGCAATGTGAGGATCAGGCATAGGTTTGACTGGAGGGGGGTTCTGAACAGAAACTTGACGTTGAGTGGTAGCCTTGAGTTTGGTTATTGCTTCCCATACCTTAGTTTCAAAATCAGATGGGGCCTCAACAGGAGGAGCGGGAGGAGTCACCTTGATAGAAGCTACTCTATTGTCCACATAATTTTGCACTTAGTATAGAGTGTTGCCTAATGCAGCCTTATCCAGACTTTATTGATGATGCAGATGTTGGCCCCAAGTATCAACATGAGCTCCCACCAATTCAAGTTGCAAAAAGATATGCTCCCTGAATTGTTTAACTTCACTAACCAGAGTCTCAAAATCCTGGCAATGATTTAGAAGAAAGGCCTCAATTTGCTCACGCCACGCTGCCTGATGCTCATTCAATTTGCATAGCTGGTCCTTGATGTATCCAGGGAGCAAGGAACAAAAGGAATTCAGGGAGAAGGTTAAGTACTTCTGAGAAGCCAGAAAATTGTGCTGGTTATTGGAAATACACACAAAGAGACTGTGGGATCATTCTTGATATGCCATATTCTGAGCATGGTTGTTTGAGACAGTGGTAGCTTCAGCATTTAATAGTAGATTCTGGAATCCTAGTCAAGTTGATGGTGAACCAAGGCGGTTTGGATGAACTGGTTGACCAACACACCAATTGTATCCATGGACTCCATCAGCGCAGGGGGGAAACCAAAGTCAAAAAGGAAGGAGTACAGTTCTTTGGAAGTGTACCTGGGATGGAGACCAGGGATAGTGTGCATTGCCACAGTGCCAGAGTGGAGAAGGGAGCAGGCAGCAGCACAAGCTTACTCAAAAATTGAGAGAGAAAGCTGGAAGAGGGCCCATGCGGGCCCAGGGGACAGAACCAATATCATAGGAGTTGAGGGGGCATCAGTGATGTCTTCTTCTAGATGGGGACTAAAAACTTTAGGTTGCTTGGTCTTTCAGAAACAAAGGGAGAAGGACCAGAGAATGTGCGTGGGAACGGGTAACTGAGGGTTTGCAGCCCCTGTAGTGAGCACCATTTTGCTGTGTTTAGCTCCTGGGGATAACATCCAGGAGGAAACATGGTAAATATTTATAACAAAAGATTTGAGGTTTGAAGCTAGCCTTGGGTTAGACTTCAGGGCAAAATTAAGGGCACATACCTCAATTTCCTGGAAAACAAGATGAAAAAGTCCTTTTGGCAGAAAGGACAGGAAAAAGCTTGAAGATTATTAAAGTCAACACAAATGTGGATAAATTTGTCTTTATTAGGAGAAATGGTTCTACTTAAATAGTAGATAAGGGACAGTGATTACTCATTAGAAAGACAGAGTGGCTGAGGGGGTCACATTGGGATGAGATCATACCAGTATCATTCACAGAAAGGTACAATAATCCAGAATGGGTGGATATTGGAGCAGACCCATTTACATAAGGCAAGAAATATTAGAAATTGAAGGCAGACCCAGCCAAATCTTTGCAGCTATCAATATTTGAAGGCCTTATCAAAATAGCATTAATTGTGTGATCTCCAACAGGCATGCTTATGATTGCCTTGATCTTGGCAGGGTTGGGCTTTATTCCCTGGGTAGGATGATGTGCCCAAGGAATAGGAGCTCTGACCTGAGGAATTCTCATTTGGAAGGCTTGGCCTTCAGATGGTTACTTTGAAGGGCGTCAAAGACAGCACAGAGGTTTTAGAGATGTTTGTTTTGATCTTGAATGAAGACAATGTCAAAACAGCAGGCTTGAACTGCCAGCAAGGTTCTAACCAAGCGGGTTTGTGACCCGCAATCTGATTACTTGGTCACTCGAAGCCAGATCCGGAAGTCAACTCAGATTACCAAATCAATCAACATGAACAAATTATGATCCCTCATGGTGGATACCTCAATTCGACGCTTGACTCATTAACAGGATCAAGTCACCCCCTCTTCCATCCAGACGTGTGATCACCAATCATGTTATTTCTATCCATCAATTCACAATAGCTATATAATCACTATCTCACAATAAAGATTATTATATATCCTCTAAATATTTTTCCCCTTGTAACTCTGCTAAAACAGCACAGTTACAACAACAATGATGATGTCAAGGTAAAAAAAACCACACTTTCCAATCAGATACTCAAATTCTTTGTTCATCAACATTGCAAAAGTGGAGGGAGTGTTGGTCATTCTGAAGTTCATGACAAGGCACTCAAACAACCTGTAGTATGTACAGAAGGCAGTTCTTGTCTCATTTTCTGGCACAATGCAGATCTGGTTGTACCCTGCAGTGAGATTGATCTTGCTTAAGACTTTTGAACCTGTAAGTGTGTCAAATAAAATTTCAATCAACAGCTGGGGGTACTTTCTTGATGGTTACTTCATTTAGGGCACAGTTATCAATGACCAGTCAGAGTGATATGTCCTTCTTGGCTAAAAAGAAGTCAGAAGTCTTTTATGGCAAGAGAAAGGGGTGGATGAAGCCTTTATTGAGTGCGTCTACAAGGTGCTGTTGGAGGGTCTCATCTTCTTATGGTGTTAAGCAATAGAGGGGATGTGCTTTGGGAAGCAACCCTTGCAATTGGATAACATGCTGTTTTTCTTGGGTAGGAGGTAACTGGTCTAATTATTTACTAAAGACTTCCTTGTACTCCTCAAGGAGTGCTGCAAGTGCTGCTAGATGTGTGATAGTCAAGGGGAGGGCTGCAGGTGGTTCCACATGGATAACTTTGAATAAACACTGGTTACCATCTAGCTTTCCCCTTGAAGTCATATGTGCTGGTCTCTGTAAGCCTGACAAATATGGTGTTCTGGAGTAATTTGCTCATCTTAACCAGGTAGACCTAAAAGCCCACCCATTTTTGTTAAGGGTAATGACAGAATTATCCAAGTCAATATAGGGATGGTTGTGTTGCAGCCAGTTAAGGCCAGTAATGATGTTGTGGCTGAGCTCTGCCATAATTGGTACAGAGAGCTTAACCTGGATGTTCCCTGTTCTCACAGAGAAGGGAATCATCTCATGGGTGATGGTCACTCTGCAGGAGTTGGCCCTGTGTACTGCCTTGAAGCATCTAGGGACTTGGTATAATTGTAGGGAGTCTGCAAATTGTTGGCTGAACATGGTGTGATTGGCCCCAGTGTCTACCAAAAGTTTGTGGGTGTTCCCACGGAAAAAAATGGGTAGGCCAAAAAGGTGATTTTATTTGGGGAATTTCTGGCTTGGAGGATGAGGCTGCCACTATGACTTGGAGCATATCTAAGGTATCCACCTTATGCACATTGTAGTTACAGGGGTTTTGGCAAGGGAGATTGAGAGTACAAATTGAGCAGATTTGCAGAGCTTCTTGCTTCTACAATCCCCAGGACTTTCCCAAGTCTTCAATTTGTGCCAGATGAAGCTCCCCCTAGCAAGGGCGTTTATTGCAATTTTCCTGCTGATGAGACTGGCAACAACCTACTTGATTGTGGGTACTACTAGGCGTGGCATGAGATTGAGGGGATGTATCATTAGATCTGCAGAAAACCTTTGTGACTTGGTTATTTGCTTTTATAATGACTTTATAACAATCATTCATACAGGCTCAGTGACCTAAAGGAACCCATTTACAGATGTGGGGATTCAGCCCATTGACAATAAGGGTGAGTAGAATTGTATTCCCATTTATGATGGCTTTATAAGCAGCAGTAACTGCTTGCTGCCAGGTACTCAGGGACACTGCTCATCTGCTTGATAGCAAGTAGAGGGGTCCCTACTAAAATATTCAAGAAAGCTTTGTTATAGTGGGATATGGCAGTGTCCCCAAAGGTGGTCCAAGTAGCTTTTTTTTATTGACTGTCCCAGTTGGTGAACCATACCACAGCAGGCCCTGTGAGGCACCCAGAAGTGGTGGTGACCAACATGAGATTAGTTACTTGGCAGATGCAAAGGCGGGTTTCTGTGGAGTGCAGCCGGCTTACTACATTGGCCCCCTTCTGCTGCCCATGAAGGATTCCAGTTGTAGGTTCATCATGTGTTGTGATAGGTCTGACTGAGGCAGGATGACGTTTAAGTCTTTTTGTCTCAGATGGAGTAGGTTGTATACACTGGTAAGCACTAGATGGTCCTGGTATACAATAACACCATTGGGGGTGTCCCCATCTGGGATTTGAAAGAAGGTCTCTTGGTGAGGTGTAGCCATATGGCCAGCACTTTGTCCTTTCTTGGGAGGAATTTTCTTATAGATAGGTTGTTAATAAAACTTACTGCTGCTATCACTGTTGCAACTGAACCAATTGAAGTTCAGTATTTAGTTTGGGGAAGACAACAGTCCAATTAGAAAGGACATGAACAGTAATAAGATGCTGTTTATTGTAGGATATAGTGATTAATATACCATATGGGGAAAGCCACAAGGACACAAGGGGGTGACACAGTGGCAGGTTTGATATAAGGTTTAAGCCAGGAATAACTTGAGCAAAAGGATCAGAATGTTGAATTGGCAGCACTTCTAATTAGAATATAGTGCCTTCAATTTGATATTGCTCTCAGATTAGTCCATATCATGAAGCAACTCATCAAGCACCCCCTGTGTATTGTGAGATGCATTAGTGAGCAGGAGAGTAATCTCAGTTACAGCATTTGAGTGATGCCATGGATCGATTTTGGAGCCAAAGACATCATATCAACTGATTTCTTATCTTTTGAGCCATGCTTGAAGTCCTACAGGGTTTCCTGTTTCCTTTGCCACAGCCCATTTGTTTTCAATGACCTGATCTAATCCAGCCAACTTTTGAAAAGTCTTTTTTGAACCTTGTGCTTGGGATTCTTGCTTTTCAGAGGACAAAAAATTTCAATCAGAATTCATTTATATACTAGAGAATTTAAAACTAAAGCTACATTGATAATGAAGGAAATATAGTGGGCATTTCTAGTGCTACAACAAAGATCACCACCCTGGTTGGCAGAGCATCTCATACTACATAAGGGGCAGTCAAAAAGACATTCCATGGCAGATCTAACTTCAGCATCTCTCTCAATTCAGATGTCATGAAAGAGACACATATTCTCATATAAAAAGAAGAGCCTAACACAGCATAGGCCTCTTAATAACTTATTTGGAAAACAGAGAACCCATATTTTTATCACTGCTGCCCTACCACCCTCTTTTGTGGCCCAATAGCTGTTCATCATGGTATAAGTATCACCTGCTACCCTTCAATAAACATTGCTATACTCTAAATCTTTTTCTCTGCCCTCCTCTGGGACTGATGTCTTATAAAACACAAGTAATTAACTATAATAAATTTGGTTGTAACAATAGTGTTACTAAAATTTTAGATCCTGGGATTAGTTTGCTGCTTTTCTGGTTGATGTCAGAATTTTTTAACCCATGGATCTATCTTGATTCATATTAGTGTTGTTTCTTTTATTGTGGATGGTTCTGGGTGGTAACTGAAAGTTAATTGGTGGTGTGAGGATAAGCTTTTCCCATGTGCTTAAGATCACATGGACAGGGTAGTTTGACAAAAGGAATATTCATGCTTATTTATGGGGCAGGTGATCCAGTAAGGGTTGTGTGTCAACCAAGGTTGACACCTTGCCTGACAAGGTTTTTTACGGTGTGTAGGTGGTTCTGAATAAGCTGCCACATGCTTTAATGGATGGGCTTCTACCTCTTGTACTAAGTCCTGGGATATTGGTCAGTACTTCCTTGTAGGGGAAGCCTATCCCAGAAAGACACACTTCATAGCTTATTTATAGCGCAAAATGCATTTGGATTGTACACCACCCCACCCCTGGTGGCTTTGTGGCAGCCCTTTTCAGTATAATGCCTTCCATCTCTTGATAAAAGCATTGTTTTTTTAAAAATCTCTACCTCTTTCTGGACTTTTTTCTTTCCCCTTTAAGCACCAAGCTATAGCCAGTTCAGTTGCAGCAAACATTTAGATAAAACAAGAGCCCCAAAGCTACTTAGAAGAATAGGTCTAGAGCTCATAATTGGCCTATTACAAAGATGCTTCTTTAGAGAATAGGTTGATCATTATGCCCATTTATTTTGTATCAAAGGGGCTTTATAAAGCTTACATCTCTTTTTACTAGATGATACCTGGTGCTCCTGGCTGTTGCTAAGCCCATTGTTTTATCCCAGACTTCTATCTTCAACCCCCACAGTCAGGAATCTGTTTAATTTAATATGAAATTTATTCAAATTTCACCAAGTGCAGATAACATTAGTTTATCCTTATACATGTGTAATTGGTTGATGTGCCAGCAGTGGTACAAATCTGCCGTAAGCTGGGCAGTCCTTACATCCAATTGGCAATAATAAGCCAACTGGTTTGCATCAAGAGCTAAAGATTATGCTTTTAAAGGGGTTTAAAGTAAAGCTTTAACTCTCTGCTAATAAATCAAAGTCAAGTAAATATGGTGTGTTAATTATTATAAAAAGTCTTGCTTTGTTAAAGGAGATAAGGGAGAGTCATATAGTCTTCTCAGTTCTATAGTAGTTTTAAAAGCTATGGTGACAACCCAAAATACCTCAGATTTAAACAGAGTAATTTCATATTTGAACAAAATCCAAGCTGTGTGAGATTCAGGATTCAATTAACTTAAAAAATTCAGCTAATAAATGAACTGTCAAACAAAAAAGGAATTTAACTAGCCCATTATACAAAATTATATCAAATATCAAGTGGTGTTGTTTAAACCATAAACAAAATAAAATGACACAACAAGTGAAGTGGATGGATGCTGTTCCGGAGTATATTATAATCCAATCAGGATTCATATGAGGCACTGACAGAAGGACTAAAATGAACCAAAATTTGAGCAATATAGAAGCAAGATTCCACAAGCACAAATCAAAATGAACTCACACAAGATGTGTAGTATGAACAGCCTAAAATAGAAGTATAACAGTTTTACAGCCAATCAACAGCTATCTAATTTAGGAACAGAGGCATTTTTTTCTTTTATATGGATCCTGATTTGTATGAAATGGTTGTGAGAACCTTTTAAATATAGAGTTGAGATTACAATTGTTGTGTTTATACTTCTGGGAAGTACAATAAAAGAAATAAAGGGGAAAATTAAGAAGAGAATGATACTTTATTGAATATGAATATAGGCTAATATATAGTATCATGATAAGCCACATGCTGTCCATGTACATCATGGAGGTCATGGGGTTTATCTGAGTAATGTTCCTCTTGAGTCACAAAGCTTAATCAAGTTGTGTTCCATTTAGGACCTGGATTGAGTGATCCCTGTCATAGATGGTTAACTGATAATGGTGCCACCAGTTTATTGACTGGACAGTGAACCATTTGGTGAGTTGTTTGGTGATTTATTCAGGGCGTTAATTCCCCAAGAGGGAGTAATCAAAGATGTTGCAACACAATAGAAAATAAATCATTAAAATTTAAAATTTCCACTTTTAGTGATTTTATTCTAGGTTTTTTTCAATATGGTTTTCAACAGCAACATCTTCAATGCGCCAGAAGCCAAGCTAGCTTCAATGGAGGCAAGGCTCAGAACGTGGAGGACCCATTTAAATCCAGGCCTTTGATGTGGGTAATGAGGAAGCTGACCTGTACTTGACCCCCAACCCCTATGGCTTTGACTTGTTCAATAGTCATGTAGTGTCTAGCTCTGTCCCTGCCCCCGTACCCACCCCCACACAAGCTGCCCTCCAATCAACCAATCAAGATGGCAACCTTGATTCAGAACAACTTTGCACCACAAGCCAAGCTGCACTCCAATCAACTAATCAGGATGACAACCTTGATTCAGAACTTCTTTACATCACAAGCCAACCTGCCCCTCACAGCCAATCAAGTTTCAGCTCCCCTGGCCCAGCTCATCAAGTGCCAAATGATCACCTCCAAAATTATTCAAGAAATTGTGGCACTCAACCAGCATGGCCTAATCTGGGATCAGATTACCAACCAATTGAAGTTTACTTGAGCTATTGTTATTCAGGAATTTAACAACCTGGTGAAAAAGGGGAACCTGATTGGGACAGCCAAGAAGCAAAGAAAGTCCCCAAGTCCCAAATCACCAAGGCATACCCAATTATGCTTGACCTCCTGCAGCAGGAACCTAAGCTTACCCTGACCCATGTCTGGAAGCAACTTTCACACCATGGCATTTGGGTGTCTGAGCGCATGGTGCAGCCCTGGATGCATGGAAAGGTGGCTTCAATACGGGTTCTTATCAACTTTGCTGGCAACCAATGGGATGGTGCTGATGATTCCCTGTATGACACCACCATCAAATCAACCCTGGTCTAATGCCTGACTAGCCAACTGATGATGCCATGTTCATCTCCTATTACAAGCTATCAATAGCTTTTGACAAGTTTGGTGAGCAAGGAAAAGCCACCATCAAGAATTTGAAAGAATTTAAAGCAGGGGTCTTTCATTTGTGTGTTCCTGGCTGTTCTGGCAAAAAGTTTTGTCTGTTATTAAAAAAAATCCTTATTACATTAAAAACTATGGGTGAAGACAGATCCTCAGTGTCGTGATCTGAGGCGCGGCACAGACATACAACAGGAAATCCTAACCTTAGAATTGGATTTGTACTAAGTCTTGGTTAAAATGGCAGGGAAGTCTATGCAATTACCTTGTGGCCCTGAATGAATAATATCTGCTAGACGTGGCTAGAGTGACGCCAAAGTACGTGGAGACACAAAGATAAAAATATGAATAGACTTAATTTTTATTTTTAAAAGTAAAATGGAATATATAATGTGTAGCTTTACCACAAAACAGTACATGTACGTTAGAATCACTTGCCACAAGCATGAGTGGGGCAAGTGAGTTGCGCAGAATCAGGAAACTGAACAATCATATTCTCAAATTTAGAGCCAGACTCATTTCAAAGGGAAAAATAAAAAGAGAGGGATTTGTCCTCAAAATAACCCATCAAAGGCGAAATCAAAACAAGGTGAATGGCAGCATTCACAACATTGCCACCCTCTAGATTGGCCTTAGGGGGTAGTACTTTCAAGGGAACTTGGCATGCACTCAGGCAAACAGTTGACCACCTGAGAGGTGTTTCACAGTGTACTATGATACTCTTTTGAAGGTCTTTTCCAAGGGCCCAACCCACAATCAGTCTAGTTTATGAGTGTGTCCTCTTACCCTATGCTGATAGTAAAGAACATAGTCCCCAATGTTAAACTCAGGTAAGGGGTTTGTCCAGCATTGTTGGGAGAAAGCTCAAGCATCTTAGTCTTATAAGTGGACGTGTAAGCAGTGGCCTGTATGTCAATTATGTGGTGCACCAGGTCTTTGGTATGGTTGACAGGATTCATAGCCTTATCAGAAGAGAGTAGGGGGCCCCCAAGAGGGACAGAGTAGTGGCTTCACAACCATACAGCATAGCAAATGGGGGAATACCCAGTGACTTGATGTCTGATAAGGCAATAGGAAAATAGAGAGCAGGTAATTATAGATTCCAGTTGGCAGTGTCAGAATAAGTGAGCTTCCTCATGATAGAAACCAGGTTTGAATTTGCACGCTCAACCACCCCATTGGTAGAGGGATTTTAGGGGGCAGAAAAAAACTGGTGAGACCCCAAGGCTTTGACAACAGAGGTTACCAAATTGGTGTTGAAGTTAGTCCTATTGTTAGATAGAAACACTTGAGGACAGCCATTGAAAAAGAATACGTTTTGCAACAGAAAGACAGTGGTTGTCTTGGTAGTGATGTTCTTAGTAGGCGAGCTTCCACCAACTTGCTAAAATGATCAACATTAATTAGGATAAAGCAGCAACCAGAGCAATAGCCATGGAGAGGCCCTACAGTGTCAATTCTGACAGTATGAAAGGCGTGTTGAGGGGGGACTAGCTTGAACTCATGTGAGGCAGCTTGTGGTTGCTGGAGCTGGCAATCATGGCAACTAGCAATGACACCTGGGATCAGCAGGCAAAATTTTCCAGAAGTAGTTCTTCTGAAGCCAGGCATAAGTTTTGACAACGCCTCTATGTCCCATCTTCTTATGAGCTTGAAGCACCAACAAAAGCAAAGGCTAGGCTGTACATAGGGCAAGTAGTGGTATTGTACTTTCTTGAAAAGCTGATTGTCACAAATGAGAGTGTCTTCAGATAGCTTAGAAAGGGCAACTCAAACTTCCTCTGTCTTGTTCTCCCATGACAAAGGATATCCAATTAGTTCATACAACGGTCAGCCTCAGCAGGGTTTAGGGCAAGGATGGGCATTCTAGACAGTCTATCAGCATTCTGATGTTGAATCCCAGGGCAGTGCAGCACAGCAAAGTTTTACCCTTTCAGGCAGAGAGCCTATCTAGCTAGTTGTAATTCTGATTCCTTGAGTTGCTGTAGCCATTTGAGCAAAGTGTGGTCAGTAACTAAAGTGAAATGGGTGCCATACACGTAATGGTGGAACTGCTTAATGGCATGCAGCACAGCAAGGCACTCTTTTTTTGGTCACACTGTAATTTTTCTCATGCTTATTTAGAACATGAGAGTTATAAGCTACAGGGTGATCCACAAATTCATCATCCAGTTGAGCCAAGATGGCTCCAATGGCCAGGTTTCTAGCATCAGTATATAGGATAAATTCTTTATTTTAATCAGGATATACTAAGATGGGAGCCTCTTCAATTTATGATTGAGGGTCTCAAAGGCTTGTTGCTGGCAGTGGTCCATTCAAAAGGGACATTACGTAGCAGCTAGACCAAGGGTTTGCTAGTGTCAGCAAATTCAGGGATAAACTGTCTGAAGTATCCCATCATGCCCAGGAAGACTTGAACTTCTTGCAGGTTGATGAGCAGAAGTATCTTTTCAATGGCCTTGACCTTCTTGATCATGGGGCAAATTCCCGTCTGAGTCACCTCATGGCCCAAGAATTCAAGGCGTTCCTTGAAGAAGGCACACTTAGATGGCTTTAACATATGGGCAGCTTCATAAATATTTATGAACACTTTCTTAAGATGACTTAGGTGATTGGTAAAGGTTTCTCTGAAGACCATTATATCATCTAAGTACACTAGTACACATGAGAGTTTCAAATCATGGAGGATGGAGACCATGGCTTGTTGGGAAGTAGCATGGGCATTTCAGAGTCCTTGCGGCATACATGTAGGCTCAAGCAATCCCTCAGAAGTGATGAGTGCAGCCTTCTGTTTATCCTCAGAAGAGAGATCTACTTTTCAGTACCAAGAGGCTAGTTCCATAGAAGAGAAAAACTTGGACCCTGCAAGGTGGCAGAGAGCATCATCTATGCATGGTAAGGGGTAGAAATCCTGTGACTGTACTACAGTCACTGCTGAGTATTTAGCCAAATAAATGCTCCAAAATATTAAGATGTTCTGTTTTTGCTGTTTATTACATATAGATAGTTTTTTTGGAATTCTTGAGGGAAAGGTTCCTAGAAACTGAATATATATGCTTAATAAAAGAACAGAATATGGATGTTTAGTTAGGTTAGGCTAACTAAAAGAATTGAGGCAAGATTGGCTGAATCAATCTTGGAGACTAGGTGTCTCAAAATGGGTTAGTTAATTGGGAAGATTAATTAATAAATACGGGATATAATTAATGAGGTTTTTTATATTAAAATGGCCTTGACTTGTCAAGAAGTTTGGTTATGGTTAACCATGGGGAAACCCCCAGAATTAGGGTTAAAAGCGCCATGGTGGCATCTGGTTTGAGTTTCAAAGCATTTTAATGGGTTGTAAGGCAAAAAACCATTAAATGCAAAGATAATCAAATAAGGGCAGGGATGCCTAGGAATTCAGGTTTGATCAGCTGGTTCCCAGTTGGAACACTGGTAGCTGAGTTTGGGATGTGCAATCCACAGGGTTTTGGCGCCAGGAGCTGGTCAAGCTCCATGCCAAATTGGTACATTGAGATGAAGGGTGTCAGGTGACTCCTTCTCATTGTAGGTTAATTCTCATAGGTTGAGAATTGTTGGTGATCTTTTAGGTAAAGATCTATACTAGATGACTTAAATGTCATAGACCTTGTGAAGCAAATAATTGATTGATTCAGGAACCAGAGGGGTTTTGAGCCGTTTATGCCCTGAATGGTATATAAGAAAAAACAGTTAAACATTAATAAAATATATATTCACATTGTCGGTTTCAATGCTTTCCCCTCACCTATTATTCAATTGTCATGCCTTCTTTGTTAAAATTTGAGAGAGCCAAGTTTGGGGTCCTTTGTATGGAAACTGCTTCAGCAAGAAAGGAGGTTCCTACAAGTACATTGGAACAAGCTTGGACCAGCCTGGAGGTCACTAAGACTGTTTCTGCCAAATCTTTAGTAGAAGTAAAGGCTGTGTTCAAAGAGCTGTATTCCAATTACTTTGCAAAAGAAGGGACTCCCGCCCAAGGTAACCAAATTTATGCTTGGGATGCTTGGAACTCATTGGTAGGATGGAATGAAATCTTACAACAAGTAAAAGAAATGTCAAACCGTGAAATTGAGGTGTTGAGAGCATGAGAGGAAAAAAAGCGTTGAAATCATGGCTTGTTGGCGGGATGACAATAAAGTGTTATCCAATAAAATTGCTTCCCTGGAGGCAAAGCTCCTCAAAGCTTTGTCCCAGAATGGTAACAGCAATAAGAGTCAAGGGCAGGATAATGGCAGGATGGACTGGTTAGGCCTGGATCCGTCTTAAATCCTTCTTAGTCAGAGAGTTCAATTGCCAGTAGTCCTTCACAATGCAATGACCTCCATTCTTCTTCTTTAGTATGAGCAAGGGGGAGGCCCATGGGCTTTGAGAAGTAGCAAGCAACCCAGAATCTAGAAGTTGTTTGAGCTCTTTAGACACCTGAGCATCCTCTAATTGACTGAGGCAGTAGGGTTTAGCGCAAAAGGGGGCATCACCAGTATCAATCTGGTGAATGACGCCTTTGGCTAAACCATAATCAGTGTTATCTTTAGCAAAAATATCCAAAAACTTATCCAGTAGGTCAAGCACCTCTTTCTGTTGAACCAGAGATATCCGCAGGAAGTCTTGAGCAGTGAACAATGATAGGACTTGTGGCTCATCCTCAGGTAAGTTAAAGTCCTGGAACGTACTAAAAGGATGTAGTGATAGGACGTCAGAAGCATTCAAAAATCTGCCATAGCCAGTAGTCTGCCCTCTAGACATATGTATGGGGAGAGCATTCAAGTTAGCAACCAGCAATTGCACAGGGTCTTTATGAGAAACATCCAAGATTCCTGGGTAGAGATAGGGTTTGTTGCTTCCTAGCAAGGGAGGAGAGTACAACTCTAAGAATGTACACTCGGGCAGCTCAAACAATATTTGGGAGTCTAAGATAGCCTGAGACCTGGAAGGAATAGTCACAGCAGAAGTGGCCAGGAGAGGAATCCCCTCAGACGCAGGACAAGCCATGGGAGGGCACTTCATGTTGGAAGAATGGGTACAGTATTTTAAAGTGAAAACACCAGTGGGGTATTCCAAGGCACATGTCTTGAGGCGCTTGCTGGGAACTTTAACTGGCTCTTCAAAGATCAAAGGGACCTTGTATCCTAAGATAGAGAGATAGCTGCTCTTTAAGTTGATGATCTCATTGTATTTCCTAAGAAATTGAGTACCAACTAAGAGGTTGTAGCTCTCATTCTCCAAGACAACGGCAGGCACAACCAAAAGTAGCTTGCCAAACCACATGGGAAGAGCAGAATAAGCTCATATAGCGTGAATCATGGATAGCCCAGCTGTGCTATACAACTGGTGGTAGTTTAGGTTGAGGGCAAGCTTGAGCTTCTTGACAAGCTTCAAAGAGACAACATTAACAGGAGATCCAGTGTCCAAGACGGCTTTGATTTTCACCTTTTGAATGGATATTTCCACATGAGTGGTAGTACAACCAAAAGGAGGAAGGACAGCCAGAACGTCTTGGGCTTCTGCCAGTTCTTTATCCCATTTTTCAATCAAGCACCTTAGGCCTGGGAACTCCTTATAGATTGTCTGAAGCAGAAGCAAGACTGAAACATTTTTTAACACAGTTTCAGCTACTGCAGCAGCTTCTTTTGAAGATTTGAAAGGCACAGGAGATCTCTTGGCTTGCGTGAGGTAAGGGCAAGAGATAACTTCCTTGGCTTCAGGCAGAGGCTTGGCAGTTGTATTAGTTTTCCCAGAACGTAGCTTATAAGAAACTACAATAGTTTCAGGGACAGCCAGGACAGAATACCCATAGTCATTGGGATCTTCCATTTCAGAATCTTTCATGTCAGAGTCATCTGATATATTGTGGAATAGCAGCAGAATGGGAAGAGCCTCAGTTTCAGCAGGCTCAGAGTCAGTAATAGAGGGGGGATGGAAGGAGACTGGGAAGAATTGTCAACCTAGAGCGTCTCTACCTTTAGGTTGACTGCTCTTTTCCCGCCTGCTCCTTGGGATCAGCCCCTTTAACCCAAGGATTGGTGCATACTCAAGAATAGTGACCTATCTACCCCCAGTTGTGGCAGCCCTGGCGTCAAAGGGGATTCTGTGATTTCATGGTGAAGATACAAGGGCCATGGGAAGACAAACAAGAGTTGGAGGCAGCATGATTCTCCCGCACAACTGCTCCAGAATGGGTAAGGTGCATAATTTGCAGCAAAGTCTTAATGCTCTTCATATAAGAAAGCATGGCCTTATGGGCCTTAAATTGAAGACACAGAAGCTGGTTAACCTTGAGAGCTTGAGCGCAAGCCATATATGCTTAATGGGGGTCAACTGGCAACTTGTAATCAGCTGTTATCCTTCCATGTAGAATCTATCTGCAAATTCAGCTAGTGTCTTTTTAGGTTTGAAAGCAATGTGCATGAAGGCATCTTTCTTCACTTCTAAACTAAGATCTACACCAAATTCATTGATTAGAAGCTGCTTTATCTCTTCCCAAGTCTTTATGGTGGTCAACTCAGGCACTAATACTTCTTGAAAAGTTGGGTGCAACTAGGTTAGAATGTGCACCTTATTGACCTCATCAGAAGCTCTCCTCATAGCAGTCTTGTAAATTTTGAGAAAAGCCATAATAGTAGACGTTTTAGTGTCAAAGACTTGTTTGAAGATAGGTTTGAAGTGGACCTTGGGAGTTGGACCACCATTGTTTCTTATAAGTACGTTTATATGCAGGGTGAACTCTGCTTCAGATTCAGAGGGGGCTGCCCAGTCTACAGCTGACAAACACTCTCTTCAAGGGTAGTCAAGGTCTCAGAAGCGCGGGCAGCCAAATTGTTAACAACTGTGGTCTGTTATTCAGTAAAGTCTAGGCGCTGACCCTGAGTTTTTACCACAGTGGAAAGTTCAGCCATTTGGGAGGTGAGAGAAGGACCCACTGAGAGACAGGGTGCAAACCTGTCATTTACCAAATCAATTACTTCACTCAGTTCTTGCATGTCTCTATCAAGTTTAGTGTGGTCTCTTTTCAAATAGTCCACCTCATTGGCTAGAGCAATCAACTCTTTATCACATTGAATTTGAGGGGCTCCTGGTAAGCCAGGGCAACAACCATCTTTTTCAATAACTCCTCTGGGCTAGCAGAAATTTCCACCATTTTGTGTAGCGCAGTAAGCTCCTGCTGTAGCTCAGTAACTTGGGTTGTCAGAGCAAGCACCTGAGGATCAGGCTGAGGCGCTTTGGTTGGGCAATCTTGACTACAGGTAGACGCTTGTAGCTCTTGAATGATATTCCAGAGCCTTTGTTCTCTATCTGCTAACTTTTCATTAGAGTAGAAGGCAGGGCATCTGATCTGGAGGTAGGAAGCTTGTTTACTTGAGTCTGGAGTCTGGCAATGGTAGCGGCGGTAGAAGCCCTTTCTTGATCAAATTCCTCATCAAGTTTGTGCAAGCCCTTGCAGCATGGACCACTACTTGCTGTAATTGGTTGAAGGAGTAAGCACTGAACTTTTTGAGTTACTGCACAAGTTGTTCAAAGTTGGTAAGGTAGGCGTTCAGGGTGGAGTCTACTTGGGTTTGCCAAGGTTGTTTCAACTGGTGAAACTCATGCAGATGCTCCCTGATATACTTATGGATAGACTGGCGCATTTGCTCAATGGAATCGACCAGGCAGGATTGGAAGGTAAAAGAGTTGCGCTGATTGTCAGACACCAGGGAGAACAGAGAATGGATACATTGTTGTTATGTGGCAAATTGATCCCAGTGATTAGTTCCAGCTGATTGTAGGAATGAGATTTCTTGAACGTGAAGTCCTAGCACCATTTGATGATGGGCTAAGGCAGGTTTTAAAAAGGAAGCCAATAGGTGCTCAGCAGAGCCAGCTGCTGAGAGGAGATGCTGTGGGATTTACAGAGTCATAATCTATTCATAATACTCTGCTTGACTGAATTGTAGCTGGAGGCAAGGGATGACCCTATCACGGGCTAATCCAAGGACTACTGCCATGACTTGTTCTAAGTCAGGGGTAACCAAGGGGTAGGCCACTAGGCGGGGACCATTTCCAAGGTTCAGTACAGTAGGGACAATAGGTGGGTTGGCAATGTCTTCTTCAATAGGAGGACTGGTAATTTCAGGCAAAGTTTTCTCTTGTATGGGAGGAGGCAAAGGTCCTGAAAACGTAGTTTAAAAGGGATAACCAAGGGGCTTACAGCCCCTGCAGTGAGCACTATTTTTGTTGTGATCTGAGGCACAGCACAGACACACAACAGGAATCCTAACCTTAGGATTGGATTCATACTAAGTCTTGATTAGAATGGCAGGGAAGACTAAGTGATTACCATGAGGCCCTGGATGAATAAAATCTACTAGGTGTGGCTAGAGAGGCGCCAAAGTACTTGGAGACACAAAGACAAAAATGTAAATAGAACTTAAATTTTATTGGTGAATACAAAATGGAATATATAGTGGTTAGGAATACCACAAAACACTAACAGGACAGTAGGATCACTTGCCACAAGCATGAGTGGAGAAAGTGAGTTGCACAAAGTCAGGAAACTGAACAATTGAGTTTCCCAAAGCAGAGCTAGACTCTTTTCAAAGGGCAAAAGCAAAAAAGAGGGATTTGTCCTCAAAATAACCCATTAAAGGAAAAATAAAAACAAGGTGAATGGCGGCATTCACAACACTCAGTAAATTGCTAGAATCCTGGGATAGATCTATTCCACCTACAGGGTTTTTTGAGTCACCAGATGAAGAGTAGCTACACTGCTCTCAAGTCAATCAAAGTATGTGGGCATTAGGCCTCATTATATCTAGCTGTCCATACAGACAACTATCTTGCCAATGTTGTGTTCTTTAACATTAGAGACACACTCAGGGAGCACCGCTCAAATGTATTGATGATCTTTATCTTGGTATCCTAGACCAGAAGTCTCTCTTTGGTTGTCAGAAGGTGGCTTACTTGTTTGCCCAAATTGTCTTTCATTTGAACATAGCAACCAATCACAGAAAGATAAGCAACTCCCATCCTGTGCCACACTTGTCTACCAATAAACCAACCAATGACAGACAAAGAATATGACAAGCAGTATATGGCAGCCATCACAATAATTCTGATTAGATCTACCACTGCCAGCACCACCCCTCATCTGCCAGTCCCACCCACCCAATTTCAGACCCCCCAGGCCAACACCAGCTCTATATTTTCCTTCCTGCAATATTCTGCCTAATAAGCATCACTCTTCCTGTCCCAAATAAACTCCCTATTGCCCAGCTTCTATATTTGTATTTTCTTTATCTAGAATTTCTTTTGTTTAGGTCTCTTTGTTTATAGTTGGTCTTATACTTTATGTTCATCTTATTACTATAAAACCATATGCCTACTATGCTGTGTATCTAGATCCAGAACACATTTATTTAGCTCTTTACACAGCCCCTTGTGAAAATTTTAAGAACAATTTGATGATTGTTGTAATTGTGGTTATGGTGTGGTAGTTCCTTATTACACTTAACTCAAATCAGGACTCTTTAATTATCAAAAACTAATTTAAGATGGTTTCTTCAACTTAGTGTATATAATAAATGTAGCAGTTGTAAATAACAATTCTTATTTTATTTATCAAGAAAGAGAGTTATATAATTGTTTTGAAATTAATAGGAGCCTCTGAGCATCAGAATCCTCTGTTTCAAAGCCAGACCCCTCTGCTAGCTTTTTCCACTATTAACCTAATGATCAGACAATCATTAGTTTAATATGGCTTGGGTGGAAAACTTAGTTGATCAGTATAAACACTTTTCATCCAGTGCAAGAGTACTATTGCTCTCTCCTTCACCAAGCTTAATGGATTAATGTCCATTAAAGTGAAGGCTAGTTTAACCAATAACTTTTAAATTCCCCCACTAAACTAGACATTACTGTAAAAGATACACAACCTCTTTCAGAATGATAAATTATCCAAAAAGGAAAAGAAAGCCAGGTGTCTGATATACTGATGTGCCCAAACAGAGAATTGATAAAGCCCAAAGGGAAAAATCCAATATCCCTGGTAACAACATCCTTTACAATTCACCTGTACTTGCATCAGAAGAAGCTTAATTCACTGAAATATTAGACAATAAAATAAACACAGCTTTTATAGCTCCTCTAGCACAATTTCTTACAAATCAAATACTCCATCTAGTAGTTCTGCAGTAATATTCTCTGCCATTCCTAATTTCTCACAGCTATCAACAATAGCCAAGAAGAGGAACCATACTGGCAAAAATAAAACTCATACACGTGCATCCACTACTGGATCTAGTGAACCTTTACCCATCTTAACTAACCTTCTTCAAGAATTAAACAAGGACAATGGGAGCTCAGCTCCTGTGGCAATACAAGAAGACAGTCAGGGTTCCTTCATTGAAATGACTGCATTTCTTTTTTGGGAGTAAAATCTTACTTTACACTTCTGTGGGCTAGAAGTCATGTGGTCAACACTGATGATGGCCCTGGAAAACAATTATGTAATTTCCATCAAAAAACTTAAAGTGGGGAATACAGTGCACTACCGTATCCTTAGGGTAATCTTGTAAGGTACACTCAACTATACCTTCAGGACTTCTACTTTGATGGGATATTTCTGAAGGACAATCAGATATCTTGTGCTCTCAAGATTCTTGAACTGGTCTTTTCTGTGTGGTCTAATCCTTGTTCTGCTACAGGTCCTGTGCCCTTGTGGCATGAGTCAGATAGCCACAAGTATTGAGTTGGCAGGCTATGGAAATACCCTGGATCTTTTTTGTTACAGTAGGGCAGGAAGTTGTCAGTCAATGATGTTAGTTGGAAATCTGGTGCTTAATAGCTCTAAAGTTGTCTTTCACCAGAGACTACATCATATGCCTGAGTACATTGAGTGGCTTCTAGGGATTCTGTTTCTGTTGGTGGTAAAATACTAGAAGAGTATGCCCAATGCAAGAGTCTTATGTGGGAGTGCATTCTGCTTGGAATTGCTTTTCCCTACTCTATTGGCATAAATTGTGTAAACTTCCTTCCTGTCAACAAAAGTCCTCATACAGTTGCATATGGATTTAGAGGCAATAGCATCTTAATAAAGTACTTTTTTGCATAAACCATCCTATTTTTTCCTTTCTATAAGCTTTATCTCATTCTTGATAAAACTGGGGTAACAACTCATGGATTTTTTATATTATTTTTTTTTCTTTTTCCAAGTTGCTACCCTTAATGGGGCTTAGTCTTGATCATAAGGAGCCTTTTACATGTACTGAACATTTACTTGGGTAATCAATTGCCCAGTCTTCAGGTCCTTCAAGGTGTAATCATCTACACCTATTTTCTTAGCTACTTTCACTGGTCCTTTCCATAACAACACAAGCTTACTTTCATGACCATATCCTCAATTTCTGTAGAAATACATCTTGCTGCATATCTCATATACTGGAAGGGCTGGGTGGTGTTGCTCTGCTCAATCAATGTCCTTGATTTTGACGTCCAGGTTGATTGAGTATGCCTTTTATTGTAGCTTAATCAGAGTCTGGGATAACCTTTGGAGGTATGTGTCTGGATATATAGCATCACTGGAATTTACCAAGCTATATAAATGAGGTGGCAGGCTAGGTTGCCAGCCAAATAGCAACTGAAAAGGGCTTTTCCTAGCTGCTCTGTGGAAGCCAATGTTGTAAGCAAAGACCACAGCTGGAAGATAGGTATCCCATTCCAATTCATGCTGATGGGTTAACTTCCTCAGGATCTGAACCAGGCTTCCATTTGTTTGTTCCACCATACCATTAGTTTGTGGATGGTATGGTGTTGAAAAAATACCAAAAATACCCATGTTGCGCTTTTTGCTTTACAGCGCCATAATTATTTGAGATTATAGGACACAGAAAATTTCCCCAAATACAATCATATGTGAGGATATGAGTAGTATTGTATCAGAAGAGCCAGGATTGAACAGAACCATGATTATTGCCCAGCAATGGCTTATGATTGCGCAGAAGAACTTAAGGATTAGGATAAGGTCAACCAGATTAAGGATAAAATAAAGATGATTCAAAGATGATTTTATTGTACATGATTAATTCTTCTTATATCTTCTTTAAGGGTAATCTCTGGGCTGATAGCAATTTCTTCTAGGATATTCTAACACCCCCCAAATTTGGGTAATTATTAATCTAGGTTTGGCGCTTATTGCACATCAACCAATAGAATATTTTCATCTTCACCCAGCACAGGTGATCCTTTCTGACATGGAATAATTTAGTACTTCAGGAGCACTTCCTACTTCTCTGGCATACTGCAAGCTTAATGCTTATTAATGTGATAAATATGAGAATTCAAGATTATGGGGAATCAAACCCAGCGCCTTGGCAATTAATGTAAAAGTAAAGTGGCACTGCAGCACCTGCAATAATTTTCAGTTGGCGCAGCGGCACTTGACGTAAAAGTAGTTTGGCGCTTTGGAGCTTAATCCATTTTCTAGGTAGTGCCGCGGCGCTTGTGTATTTTTAAAGTGCTATGGCGGCAAACCATGTATCAGTTAATTGCCGCAGTGGCGCTTATCATTGGCTAGTTTAAGACTCAGGTCAGCAGACTACTACTGATCCAATATGCATATGATTTATACTACCAATTATGTTATTTGGTAGCTGTATTTCCTATCTGCAAGCTCTGTCATAATTAGTATTATTGTATTTTGTACTACAAATTTATGGATTTGGTTGTAACAGTCCCAATCTGTGAGCTCTGTCATAATTGGCATAATTGCTTGGTAAAAATTCTCAACAACCCATAAACTTGTTTAGCCTAGGTATCATATAGCTTATAAAGGTTGTCCTGCTATCTGCCAGAAGTGTTTACAGACAGCCATGTTTATAGAAGATATTGTCTAAAATGAACTTGTCTGTGAACAGTGCCAACTGATTTGGGATTGCCTTTGCTTCCACCCATTTGGTTAGATTATCCACTGCTACAATTAAAAACTTGTTTTTGCTAGTGGTCAATGGAAGAGGCCCAACTATGTCTAAAGCAACAGTATGGAACACAAAACCAGGTCGGATTAAACAGTGCTGGTAGCACAAGACTTTTGGTTGCTCTATATTGCAGTCATGATAGGCAGTCAGTGTTTCTGCTACATCTGAATGCATCCCTTCCCAGTAGCAGTGTTGCTGCAGAAGGTTCAGTGTCTTCTGAATGCCTCCATGAACTACAGTTTTATGTGCTGATACAATTGTGTCTGTACATAGTGAAGGTCTAATGTATGGTAAAAATTGTCCCTGTGTAATTTAAGCAGCTGCTTATTTTTTACCTTAGTATCCACAACAAGATTTTCCAGAATTTTTTGGATCTCAGGTGGATCCACCTTGCAAAGACTAGTCCAGGAGTAGATTGTTGTAAAGCTTGTCTGCCGCAGGTGAAATTAATGCCATAGTTGGGAGTCTATAAAGACAATCTGCATTATGTTGGGAAGCTCCAGAGCAATTTAAAATCTTGTAATTTAATGCTTGGAGCTTGATGGGCCAACATGCTAAACAGCTTTCAGGATCTTTCAGGGTCTTGAGCCATTTAAGAGACATATGATCAGTTACTACAGTGAAATGTATGCCATGCAGATACACTCTGAACATTTGATGGGCATATATAAATACCAGGATTCCCTGTTCTGTAAAGGTTTAGTTGCTCTTGTAGCAATTCAGGGTTTTGAACAGTAGCCTACCAGATATTCTTGGTCTTCATCATCCATTTTGGATAAAACCACACCTATTGCAGTGAGACTAGCGTCTGTATGGACAACAAAGGGTCAATTGAAATCAGGGTGCAGCAGAACAGGCTTGGTGATAAGAGTGGCCTTTAAGTTATCAAAAGCTTGTTGAAAACCCAGAGTTCATGAAAATTTGACTTCATTCTTCAAGAGATGGAATAGGGGTCTTCTCAAGCCAGAAAAATTAGGAATGAAATGTCTGTAGTATCCTATCATCTTTGAGAACACTTGAACGTCCCTTTTGCTTCTTGGTTTCTGCATCTGGGTAATTGCCTGCACTTTTGCAGGAACTGGTCTAAGTCCATCCTTACTTATGATATACCCTAGGAATTACAAATGCACCTTAAATAAATTGCATTTCCTAGGTTTAAGCTTTAGATTAGCTGCAATCAACGGTTGGAATGCAGCCTACAGGTGTTTCAAGTGTTGACCAAAAGTTCTCAAGAAGACATCAATGTAATCTAAATAAACCATAACACAAGAAAGCTTTAGATCACCCATAACTGAGTCCATTGCGCGTTGGAAGGTGGCAGGGGCACTAGCAAAGCCTTGCAGCATACATGTAGGCTGGAAAAGGCCCAGCTCTGTGATGATTGTGCATTTCTTTTGGTCTGCCTTTTGAAGGTCAATTTGCTAATATCTGCTAATTATATCCATTTCTCTAAAGTATTGGATGCCACCTAGCTTTTCAAATGTGTTGTCAATTTGTGGAAGTAAATATAAATCCTTTTTTGTAACAGAATTTAATTTACAATAATCCATTACCACATGGTTGGATCTGTCCTTCTTCTTTACTATTAGAAGGGGAGAGGACCAAGGGCTTTTACTAGGAACAAGAAGTTCAGCTGTGAGAAGCTTCTGTAGTTCCTTGTTGAAAATTGCTTGTTTAGTCTAGCTTCTCCAAATAGAACAGGAACATATGGGATCTGTGCCTTGCGTGTCCAGCACATGTTCAACTCCTAGAGCCTTTCCCAGGTCATGGTTGTGCTCTGCAAAGACGGCTCTGTATATACCAAAGATATGTAAAGCCTGGTCTTTCTGTGGATTTGATAATCCCTGGAGTAATTCCCTAATGATTAACAATATAACTACAGGGCTGTTGCAAGGGAGCCCAAATTCACTGAATTCCCCAAAGGAAACAACATCTGTCAAAGCTGAGTTTTCTTCAAGTTGAAGATGGCCCAAAAGTCGGTTCTTCTTGGCTTTTATGGGGATATTGAAAAGATTACCCAAAAGGACCAAGATTTCCTCATTAGATAGAATTAAAATTCAAGGAGAAATCCAAGGTTTAAAGCAGGATTCATTGTGGAGGCTGTAGATTTTACCATGTAATCCTCTTGGGAACCCCGGACTAAAGCCAGTGTTGTGAATAACTTGCAAACCTTTGTGGATTACAAAATCTTTGACCGCATACAGAGGTATCCCTTTATACTCCTTAGTAGCCAAGAGGAGAGTCTTCCGTTTTCTCTGCATAATGTATAGGGTCAGGGAGGTCACTGTCAGTATATTCCATATTGATGTAATGAATCTTCTTGGTTGGTAGATCCTTGGGCCTGTCTCCATGATATAACATGGGAACTGAATGGCCAAGGATGCTAAAGGTTCTGTCCTTATAATTTATAATTGTACTATAAGTATCCAGAAACTTGTTCCAATGAGTATATCATAGCTATTATTTTGGAGAATTATAGCCAGAGCAGTCACTAATAGCTTACCAAACCAAAGAAGAAGAGGAAAATATGCACCCAAAGCCTTAGATTTATCAAGGCCAGCTGTTCAAGAACTCTTCTTTGTATTCCAAACCAGGAGCTAATTTGAGTTTCTTTGCCAGTCTAGTGGAAACTATGTTTCCTGGAGCTCCTGTGTCTAAGATTTCCTGTACTCTTAGCTTGTGGACAACAAGTTCTATATAGGTGCAATTATGTCAGTCTTAATAGTCTGAAGACAAGATTTTTGTAACTTTATGTAAATCTAGGCCTTTGAAATGCACAAGAAATGCTTCTAAAGCGGAGGTCAGCTCAGTTTTCAGGGTTTTTAAAGTCTCTAGTGTGGTCAAAACTTGTAATGAGCGTGGTATTTGTGTCAGTTTTCTAAATCTATTGCTTTCATGAGTAACTTCACTAGAAGGATGTGAAAGTTGTTCAGTGTATGGTATTGACACAGTTTCTATTGCTTCACATGAAGGCAAGACTTTAGTTTGTATAACCTGTCTTCTCATGATGGCATTTACAGCCAGAACTTGGTGGAGCAGGTCCTTGTTCACCTCCAATTCATCAAACAGGTAGTGCCCAGGGCTAGCATCTGGGTCCATCAGGTTGCTCTCTTTGTCAGTTAGCTTCTTGGCATCAGATTCTGGATCAAGTTTTGTAGAGGGATTGTTACTAATAGCAGTCAGGGTTTTCTCTGCAACCTGACTACTTAGCAGTTTTTTACTCATCTTCATTTTCTTCTTTGTTGTCTTCTGTAGGATTGTTGTCTTTTTTGCTATCTTCTGGGCCTACATGACATATGTTGGCATTTGGTTGCTTGAAATCCTGTGATAGATGGCCAAGATGACCACACTTATAGCATGTTCAGTTATTGTAAAGGCCATTACCTACAGGGGTTGAACCAGTTGCTGTTTTCTTTGAAATATCCTTTTCCATGGTTTCTCCTTTGAATTCAGTCAAGTTGAAAGTGATAGCCTTCTTGAATTCAGGGAATGGGATCTCAAGTTGTTCTTTAAAAGAACCCAGATGGCACATGAGTTTAGGGATCATTTTTGCACCATAAATTCTTGATTTGAGGGTGATGGAGAGTTCTCTGTTGGGACACACATAGTTGAGAAGTGTTCCTTTTATGTCAATAAAAGTAACAGCTCCCATGGAAATTAGGTTCTGTGCTTCCAGATAGAACTACACAGAGAAATACATTAGGTTTTCCCCCTTATTGATTTTCCCTTCAGTAAACTCTATTTTGCAACAAAATAGAGCTTCCTTGCTATCAAACTCAGCAATAATAGCCTTATACACATTCTCATAAGCCCAACCCTGCTCAGGTAGTCTGGGCATTATTATGGTCAGAGCTTTTGAATCTAGGAAATTAAAAAGGGCTGTGTTTTTCATGGCTTAATCTGTGCCGTACATGGAGTTGTTGTAAAGTCTCAAAAACATATGTATGTTGGATTTTTTTTGTAAAATTTTGGAAGATTTGTAGGTTTGAAGTTTTGAATCACAGTAGACGTACTGTAATTGTAACTTTTTCTAGGCAGAGGGGATAGAGTTCTCAATTTCAATGTGCAAAATTGCGCTTTAGAAGCAGCGGCTCTTGTGCTGTTATTGGCTCTTGATGTGGACGCAGCTGCTCCAGGAAAATGCGTTTCACTTCTGTCTAAAACAGTCTCAGCAACATAGGCTTTTTTTGTGAAACTTAAGCTGTTGTTGTAAATTGCGCAATTAATGCTATTTTGATTTGGCCTTCAAATATTGATAGTTGCAAAGATTTGCTGGTTTTTCCTTTGAGTTTGGGAATTACCTGCCTTCTGTAAATGGGTCTGGTTCAATATCCACCCATTCCGGATTATTGTACCTGTCTGTGGTTGATCCTGGTATGACCTCATCCCAGTGTGACCCCCTCAGCCACTCTGTCTTCCTATTGAGTGATCACTGTCTCTTGCCAACTATTTAGAGTAGAATCACTACTCCTAATAAAGACAAGTTTATCCTCATTTGGGTTGACTTTTATAATCTTCAAGCTTTTCCTGTCCTTTCTGCCAAAAGGACTTTTACATCTCTTTTTCCAGGAAATTAAGGTATTTTCCCTTAATTTTGCCCTGAAGGCTAACCCAGGGCTAGCTTCAAACCTCAAATCTTTTGTAATAAAGATTTCCTGCCGTGTCCTCCAGGATGACGTCCCCTGGAGCCAAACACAACAGTTGTTCTCATCACTCTTGTAGCTATGAAAAGATCTTTGGTTGTAATTCATTCCCTGTTTGTTAAGAGAGATAGTACTAGGGATTCTTACTGTTGTTCCTTGTACTTCTGGTCCCAGCCTTGACTGCTGGAGATTTACCGCAAGAGGTTGCTTCATCTGCTCTTGAAGCAGCTTAACGTTGCTACACTGCAACTTAACTTCTTGTAAAAGATACCTAATGGTTCAGTTAGCGGCCTGTAATTCTTCCTCAAGATTCTTGATTCTGGATCTTTGACGGTCAAACTGCATGCCTGCATTGTCCTTGGCAGAATGTTGATTCTTCTCAGTTTTTCCAGGTTGTCATGGTTCTCCTCAGTACGTGCATGGTTGTTGTTAATTAGCTTTGTGAGTCTAGCTAACTCAACATAGAAATGGTAACAATCTGCAAGTAATTGGCAAAGTCCTTTATCAATATTGCTCTCATGTCCAGATAGATCCTCCATGTCTCTCTGAATGATAGCTGTGCCCTCTCCATCCTGTACTGGGGTAGATTAGTCTTCAATCCTACCTACAGAACAACAGAGCAACTTGACCTCTTTAAAGAGGTGACAGAAGGCAGCTTTGGCTCCTTTAACGTGATTTGTGACTGTTTATTAGCCAGTTGTTATCAACCCCTTTATGCTTGAGCATAGATAAATCATTGTGGCAACATAGTTTGTCAGATTTTCTTCTGGTTAGGCTACCCAAGCAGTATTGTGATTCTGCTGGTTAAGCACACTATTGATCTGATGGCTAATATGAGTCATCAATCCCAAGAGTTCATCATAGAGGAAACACAGGAAGGCCTGCTGACTATTGATAATGTTCACTTGATGAGAGATCATCAAAAACTGGTATCCCAGATGGATATAGTTGTGGCATATGGCCAGATGAGAAAAACTATAGAGATACTCTTTTGCATGCTCCATGGTATTCATTTAAAGACAGAGCTGATTTGGAGTAGTCCTGTTAAAGTTGTGGAATCATATTTTGCATTTTCTCCATAGAATGGCTGCACTGCTAGCTTTTTGTGGGCCTCCCCATTCTGGTAATATCCCTGATCTATGCTGTTTATAGCCAGCTCCAGCTGCTGTTGGGTGGGTTTGGTGTTACCATCCACTTTAAGTGGGGTAAGGACGCCAAAATAGAGGGCCAATTGGCCCTCAACCTATTGAGGATGGTGTATTACTTCCATGTACTGACTTAAAGCAACAGTGTGGCTCAGAAGGCCATCTCTTGTGCCTTCAAGACAATTTAATTCCGTAAAGAGGCCATCAGGATGGTCCCACAAATGGTAAAGGAATGCTTGGAAAAGGTTTTCTCCAAAGTCTCCCTCTGCCAAAGACAAGTTTCCAGCAGGGCAACAAGAGCTATTGTTATACTGCATGACAGATAGAGCACTAAATGTTGTAATTGTATTTATGGTGTGGTAGTTACTTATTAGGCTTAACTCAAATCAAAGCTCTTTAATTATTAAAGACTAAGTAAGATGGTTTCTTCAATTTAGTGCGTATAAAAAATGTAGTAGTTGTAATAATCAATTCTTTATTTCTTTATTTATCAATAAAGAGTGTTATTTAGTTTTTTGAAGATTAATAAGAGCGCTGAGCATCAGGATCCTCTGCTTCACAGCCAGATCCCTCTGCAGCTTTACCCACTATTAACCTAATGATTATAAAACCATTAGTTTAATATGGCTTGGGTGGACAACTTAGTTGATCAGTATGAACACTTTTCATCCAGTGCAAGAGTACTATTGCTCTCTCCTTCACCAAGCTTAATGGATTAATGTTATTACAGTGGAAGGTTAGTTTTAACCAATTACTTCACAACAATTATCATCCAAATTTTTAATTGAAAAATATATGTTTATTGTGTTTAGATAAATTTGTTACTGATCCAAATTCAAAACCTTAATGATAAACTTAGGCCAATCAAGAGTATATGATAAAGTGATTGTTGTGACATAAAAGGTCATTCAATAATTCAATGATGCATGTAAGTTTATTAATCTGATTGGCTGGTTATTTTGTCATTGTGTGCCATTGTCACTGTGGCAAGTCTTGGTGGACTAGTGCTAACCTAGCAGATGATTGAGTACTATTCCACCAACAACCTGCCACAGCAGCAATGGCACACAATGACAAAATAACCAGCCAATCAGATTAATTATCTTACTTGCATCATTGAATTATTGAATGACCTTTTATGTCACAACAATCACTTTATCATATACTCTTGATTGGCCTAAGTTTATCATTAAGGTTTTGAATTTGGATCAGTAACAAATTTATCTAAACACAATAAACATATATTTTTCAATTAAAAATTTGGATGATTATCAAATTTTTGTTAATATTTTCACAAGGGGCTGTCTAAAGAGCAAAAAAAGATGGAAATTATTTAATCAGTTCAAAACTCAAAGAAAACAACACATTTAAAATGGACATAAAACATATACAAAAAGTATAAAAGGATGAGATAGTGTATTAAATGGGAAAACAAACAAGGATGAACAAAGAGACAATAGTATCAAAAAACACAGGTTTTTTGGGATTAAAGCTATAAAAATATTTGCAAAGATTAGTAAAACATCATTTGAGAGAACTTGAGAAGCTTCTGAAAGATCTGGGCCTTGCAATTGTGAAGATCAAAAACATTGATTGAAAGGTCAAAGTGAGGGTCAAGTCTGCTGTCCTCACAGGGGACAAAATCAATAAGGTGTTCACAAAGGCCCTAATGGCTAAAATGCCCAACATGTCAGAGAAGACAATCAAGAATCTTTCAATGTCCAGAATACTGTTGTAGAAGGCCTTCAGTTTAAAAACTTTGCCCTCTCTGTGCTGTCCATCTGGATTGATGACTCAAGATGTATGCACATCTCAAACCAACAAAGAGGGCCTGGAGAGAGGATACCAAACTGCCTGCATTACTGGTTGCACCAATAATGGCCAAGCCTGTGGAAGCTTTTGGCAAGGAGGACACCAAAAAAGGTAATATAAAAATAAAAATTTATCAAAAATTTCTAAATTCTTACCTGTTTTTGTTATAGAAATCATCAACTGTGTAATACGCCAGGTCCTGGTCCCCTTTGTCCCTTCCATGTTCTATGCCAACTAGACTAATCATGTGGCTAGGTAGCTGGCCCTGTCACCTTTTGTGTGCAAGCTTGAGGACAGAATCAACAGTTAATTTAATAATGGCTAGGAAGGCGTTAGCTGCGCTGACAAATAGCAAGGGGATCTGAGTGGGCAGTTACAGCCTACAAGGATGCCCAATTGATATGCCTGGACACAGTGGCCCACAGTGGATTTTACTGTTGTCAAGTATATACTTCTGGGAAGTATAATAAATGGGATAAATGGGAAATTTAAGAAGAGAACAATACTTTAATTGGTAGGAATGTAAGATAGTATAGAGTATCATTGAAAGCCACATTCTGTCCATGTACTTCATGGGAGTTGTGGGGCTTATCTGGGTAATGTTCATCATAAGTCACAGGGCTCACATGATTTTTGTTCCGCTTAGGATATGGATTGTTTGATTCCTGTAATAGATAGTCTAATGATAGTGGTGCCACCAACTTAATGATTAAATGGTGAGCCATTTGGTGACTCATTTGGTGAACTACTTAGATTGCTAATTCCCCAAGAGAGAGTAATCAAAGATGTTGCAACATCTCCCCCTGGGGGAACTGGAAGATGGAGCCTTGGGGATTTTATTAAGAGTGTCAAGGATACAAGCTTGGTACTGATCCAGTTTGGCGTTGGGGCCAGGGAGTCTGGAGTTGTGCTGGGCTGTTCTTGTTTTACATAGGTGGAGTCAGACATGGTGCATGCGCTTTAGTTTTGCTCTAGTGCCAATTCCCTTGATGAGGTGTGTGTTGTTGGGTTCAACCTCCATGACAGTGCTTGGTCCATGTAGCCCTGGGTCCAACTTATGCTGGTCATGGTTGACAATCCAGATTTTGACCCTGATCTGGAATCTTTCCTATTGTAGTGGAATTGCCTCTCTTTCAATCCTTTTTTGTTCATGGCTTCCTTATCCTCTCTAGCACGGCGTACATTGAGATTACTGTCATCTATCACCTTTTTGGCAGAGGTAACTGTGGTCTTGTGGTTTTACTAACAAGAGTAGGCTTCTGCCCATAGAAAAGCTTGTACAGACTTTTACTGTGTTTCAATTGATTTGTGTTCTACATACCATGAATGCTGTTGGCAGCATGTTGACCCAGGCTTTTGGTTTTTTGGCAGATAACTTACTGAGGACCTCCACTAGTGAGCTGTTTAGTTGTTCTATGTATCTATTTGCTTGTGGGTGGTACAGGCTGGCTGTGATGTTTCTTATTCTGTCTTTGGAAAGTTAGACATTGGTATCAATGGCCTTAGTTTGGTGCCCCATCTGAGGTTGGATTTGGGTTTTCCAAACTTGGCTATCATCTGCTTTGTAATAATTGTCTCATATTGTTATCCTTGTGTTCTTCTGTAGCTTGTGTCACAGGCCATCTGGTAGCATATTTGATAGCTTTTATAATTTACTTTTTGCCTTTGTTTTCACTAGGCATTGACCCTACTATATCCAATGACCGTATCTTTAAGGGTTGTGTGATAGATACCAGTACAACTAACTTGGGTGGTGCCTTGATTCTGGCATACTTCTCACAAACTTTGCATTGTTATAATACTTCTTGTATATCATCTAGCATGTTGGGTCATCAGTAGCAGGCCTTGAGGTATTTGTGCAAGTTCCTGCTACAGGTGTGTCCCAGACCTCTGGGATACCAGAGGATTGTGTCAATCTTTTGTGTTGACAGGACGTAGGGCACAGTGTCACCATTTGGAAGTATTTGGTGTAGTGTGCCATATACGTTTTTAAACAGGTGTTTGTTCTTAAGGACTTTCTCTTGGAATTCCATTGATATGCCAGGTGGGAACACTTCTTGGGGATTCCCCATGATTAACATAACCTAATCAGGGTCCTCATCAGCGCATAGGACATGTTTACTGTATAGCCTTGACAGGGCATCTGTGGTAAGCATTTACTTGCTTGGCTTGTACTTGATTTGCATTGGATATCTCTGTATGACACTCACACAGCTTGTCTTCTTGAAAAATGCTGCTGTGTCTTGAAGAATATTAATGATTTGTGATTGGCAAAGACTTTAAATTTTTGGGCTCCTTTTAGATAGCATTGCCATTTTATCAGACAGTGTATTATAGCTACCAATTCTTTATTGTGTATGGGATATCCTTGTTTACTGTCAGATAGTTTCCTTGATTTTTAGGCCACAGGGAGCAAGTCATTCTCTGCGTTTGGATATGGAGCACCCCTCCTATTGTGTAGTCATATACATTGGATTCTAGTTTTTTTACCCCCTCACAATTTGTATATTGGAGGATAGAGGCAATGACCATATGTTCTTTTAATTGCTGGAAATATTGATCTCATAGTGGTGTCCACACAAACTTGATTGTTTTGCCTGTTATGGCTGACAAAGGGGTTGTTAGAGCACCCCAGTCTGGAATGAACCTTCTCATGTAGGCCATCATGCCTAGGAAGTTGCAGAGTTCACTCTTGTTCCTTGGAGCTGGCATTTCAGTTATGGTATGTATCTTGTCTGGATCTGATTTGATTCCATCCTTGCTGATAATGTGACTGAGGAATGGAAGCTCTGCCAAGAAAATTCACACTTTGAAAGTTTGGCAATTAGTTGGTTTTCTTCAAGGGTGCGGAGGACCAGACAGATATCTTTCCTGTGTTGTTCCAGGTTGGGACTGTAAATGATGATGTTGTCCAGGTAGATAATGGCTTGTTTTCCAATGTGTTCTTTGAAGACCTTGTTAATGAAGATCACAAAGGTACTGATAGCATTGGTCATGCCAAAATTAATAACAATACACTCAAAGGATCCATATTTGGTTCTGACTGTATTCTTTGGGATATCTTCAAGATTCACACAAATTTGGTGATAGCCTGCTGTCAAATCAATTTTTTTGGAGATTTGGGACCCCTCAGGGTGTCAAAGAGATCATCAATGATGGACATGAGATACCTGTTCCTGATTGTTACCTTGTTGAGAGCCCTGTAGTCTGTGACCAGGTGAAGTCCTTAATCCTTCCTTGCTAGAAGGAAGAAAGCAGCACCAAAAGGTGACTTCAGGGGTCTAATGAGGCCTTTTTCAAGGGCTTTGTCCAGATAAGCTTTCAGAGTGTTGTCTTCTTGGGGTGTGAGGCAAAAAATAGGTTGTGCTTCTGGTATGCTTCCCTTCAGGTCAATCTAATGTTGTATGCCACAGTTGGGAGGCAAGCCTGGAAGGGCTTCTTGTAAAACACAATGAAATTCTTTGACAAGCAGATCTCAGATATTTTCCTATTCATGTCTGGATTCTGTATTCTTGAAATCAATGATTTTATGTGTGCAGGTGTTCCAATTGATCTTACTGTGGTCAGATTTTTCTTTGTTTCCATGATTTTCACAAATACATGGTCTCTCATAAGCATGTCAAGGTGAGTTGGGTAGATGTGGTGATGTACTTTGCCATGTTGTACTGTAAGAGTAAGGCTGTCCCAGCCAACGTGAGGTTTGGTCTTTCTCATCCAATCTAGGCCAATTATAACGTCTTATTTGGGGATTAGTATGATGGGCTACTGAGCATAGTCTGCACATATCTAATTTGAGCGCATAAAGGCCTTGATTCTTTAGTGACAGGTGTGCTTTGGTTGTCTATCATAGCAACTATTTTGATGTTGCTTTGGGTTGTGGGTAATTTTGTTAAGTTGGCAGATTTCTTGTCAAGGAGGGATTGGCCTGCTCCAGTGTTGAATAATGCTGTGCCTTGGTAACTGCAAAAACAGAAAGGATAAGTGAGGAGTTTATTTCCAGTTTTGGCAGAAAACAGTAGAGGATTGCTATAAAATAACTTGGATCATGATGATTGAGTCAGCAACAGTGCCCATGTTGACACTAAAAATGTTGACAGTGGCCATGTTGACACTTTTAATGTCAACACTATAGTAAAGTGACAACCTGGTTTTACTTAATGTTGTTTCCTGGATGTTGGCACTTTTTTAATTAACAAAACACTTTACTCTGAACATTTTTAATATAAAAAATTATTTTAAAATACATTATTATACTAAAATGACCCCAGAGAGTTCAAAAATGCAATAAAAAATATTACAAGTAATAAGAATAAGGAGATATAAGCAATTATTTTTCAACTTATTATGTAATTTACACTCTTTATTATAAAATTATTTTTTATTCCCATAAAAATTAAAATTCCAATGAACCAAAAATAAAGATATTTTATATATCATAATAACTACAAAATATAAGAAAATTCTATTAATTTAATTTATTATACTTTTTATAAGCATAACTGAAAATATCTCATACCTTAAAGATAAATTAACAAAATATAAGATATTTCTTATTAAACCATACTGAAACTAAACATAAAGCTTACATTTTATACCTAAAAAGATTAGTACTATCCAAAAAAATTAAAAAATTAAAAGTTTAAAAGTAAAAAATATATAGGCAAAGCAAAGTTTATTTGGCTAATTAAAGCCACCAGCAAGAGCAGTGGCAACATCTTCAAGGTACTTCTTTATCTCCGCCACCTTGTACTTCTTCTTCACTACCTTCTGCATGTCCTCCTGGTAGTCTTGCTCCTTGGACTTCCTCTTCTTGGGGGCCACCTGGTTGGCCAGGTTGCTGAACTTGGAGACAGTCCGGGCCTGCTCCTCTTGTAGCTTGGAGAAGAACTTGTTGAACTTGGGGTTGGTCCCAAACTTCACCTTCAGGTGCTTGTGCCAAACCTCAAGGCTAGAGGTGGTCTTCATCTCCCTCTTGAGGCAGGCGCCTTGACAGTTCCAAGGGGCAGTGGCCCTGCTCTTACCTCTCTGGGCAGTCACCTTCTTGCCCACCCATTGCCGCTCAAAGTACTCCAGGTAGCCTTCAAAGATGGTGGAGTGCTTCTTGATATAAGCATCCTCCAGGAGGGCCTCAAAGCCAAGCCCAGTATGCTCCAGGCGCACAAAAGCCAAGGCAGCAAACTGGGTCAGGGCAAAGCGGCACTTCCCCTTACCATTGTTAAGATACTTGTCAAAAAGGTCCTTCTCACTCTTGAGATTCTTGACAAGGGCCTGCCTAAAATGGAAGAAGCAGCCCTGGACTTCTCCATCAAAGGTGGCCTGGAAGGCTCTGAACTGAGCCTGCTCAAAGTCCATTATGATAACCTTTGGCCCAAGTGAGCGCGCATGAGCTAGCTGCTCAGCGGCTAAGGTTGCCTCATCCTTCTCAGAGGAGGAGGGATTTGCCCTTGTGGTGTGGGTGGGAGGGGGGAGCTGGTTGACAGGAAGGGAGCTCAAAGCATCCTGGACAATCTTGAAGGCTCTGGCATAGACCTCTGTCTTGGCACCAGGAAGGAGAAAGAACACAAGAGGGATAACCTGGTCATTGAACTGCCCATGCAGGACCCAAAGCTGCTTAAAGAGAGGGGGGCAAGTAGCAAATGTGCCGTTGCACAGCCAGGTGGTAGCAGTGTTCAGCTGCTCCAGGTTTTGGGTTGTGGCGTAGGCTACAATCCTATCCTCCACTTCCTGCCCATTGTCATGGAGCAGGAACATCTCACCATCCTCTGTCTTCTTGAGGGCATCTGTGAGGATAAGGTCCTTGATGCTGGTGGCACTCTTGGCCAGGGGATTGGAGGCTTGACGCCTATCACTCACAAACTTGACCAACTGGGTGTGAGTAGGGACCCTCTTGAGGTTGGTAGGGGACAGGTACTTGCAAGCAAGCACAGCCAGCTGGGTGGCAGAAAGGTCTTTGGAGGTGGGCATAATCTGCACCAGATACCACTTCAGGAGGCAGGAGATGGTAGTGTTGGGCATGATGCAGGTATGCTTGCCCTTTATGGTTTGGACCAGGTCCCAGCGCTCAGTGTTGAGCCGCACTGGGCAGGAGCGGTCCTTGCAGGTGTAATGGCGGCTCTTGAAGCCCCGGTTGGCATTGTTGCAGCTGAAGATATACCCATTGGCCACCATGGCCGGCCCACCCTTTACACTCATGATTGGGAAGTATTTGGGCAAGGAAGAGGGAACCTTGAACTTGCCATCAACGTTGCAGATGTTGTGGGCCACAAGAGGGTCCCAAGGGCCAGCAGGAGCATGGCGGAAGCCAGGGAAGTAATCAGGGCGGGGCTTTGAATCATCCCCTGATGAACTAGAAGGGGGAGAGTTTGGCGGGGGTGGGGAAGCAGAAGGGGGCTTGTTGTGGTGCTCCTCATGTGCAGGAGACTTTTCTTTGGGAGGGGTCTTTTTGCCTTGCTGCTTCTTCTTGGTTGGCTCCTCATCAGAAGCCAAGTTGTAGAAACTGTGCTCTGTAAGAGAGCCATCAGTTTCCTCTCCCCCAGTGGAGTGAGCAGGGCTCTTCTCAGGAGAGGGCTCAGGGGAGGGCTTTGGGGATGGTTTGGGGGTGGCCTTCTTTGATAAGACAGGCTTCTTTTTGGTGGCTTTGGTGGGCTTGGAGGGACGCTTGGTACCCTTTGGGCTGTTTGGAAGTGTTCTTGTCCTAAAATAATAAGTAAAATGGTTTAAAATAAAGCAATGTATGTAAAAAAACAAACAAAACAACTTAAAAAGCATAATATATAAAAAGTAAATCTTAGATGGCTTTTCTTGGCATTTAAAAGTTAAAAATTATTTGTATAGTTTTTATTTTATTAAAGTTTTAAATAAAAAATTAAAAGTTAAGATATTTATGTGAAAGTATTATATTTAGATATAGATTTTATTTTAAAAATTAGAAAATATGAAAGAGCAAAGTCAAAAATACAACATATCAAAAAATGAGAAGTTTTTATTATATAAAACATAAAGTTTTATATGTGAGAACTGAAAAGCGTCGACATTATGAGTGACAATTAGTAAAAAAAGCTGAATTCTCACTGTTGATTACAAAAATTGTAGACATTATTTTTGACAACATTGTCACTGTTGACATTTTTTTGAAAAGTTACTATGAAAAAACATAGTACGCTTAATTAAATTTACGCGGGCTAGCAAAAAATTAACCGTTTTCTGTGTGTTTTTGTTCACATATAAAAATTAAAAAAAACATATAAAAATAAGTTAAAAAAGTATCAAGGTTCTTTATTTCTTTATTAAAAATTATATTTTGGAGGTGGTAATATGATATTTTACCATTGCGCTTATATGAAGTTGTTAAGAAGTTGTATTCAAGTATTGAAAAGGGTAAAGTGTCGACAACGTCACTTACAACATTCTTTATATGAGGTGGCATATTAATCTAGGCTTAATTGCGCCACTCTAATTTGCTTAACTCCACCCCAGGGGATGATCACAAGCAAATAAACGACATTTATGAGTGTCAACATTATTTTTAATAATAAATTCTATAGTAACTTACATAGTAAGTCACGCTTAAATTATTGGATCCCTGTTAGCCACCAATCCACTTAATATATCAAAGCCGGAATAAGTGCCACATATATATTTATAACATGAACATTCCAACAATCAAATATATGTGCACTGTCTTTTTCAATATAATAATTCAATAAAAAAATATTTTTAAATGTGCACTTATTTTTTTACTGTAGATGCTTCAGTTTTGTTATTAAAAATAAGTTTGGCTTAAAAAGTGTTGACATTGACACTTTTACGTCGTGAAAACAAATAAAAAATAAACTAATTTTTATTAGTAAAAGTAAAGGAAAAATCAGGTTAAATCAAGTTTTTTATTAAGCTTAATATTAAATTGTGTTGAGATGGCCACAATTTTGTCGTGTTTTCTGGGTTTGCACCCCTGAACGCTTTAAAAAAAAGAATTAAGCTAGCACAACTAGCAAAAAACATAGGAGATTTAGAGTTTTGAGTCAACAGTGGCCATGTTGACAAAGTGTCAACATGGCCACTGTCAACATCTTTAGTGTCAACATGGGCGCTGTTGCCATTGAGTCCATGTCTTGGTCCCTGTACAAGTCTTTTAAGTTAGAGGAGGGCAGCTCGCCTAAGCACTCCCCTGAGCTTTTCCCTCCTTGTTGATATATTCCGTGCTTTTCTGGTTGGCTTGTGAAGTGTGATTCCAATTTTGAGACTGACTGTTATTGGCTCAGTTGTTTTGCTTGTTTTGCCAAGGGTCTTTTCTTACCGTGGGGCTCTCCTTCTGTTTATTTGTTGCATGTCAGAAATTGCGCCATTGTGGCAGATCCAGGTCCAACCAGTCCATCCCACCATTATTCTGCCCTTTACTCTTATTCCCATTACCTTCCTTTGACAAAGCTTCAAAGAGCTTTGTCTCCAGAGAGGCAATTTTATGGGACAACACTTTGTTATCATCCCGCCAACGGACCATGATCTCAGCACTCTTTTCCTCCCTTGCCCCTAAAGCCTCAATTTCACAATTTGCATTTGCTTTTACTTTTACTTGCTGTAAGATTTTTCCCATCCTACTAACAGGTTCTAGAAATCCCACACATAGATTTGGTTTACTTGGGCGGGATTCCCCTCTTTTCAAAGTAATTTGAGTATAACTCTTTGAACACAGTCTTTACTTCCACCAAGGACTCCTTAGGCACAGTCTTGGTGACCTCCAAGCTTGCCCAAGCTTCCTCCAACAAACTTGTTGGAATCTCTTTCCTGGCAGCAGTGGTTTTCACGCAAAGTATTCCAAATTTCTCTCTCTCAAAATTTAACAAAGAAGACATAATAATTGAAAAGGCAGTTGAAGGAAAAACATTGAAATTGACAATATATCTTTATTAAAGTTTAGCTGTTTTTGCTTGTATACCATTCAGGGCATATTTGGCTGAAAACCCCTCTGGTTCCTTATCAACCTATGATTCATCTCACGTGATCTATGACATTTGAGTCATCCAAACCTAGATCTTTACCTAAAATATCACCATTATTTCTCAACCTATGAGAATCAACCTACAATTGGAAGAAGTCACCTGACTTCATTCATCCCAATTTACCATTTGGCATGGAGCTTCCTCAGCTCCTGGCTCCAAAAACCTGTGGATTAAACATCCCAACACTCAGCCATTAATGTTCCAACTGGGAACCAGCTGATCAACCCTGAACTCCTAGGCATCCTTTCCTTTATTTAGTTGTCTTTGCATTTAATGTTTTTTTGCCTTAAAACCCATTAAAACACTTTTAAACTCAAACCAGGCGCCCCAGCACCTGAAAAAATTTGATAGTGGCGCCTCAGCACTTCTCAAATCCATTAGGCAGCGCGGCGGCGCTTTTAACCCAAAAATTGGGGATTTACTTATGGTTGACCTTAACTAAACTTCTTGACACAGTCAAGACAATTTAATCAATATAATCAAATACTCATTAATTATATTGCTGTGTATTTATTTATTATCTTCCTAATTAATTAAACCATTTTTGAGACATCCAGTCTCCCAGATTGACTCGGCCAATCTTGCCTTCAGTTCTTTTATTGAACCTAGATATCCAGTTTTCAGTAATCTTTACCTTAAGACTTCCAATCCAACCTATCTATATACAATAATCAGAAAAACAGAGATGACTTTATAATTTGGAGCATTTATTTGGCTAAATACTCAATAGTGACTGTCGTACAGTCACAGCCATTAATGCTATTTTTGATATGACCTTAAAATATTGATAGCTGCAAAGATTTGGATGAATTTGCTTTCAATTTTGGGAATTCCTTTCCCTCTGTAAATGTGTCTGTTCCAATATCCACCCATTCTGGATTAGCATACCTTTCTGTGAATGATCCTGGTTTGACCTCATCCCAACGTGACCCCCTCAGCCACTCTGTCTTTCTAATGAGTGATCACTGTCCCTTGTCTACTATTTAAGTATAATCAAATCTCCTAATAAAGACAAGTTTATCCACATTTGTGTTGGCTTTTATAATCTTCAAGCTTTTTCCTGTCCTTTCTTCCAAAAAGACTTTCACATCTTGTTTTCCAGGAAATTAAGGTATGTGTCTTTAATTTTGCCCTGAAGGCTAACCCAAGGCTAGCTTTGAACCTCAAATCTTTCTTTATAAAGATTTTCTGTTGTGTCCTCCTGGATGCTGTCTCCAGAAGCCAAACACAACATTGCATGTAGATTTTCAGATTTTTGAGCTGCAGGTTTTCCTTCAAGAAACACATCTTTGAGGTTCTTGCAGCAGTTCATGTCAAACTGATATCTAATGTGTGTATGGAGGCCATTGTAGAAGAATAATTGTTGTCCCAGCTTGTCAAAGTTGATGGTGTTGGGGGCTTGGTTATGTAAGTCTTTGTATGCTGCAATGTACCCCTCAATAATTACTGTCATTTTAAACGTTCTTAGTTCTGTCATGATCACCACATCAGAGTCATTCATGGAGAACTTTTTGAGGAACACACTCTTGAACACATCCCAGTTCTCTTTCTGATTGGGGTGTTGATCTAGCCATTTTCTTACAAAACGTGAGACAGTTCCTGTGACACATAGTGTGATCTTGCTGGCTCATAGTCTGTGGGGGTAGTCTATTTGTGTAAATTTTCTCTGTGTGCTGTCACTCTAGAGGGTGGTGTTTTGCCAGTGTAGTCCAGCAAATGCTCCAATTTCTGCTGAGCGTAGGCATTAAAAACAATACTGGGTATCTTGGGATCCTGTAGGGCTGCAGAGGTTGGAGGTGGGTTCAGTAGTCTACAGGTGTGGAGAAGGTTGTACTATTTGGTGTGGACAAGGATGCTGTTGAAGATAATGAAAACTGTAGGGAAGTCTTGCCCTTCTTCATAGTCTCTCCAGCCTGTGGGGAGAGCCATTTTTTGGGTCCTTTTCTTATGAGGAATTTTCCCTTAAAGTTGTGTGGTGTGGATAACCTACCTGTTCTATTGCTATTGAGTATATACTTCTGGGAAGTATAATAAACAAGATAAAGGGGAAAATTAAGAAGAGAAATAATAATTTATTGGATAGGAACTTAAGATACTATATAGTATCATGGAAATCCACATAATGTCCATGAACGTCATGGGGGTTGTGGGGCTTATCTGGGTAATATCCTCATAAGTCACAGAGCTCAGTTAATTTGTGTTCTGCTTAAGATATGGATTGTTTGATCCATGTAATAGATGGTAAAATGATAGTTATACCAAAAACTTAATTATTAGTTGGTGAGCCATTTGGTGACTCATTTGATGAATTACTTGGGGTGTTGATTCCCCAAGAGGGAGTAATTGAAGATGTTGTAACAATGTGTAAACTTCATTGAGCTTTTTGGGACGTTCTGCAGACGCTCCCATTAAAGAACAAACCAGAGATGGGAAAGGCATATGCAGCTGCTTGCTTCTGCATCTTGGTGGAGCTTACACTCTCTTACCTTCTTGAGAACTTTGAGAGTGTGGTGTCTAAATTGGCTGTTGCAAATGCAAAGGCTTCATCTCATGGTTTACCTAGGGCTCCTGTTCTACTTTGAGATGGGAGCCAATGTTGAGGACCTAGACAGGGTCCTTCTTGCAATTGACAAGGCCAGGCTCTCCCTGGATAAGAAGAAGGTCTCCCTGTGCTACAACTTGGTGGACTATGTAATCCAGGATGTCCTGGCCCTGGCTAGCATTTACAGGGTTTCAGCCCCGCCTGAAAAGCAGCTCCTGAACACCCACTTCACAGTACTCCCTTTTATTAAAAGGCCTGAATATTTCAATAGCAGAGTATCCACTGTCCACTTTGTGGTGGTGGAGGTTGTGCATCACCTCTATTCCAGGTGGGTGCATACTGCCAAACCCATTATTATTGCCAATAATAAAATCTCTTTCCCTCTAATATGTTTTACGCTTCTTTTTATGATAATTAATTTTCAACTAACTTTTTTTATCAAACTATCATTAAAAAACCAATCTCACAGAAGGTCTTATTACATGTGAACTACTACAGTTAATAAAATCATTTATAACTCCAGTGCTCTTATTATTTTTTAGTTTACTTTTTTATATGTACTTGACTGAAGTGACACTTCTGTATAATTATCATGTTTCATTTTAAATATTTGAGACAGCCACCACATAATACAAAAGAAAAATAAATTACAATTCAAAAATTAAGTATCTGCATCAGTGGTGCCATTGTAAAGTTACTCCCCCCTTTAGCCCTGGATAGGGCAGGCAAGTGCCTAAAGTCAAAGTGTGGAGATTAAAGTCTCCAAATTGATGGATTTTATGATCTTCACACTTTTTTTCTCTGAAATATTTTCCAAAATATTTAATATTTTTCTTAAATTTGACTTTTTTAAAATGGTTTTACTAGTAGCTAAAATCAAAAAACCAAGATCAAAGTACCCAAATCAATGCAATTTAAAACACATCTTAAATTAATTTTGCTTTTAAAATAGATATTATTCATCCTTTTGAATATAGGGGACAAAATTGAAATTGCAGAACTTGAAGTCCAGAAGTCTCTTCAATTTAATATTTGGGGCCCCAAAATTAAAAAATTAAAATATCATTTAATATTGATTCTATCACTATATAAATGATCAGAAAAGCTTCAAAAACATATCATACTCAACCAAATAATCTAAAACCTATCATACAGGTTCACAATCACCTGTATAAAATTTGAATATAGCTTCAGTGATTTTTATTATGTAAAAGATAGAGTGCTGAATGAAAAAATATTATATGATTACTTAGTAATTTACTGGGTGTAGTAATAGAGTGCACAAATTGAAAAAGCTTCAACTCTAAATTCAAAACACACTGATTTAGTGCTCACCAGTATATTTTAAATTATGATTGGAATTTAATAATTTTTTAACTAAGCTCCAATAGGTGTTTATAATCAAAAGTGCAGAAATCAAAAGTGCATTTAAACCAAACAAACGCTCTGCTTTAAAAAACTATAATAATTTAACCAATGTAAGTTTAAAGCTTAAAATTAGTATTTTAAAGGTTAAAGACTTGCTTTAGAATATTTTAGAGTTTCAGGCATTTTGGGTTAGTTAAGTGTAACCTTTTAAAGGGTCTAGTAAAAACTGCGGTTTTTGGCAGTTTTGAAAAAAATATTAAATTAATTTAATATGCTACTATGTTTCCTTATGTTTTTAGGGAGTGTTAAGATCAAAGTGCCAGAATCAAAACTCCCTAATTGTCTGATCAAAAGCCCCTTTTTTGCTCCTTTTAAAAGCATTATAGAGTTGACTACCTCAATTAAAATATTTATTAAAACTAATAAATTATAATAAACAGCACACTGACTTTCAGTTCTGTTAAAAGAACAATATTTTTATTAATAATTCATATTCTTTTATAATACTAACTTTGAGCCATCTAGATTCCCCTTAAGTCAACTCCCATCAACCCAAAGAAGGCCACCCCTTCCAGATCCAAGAATCCTGGCCCCAAAACCACCAAGAAGATCACCAAGAAGACCGCCAAAGCCACCAAGAAGACCCCTGAGCCCTCTCCCTCTCCAGAAGAGGAGCCTTCTGAAGAGGAACCTATCCTCAGCCCCTCAAAGAGCCCAACTGGGCACACAGTTTTCTACAGTCAGGCAGATGAAGAGGAGACACCTCCCCACATCTCAGAAGAAGAACATGAAGACCTGTATGACTCTGGAGATGCTACACCAACTGAGGATGGCCTTGAGACCTGGGATATCATGAAAGTACAAAATATTTGCAACTATGAATAGGAGTTCCAACTGCCAGATGTCCTACCCATCTCCTTCCCAATAATGTCCTCCAAGAGCAATGTTGGTTTCTATCATGATGGGTTTATGTTTAAGTGTAATGATGAGCAGAAGCACTTGTTGCTTCATCATTACAAGTGTGAGGGGTCTGCCTGTCCCGCCCACCTGACTACAACTGGGCTTACCCAGTTTAAGAAGCTGAACAATCAGCACACCTGCCTGGAACCAACTGGGGTATATCAGCGCCTAATAAAGTGGTACCTGCGCCAGAGGCAGCCTTTTAACAGGGGCCTTACCTCCCAGGAGATAGTCACTAGGGCTATTCACAACTTGACCAGATTTCAAAATATAGCAGTTGTTACTTTTGGATCCCATCAGAAGTATGTCAGTGATAATTGCTGGAAGTCTGACAATGTGGGAAGATCTGCCACATTCCTCCTGGAACTGGATATACCAAATGAGCTCAGAGTCACCTCTAAGGATGAACAGTTTCTCCTTTATGACAATGTGCCAGATGAGCATAAAAGAACAATCTGCTATGCCACCCAGGAGACCTTAAGAGTTTTATGACAGCCAATATCTGGTTGGCTGATGGGACCTTCTCATCATGCCCTAAGATCTTTTCCCAGCTTTGGTGCATCCATGGGAAGTATGGTGATAAGGTTTTACCAATGGTTTACTTTCTGATTTCAGGAAAAAATGAGGATGATTATACTCATGCCTTGGTGATTTTAAAGGGGAAGTTGGATCTCCTTCCCCCTACTGATGCCCCCTCTTCTACTCCCAAGAGGAAGAAGTCTAAAACCCAAAGCCAACCTGATGATGGGGAAACATCAGAGCCTTATCATACCCACCTTCTTGTTGACTTTGAGCCTGCTCAAGCCAAAGCCTTTAAAAAGGTATTTAAGAGCAAGCCTCATGGTTGCTTCTTTCACTTCAGACAATGCCTCAGAAGAAAGCAACAGAGCTTTACTGAGCTTAACAGACTGGTTACCAGATTCACTTTCCAGGAGCCCAAAGTAGCCTTCAACTCCTTTTCTGCCATTGCCTTGGTGAGAAAGGAGGACTCTAGAAAGATCTATGAGGCATTCAAGAATACCAAGTATATGGAGGACAATGCAGCTGCCTTTGCTCCATTTATTGATTACTTTGAACGCCAATGGATTGGAAAACTTGAAATCAGACGCCATGGAAAAAAGGAAAACAAGCTTGAATGGAACCAGTTCAAGTTTTTTAAGAATAAGACCATGAGAATGGTTCCTCCCTGGAAAGCTGGCACAACAAGTTTGCCAACTGAGTTGGGGTGAAGAAACCCAAGTTTAATGTACTGATCAACAAGCTCAAAGTTGAACAAGCAAACAATGAAACTCTTTACCAGGGGTTTTTAGATGGACATCAAAGTGTTTCCCAGAGAAGCAAGGATCTCAACAGCCTTGAGATAGTCACAAAAAACTCCCTCTTTCCCTACAACTCCTCCAACAGGCTCACTCATCTTGAGAACATTGCAAAAGCTCTTTAATAATCCAAATAAAATCTTGCATTGCTTTTACTTTCTTTTAATTTTATATTGAAACTATAAAGATCTTACCATGCAAATAGAATTTGAAGCAGTTTTTTTGTTTAGTTTTGTATTTTATATTCAATTGAATACAGTTACATATAAATTATAGTCTAATTTTTATTTTGAAACTAAAATCAACTTTCTTTTATAAACAGCAAATTTAAGCATATTCTTCTTATCTAGAATATACTTTTTATTGCAGAAATGGATTTTTTGGGATCTTTTTAGTCTATTAAAGTGTTTAAAATATATAGTTTTATATTAATAACTGTATTTTATTTGGCTTCAAAGTTAACTTCTGGAAAATGAATTTTTTCACTTCAATCTTTGATGTTTTTGATTTTTGCACCCTACATAGTGTTTTGATTTCTGCACTTTTTGGGGGTCCCATTTTCAATTTTCTGCACTTTTGACCTTGGGAACTTCGAACTTAAGCACTTGCCCAATAGGGCCATCTTCCCTTGGCGCACCAAGAAATCTGTTCAGAATCCAGAAAAGCCTCTCAACTCCCTTGAGGATTTAGCCCACACAGTTGGCAAGCAATTTGTCTTGGTGTATCCTTCCCAGGGGGTAACCACTAATGATCATATTATTGTTCACACCTGAGAGGAATCCCTGTTATATTTGGACTACTTGTTGGCTTGGGCCCATCCACACTTAAAACAAATCAAGTGTAACCAATCAGGTCATGCTTTTGTTAAATCGAAAAATCCCAATTCAACTGATTTAGATGCTGCTCTAAAGCACTCCATTGATGCTAGCCAATCAGAACTAGAGTCAGAAATTATTAGAAAACCCTCCAACCCATTGGATTCTCCTTGCAAAATTTCTCATGGAACCAATCAAACATGACCTCTGGATCAGGTGATCTTAGATTTCAAATCCATTACTTATAGCAAGACAGGGGACAGAAAGCCCCATGCTTGCTCATTTTAACAAAAAAAGGTTTTGAAAATTTTCATCTGCTAGTTGCTTTGAAGACCTTGTGTTGTGTCTTCTTAGCTCTTGACTTTGTTAGTATCAATATAGATTATACCTTACCTTCCTGCTCTTCCCTGGGTTGCAGTGTCTCTTTTGGAGCCTCCAAAGTTGAATTTAGTAATAATTTATACAATTACCTTGCTTTCTTTTGAGAAACTATTTTAATTCTTGAATTTAATATTAAAAGTGTTATATTTACTTACTTCAAGTTTGATTTCACTTCTTATTTGCTCTGTTGTCTATTCCTTGGCCTATACACTTACCCTGCTTGAATTCAAGCAACTAGTTTGATTCTTGAATTTCTTAGTAAAAGTAGTATATTTACTTACTCTAAGTTGGTTTTTAGTCTTGTCTGCTCTGTTGTTCCCTCCTTGTCATATACGCTAAAAGTAGCATCTTCAGATTTCCCTAAAGCTTAGGACCAAATTTTCCCTCTGGCCTTTTCTTCTAAATGGAACAATGTTGGTATCTCTTCTTAAAATGTTATCTTTACTTTATCCCCTGCTTTGGTAATGATATGGATTACTTCTCCAGACCTTTGGAGTTGTATCACATATTCTTTTCACCATGTGGGAAGCAACTCCACTCACTTCATAAACATATTCAAGGAAATCCTTGGGCGCGCCCAGGATATCCTTGTCACTAGTGAAATTGTAGTGAGAAGCCTCACTTGTGATGATCTCAAACTATCTGCCCTTGAACCAGCTCTCCCAGCGCCCCCAAGCTTGACCTCCCCAACGCCTCCCCCCTCTGTGGGTCTGGATGTTTGGGTTCAAGAGGAAGGACTGGGCATCCAAGAGCAAGCACCCAAGCGCGCCTCCTGGTTGCTTGGTGGTATGATATTGATGGGTTTAAATTCCTACTTTACCCAACTATCTGCTGTGTCCTCTCTTTGGACGCCACTTCAAGCAGCCGTGCCAGTCATGCACTGGATGGTGTCCTGATGGATCCTTTCCCCAGGATGTGAGCCAAACTTATTCAGTTTAGCCCCCTCTCTCACAGCTGCTTTATATGATTTCAGGCTTTAAAGCTTCAAAATATAAAATGATAATCCATAAATCCAAAAGAATAAATTAAATAATATAAAAATAGTTTTAATTATTAAGCCTTTAGTTGATTGGCTGTTTGGCAAGGCACACAGGGAGAAATGAATCAGTGTGGCCATAAATTTGGCCACTGTCTCAGCTGGAAGGATGTGGATCCCAACCTGCAGCAATTAAAAAGGTCATTGGTCCCAGTTGGCATCCCCCGCTTGACAACTTGCTTGAGCCACCCAAAGACCTCCACAATGGAGTTTAGGAATGTGAAATATGCAGGGAGAAAGAGAAGGACCAAATTTGATGCAGCCAATTGCTGGGGGCCCACTGCAATGCTTGTGTCAATCATTGGGAATTCCTCAAGAATATCAGCTATCTTGTGGAGTCCAACATTATCCAACACAATGGCATTGAATCCCCTGGCTTGTACGCCTCAGGTACTCCTGGACCAATCAGAGGAATAATAGGAAGATCCTGCTGTTGTGGGATCCCAAGATCATTTGATACATCTTAATCCCCTTTAGATCAAGGAGAGCCACCATGGAATAGGCTGTGAAGCGGACTGCAGCATGCCAAGCTAATCTGTCATTTGAACCTTTGGGGACATATCCATTGCACATTGACAAGGCAAATGCAGATTTGATAATATAGTAGCTTTTGACTGTACCCTTGGATTTTAGGGCAGTGTAGGTCTCTGCATATTTTTTCCAGGTCTCCTTATTGCTCGGGCTGTTTTGGTTATAGGGAGATACCCTGAGTTTTTTCTAGGAAAGCTGCAGACCCTTTACCAAATGATAATAAAAGAAAGTTGACACATTGACACCAAAATTGAACTTGACCATTGACTTAATATTTTCTAGTTGAAGATGGCAGTCTTGGTTAATCCACTGGTGTATTGCCCATTTATGATCCTTGGTGAGAATGGTGGAAATGTACACATATTTCTCTGTTGCACAAATTCAGCCAATGTTAATGTACTTGTTGAAGGTTTTGGAGGTGTATTTGGGCAACTGTGGTAAGTTCAAATCCCTGGTACTCAGCACTTTTTTGAGTATCAGGGAGCTGAGTGCTGCATTTTTGAATCTATTGGTTTTTTTGGCTTAACTGATTTTAAGCTAGCTTTTACTAGTAATATAGGGGTTTGAAACCAAAAACTAAGATTAAATTTACTTGAATTCAACTCTGTTTAATAATTTGGTTAGCTGAAAACCCAATTTAAGGGGCAATTTTTAAGTAAATTTACTAATAGAAATGAAAAACCTGTGTTTGACACTCTAAAACAAAAAGTGTCCAGTTCTACACTTTTTAAGCCAAATTTTAATTTTATTAACAAAATAAATATGTGCTTATATAAAATTTGTTATTTACTATTATATTTTTATTATTAGTGTCCATAGTTGTCAGTTAGGCTCCCAAGCACCACTATACTGGATTTAGTGGTATAGACATTAATCAGATACTCCACTTATTTTACATTATATCATTCCCGGGTTTGTAGATTAAGTGGTGCCACATAAATTAAGCCCAATTTATTAAGAGATTTCATATGTAATTTATAAAAAAACTGAAACTCAAAATTTTTTTGTTTGACTCTATCCACTTGCCACCCAATTGGTTTTGGATTTAACTAATCAAAGGCTCAGAATTAAGGCTAAATTAATCAGTGATGCACTATGAGCGCCACTCAACACTTTAACTTGGGGAAAGGTACAGAGAGCTTCTTAATGTTTTAACCAACACTATGGCAAATAAGTCACTACCAGCTCCTCACAGCATAATATTATCACTAAGAAACACCTTCCTACTCATTTATTTTTTTAACTTATTTTGTATTTTTTATTTTTGAGCATATGAAAACTGCCTTGCTTTTGGGCTAACTTTCAAACCTGTTAAAATTTAAGCAAGTTTTATGTGTTGCAACGTCTTCAATTACTCCCTCTTGGGGAATTAATGCCCTGAGTAAATCACCAAGCAGCTCACCAAGTGGTTCACTGCCCAGCCAATAAACCAGTGGCACCATTATCAATTAACCATCTATGACAGGGATCACTCAATCCAGGTCCTAAATGGAACACAACTTGATTAAACCTTGTGACTCAAGAGTAACATTACTCAGATAAGCCCTATGACCTCCATGACGTACATGGACAACATGTGGCTTGTCATGATACTATATATTAGCCTATATTCATATTCAATAAAGTATCATTCTCTTCTTTATACCCTTTATTTTGTTTATTATACTTCCCATAAGTATAAACTTGACAGTGGTAGCACAGGCAGGTTATCCATACCTACCCAACTCAAAGGAAAAATTCCTCCCAAGAAAAGAACCCAAGCAATGTCACTCCCTAACGGTTGGAGAGATTAAAAAATAGGACAAGACGTCCCCCCAGGACTTTTCATCTACAATAATCTCCTTGTGCCCATTGACCAGTACAACACTCTCAAAACCCGCAGACTGTTCCCTACCACGCCAGCCACAACAGCGCCTACGTAACCTGAGATACCCAATATTGTGTTTCAGCGCTTACATACTGCTGAGATTGGCTCCTTTGCAGGACTAAGCCGTGAGAACGCCTCTCTTTGGATCAACAGCACCAAGATCAAGTTCAAACAAGTGGAGTACCCCCAAAGACTCTGGGTTAGTGAAATTGCCCTCCGCGTCACAGAGACTGCCTTGCGTTTTGTTACCAAATGGCTAGCTCAACATCCTGACCAGAAGGAAAACTGGGAACTATTTAAAGCTGCATTCCTCAAAAAGTTCTCCATGAAGGATTTGGACGTGGTGATTATGACTGAACTCCAAACCTTCAAAATGACAGGAACCATCAAGGAATACATTGCTACATACAAAGAATTACGTGGCTGTGCGCCCAACAGCATCAACTTTGATGAACATGGTCCACGCCTGGACTTCTACAATGGCCTTCCTACACATATTAGACGTCAATTTGACATGACCCACTGCAAGAACCTTGAGGATTTATTCCTAGAAGGAAAATGCGCAGCTCAGAAGTCTGACAATCTACATGCCTCCAACAAACGCAAGGAAAACCCGCAGTTAAGAGAGAGCCTCGCCCCAATAAGCAAAACAACCGAGCCAACAGTACCCAGCCTCAAAAAAGGAATTGAACGGCACAAGCCAACCAGGCTAGCACCAAAGATACCAACAAGGAGGGAAAAGCTCAGGGGAGTGCTTAGGCAAGCCGCCCCTCCTCTTCACAAGACTTGTACAGAACCACAGGATGTGGACTCCATTGCCATGATCCAGGTTCCCTCCAGCAACCCTCTACTGTTTGCGCCCAATCTGGAAATAAACTCCTTACCTATCCTTTCTGTTTTTGCAGAATCCAGGGCATAGCACTATTTTACACTGGAGCCAACCAATCACTCATTGACAAGAGCTTTGCAGACCCCATGAAGTAACCTACCATTTGAAGTAACATCAAGAGAGTCATCATGGCGGACAACCACAGCACACCAGTTACCCGTGAGACCAAACCTTTCTGGGCCCAAATTGGAGACATCCAAACAATAATTAGTGGCCCCATCATCCCAATCCACAAATACAATGTTATACTTGGATTATATTGGATGCAAAAGACAAAGCCTTACATAGACTGGGACAGTGCCACCCTCACTATCCAGCAAGGAGAAGTTCACCATCACGTGTACCCAACACATCTTGACACCCTCATGAGGGATCACATATTTTTAAAGATCATATAAATAGAGAAAGAAACTGACATCAGCAAAATTGATTGGATCACATGTACATATGAAGTCATACACTTCAAAAACACAGAAATTCAACACAAACATAACCCAATCAGAGATCAGGTAGTCAATGAGTTTCCCTCCATATTCCAAGAATCACTACCCGGGCTGCCCCCTGATTGGGGTATACAGCATGAGATCAACCTAAAAGGTAGCGTGCCTAAGGTGTGACCCATCTACTGCCTCACACCACTTGAAGACAATGCTCTTAAAGCCTACCTTGACAAAGCACTCAAGAAAGGCCTCATCAGACCTTCAAAGTCACCCTTTGGTGCTGCTGTCTTCTTTGTGGCAAGGAAAGATGGAGGCCTCCGCCTGGTCACAGACTACAGGGCCCTCAACAAGGTCACAATAAAAACAGGTATCCCCTGCCCCTAATTGATGACCTTTTGATGCCCTGGGGGGTCCCAAATCTTCACAAAAATTGATTTGACAGTAGGATATCACCAAATTTGCGTGAAACCTGAAGACATTCTAAAGACCGCGTTTTGAACTAAATACAGATCCTTTGAATGTGTTGTCCTCAATTTTGGCATTACAAACACTCCCAGTACCTTTGTAACCTTCATGAATGAAGTATTCATGGAACACATTGGGAAAAGAGTAATCATCTACCTGGACAGCATCATCATCTATAGTCCCAACCTACAACAACACTGGGAAGACGTCTGTGCAGTCCTCCGTACCCTGCAAGAAAACCAACTAATTGCCAACCCGTCCAAATGCAAGTTCTTCTCAACTGAACTCCCTTTACTTGGTCATATCATTATTAAGGACAGTATCAAGCCGGATCCAGACAAAATACACACTATAACAGAGATGCCAGCCCCAAGGAATAAGAGCAAGCTCTGCATTTTCCTTGGGATGGTAGTGTATGTACACAGGTTCATCCCTGACTGGGGTGCCCTAACAGCTCCCTTATCAGCCATCACTGGGAAAACAACCAATTTTGTCTGGACACCTTTACGAGATCAACATTTCCGCAAGCTGAAAGAGCGCATGGTTACTGCCCCCATTCTGCAATACCCAAACCGTGAGGGAATCTATGAGTTAGAAACTGACGCCTCTGATTATGCCATAGGAGGAGTCCTCCGTATCCAAACGGACTAGAAAGACTTCCTCCCTGTGGCATATGAATCCAGAAAGCTATTGGACGGCAAACAAATATACCCTATACACAATAAGGAGTTGGTTGCCATCATGAAATGGCAATGTTATCTAGAAAAAGCCCAGACGTTCAAAGTACTCACCAACCACAAGTTGTTGATATTCTTTAAAACACAACAACACCTTTCAATAAGACAAGCCAAATGGATGAGTCTCATACAGAGATACCCCATGCAAATTGAATACAAGCCAGGCAGAGAGATGCTTACTGCAGACGCCCTATCAAGGCTATACAATAAACACATCCTCTGCACTGATGGCAACTCTGACTGGCCCATGTTAATCATGGGGAATCTCCAGGAAGGGTTCTCACCTGGCACACCAATGGACATCCAGGAGAAAGTCCTCAAGAACAAACATCTGTTCAAAAACATATATGGTACCCTCCACCAAATCCTTCCAAATGGTGACACTGTACCCTATGTTCTGTCAACACAAAAGATTGACATAATCCTCCGTTATCACAGAGACTTGGGACACACCTGTAGCAGAAACTTGCATGAATATCTCAAGACCCGCTAATGGTGGCCCAACATGCTAGATGATATCAGAGAAGTACTGGAACAATTCAAAGTTTGTGAAAAGTACGCCCAAACCAAAGCATCACCCATGTCAGTAGTACCTGTATCCATCACACAACCCTTCAAGATATGGCCGTTAGATATTGTGGGACCTATGCCTGGTGAAAGCAAAGACAAGAAGTACATCATAACAGCCATTGACTATGCAACCAGATGGCCTGTAGCACAAGCCACACAAGAGCACAAAGGCAATGACGTGAGACAATTAATTGGCAAGAAGATCATAGCTAAGTTTGGAAAGCCTGACCTCTTAATCACAGATGGAGGCACTGAACGCAAAGCTATTGACACTAACATCTATCTTGCCAAAAATGGAATAAAACACGTCACAGCCAGCCCATATCACCCACAAGCAAATGGACACGTAGAACAACTAAACAGTCTCTAATGGAAGCCCTCAGTAAGTTGTCTGCCAACAATCCAAAAGCCTGGGTTGACATGCTACCAACCGTCCTTATAGTCTGCAGAACACAAGTCAACTGCAATACGGGCAAAAGCCCTTATGAACTTGTCTATGTTCAGAAACCATCACTTGTCAGTACAACCACAGGACCACAACTGCCATTTCCAAAGAAGATACCAGACAGCAAATACTCAAAAGTACTACAAGCCAGAAAGGACCAAGAGGTGATGGAACAACAAAGAGTTCAGCAGGAAGCAATCCCATTGCAACAAGAAAGGTTCCAAGTCTGGGACAAGATCTGGGTTGTCAATCACAACCAAACAAATTAGACCCAGGGTTACTCAGGCCAGGCATTGCCATGGAAGTGAAGCACGATAACACCTACCTCATCAAATGAATTGGAGCTCAAACCAAACTAAAACATATGCATCATGATTGACTTTGTTTATGTAAGGCAAGAGCAGCCCAATAAAATTCAAGACTCCCTGTTCCCAACACCAAACTGGATCAGTAACAAGCCCATATACCAGATACCTTCAAGAAGATTCCTAAGGCTCCGCCTTCCAGTACCCCAGGGGGAGATGTTGCAACATCTTTGATTACTCCCTCTTGGGGAATTAATGCCCCAAGTAAATCACCAAGCGGCTCACCAAGTGGTTCACTGCCCAGCCAATAAACCGGTGGCACCATTATCTGTTAATCATCTATGACAGGGATCACTCAATTCAGGTCCTAAATGTAACACAACTTTATTAAACCTTGTGACTCAAGAGGAACATTATCAGATAAGCCCCATGACCTCCATGACGTACATGGACAACATGTGGCTTGTCATGATACTATATATTAGCCTATATTCATATTCAATAAAGTATCATTCTCTTCTTAATATTCCCCTTTATTTCTTTTATTATACTTCCCAGAAGTATAAAATCAACATATGTAAAAAACATAGTAAATTTGATTTTTCTGCTTGACTCTGAGAAACTTGACAGTGAGAATTCAGGTTTTTCCAGCTGATCAACACTGCCAAACTCAATACTTTACTATTTTTTGATTTTTTAACTCCCAGAAAATTTTGCATAATATTTTTTTGTATTTATATTCTACTCTACTCCTTCTACTCCCTGTATAATTTTTTATATAATTTTATTAATTTTTAATTATACTTTTGCAATAATTTAGCACTAAAATGTTATGCTGAACCTAACATCTTTGATGCTTCATCATAAAATCACTTATTTTCTATGTTTTAATCTTTATATCTATACTTTTGTCAAAACCGCAGGCTCAACCTGCCATCAAGGTTCCAACCAAACAGGTTTGTGACCCGCAATCCAATTATCTGGTCACACAAAGCCAGACTAGGAAGTCAACTCAAATTACCAAATCCAACAACATGAACAGATGATGATCCTTCATGGTGGTTACCTCAATTTGGTGCTTGAATTATTATCAGGATCAAGCCACCCCCTTCTTCCATCCAGCCGTGTGATCACCAATCTTGTTCCTACTATCCTTGATTCACATGAACTATATACTCATTATCTCTCAATAAAGATTATTATATATCTTCTAAATATTTTCCCCATATAACTCTGCTAAAACAGCACAGTTACGACACTTTGAGTTTCTATTTTTGCTTTTGTTTACTTTGTTATGATTTTTTTCTTGATATAAAACTTTATTTGCCTACTTTTTACTTAACTTTTACTTTTCTTTACCTCTTTGTGTTTTATATCTTTCATACTGTTTTATTTACAAAACTAAACTTTTTTAGCCAAGATCAAACAAGAACAATAAGCCTATCAAACGCCAAGCCTTTAAAGGCTCTCAAGAACCAGCCACCACACCCAAGTGTGCCAAGAAGCCTGCAAAGGCAAAGTCTCCTACTCCATATCCTCCCCTACCCCATCTCCCTCCACTCCTCCCCCCTCCACCCTCATTTTCCACTTCCCCCTCACCTTCCCCCAAAAATCTACCCCCCAATAAATCTGATGGTGATTTAACTGACCACTACTATTACCAATCAGAGGCCAACTCTGAGCTCACTAAGAAGCGCTGTACCAAGAAGACAAAGGCTGCAAAGAAGCTTGCCTCTTCTCCTGGTAAGAAAAAGGAAACATTCAAGCAGGCCTCAAAGAGCCCTTCTCCTCTCCCTCCTGCTGGCTCTTCCCCCCTACCTCATCTGACCCCTAAGATGAGCCTGAGGAGTACTCCAAGAATGTCAAAGCTTCTGGTCACATGGCTTGGGATCCACTTGCCATCTACAACATCTTCAATGTGGAAAGAGAGTTCAAAGTTCCCAAGAGCTTACCCCATTTTTCCCTATCATGTCTGTAAAGGGTGGTCCTGGCTATGGTTCTGACAATTACATCTTTAACTTTGACAATCAAAAGAGGCAAACAAAAAGAAAGCACTTTGTCTCTGAGGATAAGACTTTCAGGGGCCGCCTGAAAACCAAGGGCTGGGAGCAGGTACCAGTCAAGAAGGGGCAGCACACACATGATCCCCCAATTATTTAATCACAAGGATGCTTAAATGGTATCTGGTTCATATGATCCCCACCTCCAGGCTTCTGATCTGGCCATTAAGGCTTTGCAGCATCTCAAAATCAACAATCTTAAGTTATTGCCAACACTAAAACAGTTAGTCAAGTTTATCAGCAACAATAGAATCACTACCCACCCCCCTCCCCCCAAGGCCTCTGATGTCCTATGGGAAGTCACACTCACTCATGAGCTTAAGCATCTCCCAAGTGAGGAGCACTTCATACTTCACAATAATGTTCCTGGCTCAAAGGAACGCATAATCTGCTACCCAACTCAGCAGAGCCTGATGGAGTAAAGAAGGGCGTCAACCTGGCTAGTTGACAGTAACTTTGCCACTTGCCCCCGGATGTCCAAACAGATCTGGATAATTCATGCCCAGATTGACATCTGGGCGATTCTACTTGCTTTCTTCCTTCTCCCTGGGGACGCTGAGGTCATATACACCTGTGCTTTCTCAATCCTTTTCAGAGCACTTTCCCTACTTCCCCCCAACAACAGCAATGTCAAGAAGACCCTCCCCTTACACCTGCGCCAACCCTCCTGCCGCTGACAAGGACCAGGTCACCCTGGACTCAAAGGAAAAGGTAAGGCTGATAGCTCCGGAGCCTTACATGTGCATTATAGACTTTGAGCCTGCTCAGTTTACAAATTTGAGCAGCTTTTTAGAAGGGAGGTGCAGAGTTACACTTCTACTTCCACTTCTGCCAAGCAGTTGCTTGCAATGTGCAGGCCCATGATGAGCTTAGTAGGTTAAGCCAGAGAGACACTTTGAACACCTGCAAACTTGTGCTGGCACAATTCAATGCCTTGGCTTTTTTAAAGCCAGAGCACACTGTGCAGGAGTTTGAGGTTCTCTCAAAGTATCCTTACATAGCCATGCATCCAGAGTTTAAGCCTTTTCTTGAGTATTTTGTCGTGATCTGAGGCACAGCACAGAGTCACAACGGGAAATCCTAACCTTGGGATTGTATTTGTACTAATTCTTGGTTAGAATAGCAGGGAGGGGGCTATACAATTACCTTGTGGCCCTGAATGAATAATATCTGCTAGACTGGCTAGAGCGGCGCCAAAGTACGTGGAGAAACAAAGACAAAAATGTGAATATAACTTAATTTTTATTGGTAAAAGTGAAATGGAATATATACTATGTAGCTTTACCACAAAACAGTACATTGACGGTAGGATCACTTGCCACAAGCATGAGTGGGACAAGTGAGTTACGCAGAATCAGGAAACTGAACAATTGTATTTCCCAATTTGGAGCCAGACTCATTTCAAAGGGCAAAAGTAAAAGAAAGAGATTTAACTCAAAATAACCCAACAAAAGAAAAATCAAAATATGGTGAATGGCAGAATCCACAACATTGCCCACCTATAGATTGACCTTAAAGGGGTGGTACTTGCAGAGGAACTTGGTGTGCATGCGAGCAAACAGTTGATCACTAGAGAGGAGTTTCATAGTATACTCTGATCCTTGCTTGAAGGTCACTTCCAAGGGCCCAATCCACAAAGAGTCTAGCTTATGGGCTTGTCCTCCTACTCTGTGTTGATAGTACAGAACGTGGTCCCCAATGTTGAACTCAGGCAGGAGGGTTCTCCCAGCATTGTCAGGGAAGAGCTCAAGCAGCTTAGTCTTATAGGCAGACGTGTAGGTAGTAGCCTGTATATTGATGATGTGGTTGACTAGATCTTTGATATGCTCATCAGGGTTCATAGCATTATCAGAGGAGAGTAGGGGACCCCAAGAGCAATAGGGTAGTGGCTTCACAACCATATAGCATAGCAAAAAGGGGAATACCTGGTGACACAATTTTTGCTAAGGCAATAGGCAAATAGAGCAGCGGATAAGTATAGATTCCAGTTGGCAGCATCAGAATAAGTGAGCTTCCTCATGATAGAAACCAGGTTTGAATTTTCACGCTCAACCACCTCATTGGTAGAGGGATTTTAGGGGGCAGAAAAAGACTGGTGAGACCCCAAGGCTTCAACAACAGAGGTTACCAAATTGGCGTTAAAGTTAGTCCTATTTTCAGATAAAAACACTTGAGGACAGCCATTGAAAAAAAATACGTTTTTCAACAGAAAGGCGGTGGTTGTCTTGGTAGTGATGTTCTTAGTAGGGCAAGCTTCTACCAACTTTCTAAAATGATCAACAGTAATTAGGATAAAGCAGCAACCAGAGCAATAGCCATGGAGAGGCCCTACAGTGTCAATTCTGACAGTATGAAAGGCGTGTTGAGGGGGGACTAGCTTGAACTCATGTGAGGCAGCTTGTGGTTGCTGGAGCTGACAATCATGGCAACTAGCAATGACATCTGGGATCAGCAGGCAAAATTTTTCCCAGAAGTAGTTCTTCTGAAGCCAGGCATAAGTCTTGGCAACGCCTCTATGTCCCATCTTCTTATGAGCTTGAAGCACCAACAAAAGCAAAGGCTAGGCTGTACATAGGGCAAGTAGTGGTATTGTACTTTCTTGAAAAGCTGATTGTCACAAATGAGGGTGTCTTCAGATAGCTTAGAAAGGGCAACTCAAACTTCCTCTGTCTTGTTCTCCTATGACAAAGTATATTCAATTAGTTCATACAACGGTCAGCCTCAGCAGGGTTTAGGGCAAGGATGGGCATTCTAGACAGTCTATCAGCATTCTGATGTTAAATCCCAGGGCGGTGCAGCACAGCAAAGTTGTACCCTTGCAGGCAGAGAGCCCATCTAGCTAGTTGTCCTTCTGATTCCTTGAGTTGCGGTAGCCATTTGAGCAAAGTGTGGTCAGTAACTAAAGTGAAATGGGTGCCATACACGTAATGGTGGAACTTCTTAACGGCATGCAACACAGCAAGGCACTCTTTTTTTGGTCACACTGTAATTTTTCTCATGCTTATTTAGAACATGAGAGTTATAAGCTACAGGGTGATCCACGCCTTTTTCATCCAATTGAGCCAAGATAGCCCCAATATCCAGGTCACTAGCATTTTTAAATAGGATATATTCATTATTTTAGTCATGATATACTAGGATAGGAGCATCTTTGAGTTTTTGTTTGAGGGTCTCAAAGGCTTGTTGTTGGCTGGCGGTCCATTCAAAAGGGACATCACACAGCAGCTGGAACAAGGGTTTGCTAGTGTCCACAAAATTGGGGATGAATTGTCTGCAGTATCACATCATACCCAGAAAGACTTGGACTTCTTGTAAGTTGGTGGGTGGAAGCATTTTGTCTATGGCCTCAACTTTCTTAGTAATGGGGCAAATTCCAGTCTGAGTCACCTCATGCCCCAAGAATTCAAGGTGTTCCTTGAAGAAGGTGCACTTAGATGGCTTTAACTTAAGGCCAGCTTCATAAATATTTATGAACACTTCCTTAAGATGATCCAGGTGATTGGTAAAGGTAGCACTAAAGACATTTATATCATCAAGTATACCAAAACACACAAGAGCTTCAAATCACAGAGTATGGAGTCCATAAGCTCGTTAAATAGTAGCTGGAGCATTGCAGAGCCCTTGTGGCATTTGTATAGGCTCAAAAAATCTTTTAGAAATGATGAGATCATCCTTCTGTCTATTCTCAGTGGATAAATTAACTTGCCAGTACCCAGAAGCCAGATCCATGGCAGAGAAGAACTTGGAGTCCCCAAGGCGGCAGAGAGCATCATAAATGTGTGGTAAGGGATAGGAATCCTTTTTGGTTAAGGAATTCAGCGGTGATAGTCCATCATAATACAATGACCTCCATTCTTTTTTTATATAAGTAAGGGGGAGGCCCATGGGCTTTGGGAAGGAGCAAGCAGTCCAGCATCTAGAAGTTGTTTGAGCTCTTTAGACACCTGAGCATCCTCTAATTGACTGCAGCAGTAGGTTTTAGCGCAAAAGAGGGGCATCACCAGTATCAATCTGGTGAATGACGCCTTTGGATAAACCATAATCAGTGTTATCTTTAGCAAAAATATCCAAAAACTTATCCAGTAGGTAAAGCACCTCTTTCTGTTGAACTGGAGATAGCTGCAGGAAGTCTTGAGCAGTGAACAATGATAGGACTTGCGGCTCATCCTCAGGTAAGTTAAAGTCCTGGAACGTACTAAAAGGATGTAGTGATAGGACGTCAGAAGCATTCAAAAATCTGCCATAGCCAGTAATCTGCCCTCTAGACATATGTATGGGGAGAGCATTCAAGTTGGCAACCAGCAATTGCACAGGGTCTTTATGAGAAACATCCAAGATTCTTGGGTAGAGATAGGGTTTGTTGCTTCCTAGCAAGGGAGGAGAGTACAACTCTAGAAATGTGCCTCAGGTAACTCATATGATATTTGAGAGTCTAGGATATCCTGAGATCTGGGAGGAATAGTCACAGCAGAAGTGGCAAAGAGAGGAATCCCTTCTGACACAGGACAAGCTATAGGAGGGCACTTCATGTTGGAGGAATGATTATGGTATTTTAATTTGAAAACACCAGTGGGGTATTCCAAGGCACATGTCTTGAGGCGCTTGCTGGGAACTTTAACTGGCTCTTCAAAGATCAAAGGGACCTTGTATCCTAAGATAGAGAGGTAGCTGTTCTTTAAGTTGATGATCTCATTGTATTTCCTAAGAAATTGAGTACCAACTAAGAGGTTGTAGCTCTCATTCTCCAAGACAACAGCAGGCACAACCAAAAGTAGCTTGCCAAACCACATGGGAAGAGCAGAATAAGCTCATATAGCGTGAATTATGGATAGCCCAGCTGTGCTATACAACTAGTGGTAGTTGAGGTTGGGGGAAAGCTTGAGCTTCTTGACAAGCTTCAAAGAGACAACATTAACAGGAGATCCAGTGTCCAAGACGGCTTTGATTTTCACCTTTTGAATGGATATTTCCACATGAGTGGTAGTACAACCAAAAGGAGGAAGGACAGCCAGAACTTCTTGGGCTTCTGCCAGTTCTTTATCCCATTTTTCAATCAAGCACCTTAGGCCTGGGAACTCCTTATAGATTGTCTGAAGCAGAAGCAAGACTGAAACATTTTTAACACAGTTTCAGCTACCGCAGCAGCTTCTTTTGAAGATTTGAAAGGCACAGGAGATCTCTTGGCTTGCGTGAGGTAAGGGCAAGAGATAACTTCCTTGGCTTCAGGCAGAGGCTTGGCAGTTGTATTAGTTTTCCCAGAACGTAGCTTATAAGAAACTACAATAGTTTCAGGGATAGCCAGGACAGAATACCCATAGTCATTGGGATCTTCCATTTCAGAATCTTTCATGTCAGAGTCATCTGATATATTGTGGAATAGCAGCAGAATGGGAAGAGCCTCAGTTTCAGCAGGCTCAGAGCCTGTAATAGAGGGGGAATGGAAGGACTGGGAAGAATTGTCAACCTAGAGCATCTCTTTCTCTAGGTTGGCTACTCTTTTCCTGCCTGCGCCTTGGGATCAGCCCCTTCAACCCAAGGATTGGTTCAGACTCAAGAATTATGACCTATCTATCCCCAGTTTTGGCAGCCCTGGTGTCAAGGAGGATTCTGTGAGTTCATGGTGAGGATACAAGGGCCATGGGAAGACAAACAAGAGTCAGAAGTGGCATGATTCTCCCGCACAACTGCTCCAGAATGGATAAGGTGCATATTTTGCAGCAAGGTCTTAATGCTCTTCATAGAGGAAAGCATGGCCTTATGGGCCTCAAAGTGAAGACACAGGAGCTGGTTAACCTTGAGGGCTTGAGCGCAAGCCATGTAAGCCTCATGTGCAGTCAATTGGCGGCTTGTGATAAGTTGTTGCCCTTCCATATAGAATCTATCTGCAAATTCAGCTAGGGTCTCCTTTGGCTTGAAAGCAATGTGCATGAAGGCGTCCTTCTTTACTTTCAAACTAAGATCACCAAATTTGTCTATCAGAAGTTGCTTCATATCTTCCCAGGTCTTGATGGTGGACAGCTTGGGCACTACTACCTCTTGAAAGGTCGGGTGTAGACAGGTTAGAATGTGTTTCTTCTTAACCTCATATGAGGCTCTTATCATGGTAGTTTATGGATAGTTAGGAAAGCTGCAATGTTCAAGGTTTTGGGGTCAAAGACTTGATTAAAGGTAGGCTTGAAGTGAGCCTCAGGAGTTGGGATGCCATTGTTACTATCAAGTACATTTATGTGTGGGGAGAATTCTGCTTCAGACTTGGTGGGGGACTGTCTGGCCCACAGCTGGCAAACACTTTCCTCAATGGTAGTCAAGATTTTAGCATTGTGGGTGCCTGTATTATTAGCTAGGGTAGTCTGCCGTTCAGTAACATCCAGGCGCTGACCTTGTGCTGTTACTACCAAGGACAGTTCAGCCAGTCAGGAAGTAAGAGACGGGCCCACCAAAAGGCAAGGGAAAAACCTGTCATTTACTGAATTGATCACCTCACTTAGTTCTTGTACGTCTTTACCAAGCTCAGAGTGATCTTGCTTCAGGAGGTCCACTTCTTTGGCTTGAGCTAATAACTCTCTAACACAATGAATGCAAGGGGCTCCTGACAAGCCAGGGTAGCAACCATCTTCACCAACAACTCCAGGCGGACTAACAACAGACGCCATTGCCTCACACAAAGTAGCAACCTCTTGTTGTAATTCAGCAACCTGTGTTGTCAGAGCAAGCACTTGAGGATCAGGCTGAGGGGCTTTGGTTGGGCAATCTTGACTGCAGGTAGATGTTATTAACTCTTGAATGTCATCCCAGAGCCTTTGTTCTCTATCTGCTAACTTGTCATATAGAGGAGAAGGCGGGACATCTGATCTGGAGGTAGAAAGTTTGTTTACTTGAGTCTGGAGTTTGGCAATGGTAGCAACGGTAGCAGCCATTTCTTGATTAAATTCTTCACCAAGTTTGTGCAAGCCCTTGCAGCATGGACCGCTACTTGCTGTAATTGGTTGAAGGAGTAAGCACTGAACTTTTTGAGTTGCTGCACAAGTTGTTCAAAGCCCTCAAGGTAGGTGTTTAGAGTGGAGTCTGCTTGGGCACACCAGGGCTGTTCCAGCTGGTGGAACCCATGAAGGCGCTCTCTGACATACTCAGGGATAAACTGGCGCATTTTTTTAATGGAGTTGACCAAGCAAGATTGGGAGGTGACAGAGTTGCGCTGATTGTTAGATACTAAGGAAAACAGGGAGTTGATTCACTGCTGGTAGGCCGCTAACTGATCCCAGTGATGAGTGCAGGCGGCTTTTAGCAATGAAATCTCCTGAATGTGGAGTCCATACACCATTTGGTGATGGGCTAAGGCAGGTTGTACAAAGGAGGACAATAGATGTTCAGCGGAGTCAGATGATGAGTAGAGGTTCTGTGGAAAGTGTGGAGCTATAATCAATTAGTATTCTGCTTGGCTGAACTGAAGCTGGAGGCAAGGAATGGCTCCATCATAGGCTAACCCCGGGGCTACTGCCATGACTTGTTCCAAGTCAGGGGTAACCAAAGGGTAGGCCACTAGGCGGGACCATTTCCAAGGTTAAGTACAGTAGGGACAATAGGTGGGTTGGCAATGTCTTCTTCAATAGGAGGACTGGTAATTTCAGGCAAAGTTTGCTCTTGTATGGGAGGAGGCAAAGGTACTGAAACGTAGTTGCAAAAGGGATAACCAAGGGGCTTACAGCCCCTGTAGTGAGCACCATTTTTGTTGTGATCTGAGGCACAGCACAGACACACAACAGGAAATGCTAACCTTAGGATTGTATTTGTACTAAATCTTGGTTGGAATGGAAGGAAAGACTATATGATTACCTTGAGGCCCTGGATGAATAATATCTACTAGGTGTGGCTAGAGAGGCACCAAAGTACGCAGAGAAACAAAGACAAAAATGTAAATAGAACTTAAATTTTATTGGTGAATACAAAATGGAATATATAGTGGTTAGTAATACCACAAAACACTAACAGGACAGTAGGATCACTTGCCACAAACATTAGTGGAGCAAGTGAGTTACACAAAGCCAGGAAACTGAACAATTGTATTTCCCAATTTGGAGCCAGACTCATTTCAAAGGGCAAAAGTAAAAGAAAGAGATTTGTCCTCAAAATAACCCAACAAAGGCAAAGGCAAAACCAAAACATGGTAAATGGCGGCATTCACAACAACTTTGATCCCCAGTGGACTGGGAAGGTTGTCATGCAGAGGCAAGGGCAAGGCCAGTTGGAAAGTGAACTGGGCTGCAGTGAATGGTGAGCTCAAGACCACTTTGGCACTAGAGGCTTATCACAAGCATCTCAAGGCCAAATTTTGGCTTCATCCCAAGATTAACAAGTTCTTCTCCCTCCTGCAGCACAAGCAGGAGAAAATCATCTCCAAGCTGCATGACTTGGCCAACCGCGTCCCCCCACCAAGCCTACCATCCAATCCACCCTCTTCACCAAGTTCATCCAGGGTGTGGCTAAGCACAAATAAAAGACCTCTGATCTTAAGCAGCAGCTTGAGCTTATTGCCACTGCCCTCCTGTAAGGGGCTAAAATGAAAAAGGGGAAGAAGGGTGAAGAGTAAACTTGCTTGCTTGCGTCTATGGTTTTAACTTTAACTTTTTAGCTTTGATCATATAGTTTTTAGTTTTGATTTTTAATTTTTTTGATTCAATTTAATATTACTGATTATTTTATGTATACATGGCAAGTTTGAGATGAATAGTTACAGTTTAAATTGAGTGAAATAGCTTAATTTTTGTTAATTCACTAGTAAAACATAAGATATTCACAGTTGTGCTTATATGAACTATATCAAATGAATATTAAAATTTCTTTATACTTGGCTTGGCTTATATTATTGCGTTTTTAGTTATTTTTTTCATTTGAATTTTAATTTTTATGGTAATCAAAATTATTTATATAATGAAGAGTTTAAAATACATAGTAAAATGAGAGCCATTTGCTTATTTCTCCTTATTCTTATTTAATAAAAGTTCTGTTTTTATTGCATTTTTGAGTTTTCTGGGGTTGTCTTAGTATTACATGGTTTTAAGGCTTAATTTTTACATTAAAAGCTTTCAGAACATCAAGATCTGTTAATTAAAAAGCGTCAATTTCCTATTGTTGATTGGGGAAAAGGCTGAATTCTCACTTTACTATAGTGTCAAGCACCAGGGAGTCCAACTTACCACAGTTGCTGTATTTTGGATCCACTCCAAAAAGGGACAAAACTGTCTTTCAGTTCCCAGATTCTTACATGATACTGAGAAAGATGATATGCTTGATGTCAGGAATGTGCTTCTGGGCAGCCTTGGTGGGTTTGATTGAACTGGGATCCTGCTTAGGAACAGGTACACAAGGCATGGGCACCTTGGTGTATAAGGCTGCAATCTTCTTGAGCACTAGCTGCCCCCTGTAGTCCTATAGAACTCAGGCTTATTGTCTAGCTGGTTGTTATCACTGACAAAGGGCTTGTAGCTAGTGTCAAGCACAGGCTTCACCTTCTTCACCATGGCTTCTATGACTGCTTCCTGGCAGTAGATGGCATCAAACACAAAGGAAGTAATCTTGATTTCCCTGGCTCTAATTTTCTTGGTAGTGGTGACCTTGGTGGGCTTCCTAGTCAGCTTGGGGACCCAAGGGTTGATGCTCTGAACCCTAGCAGCTTGTGCTCCTTGATCTGGTTGTGTCAGTACAACCTCACTATTGTTCTCTCCTCTCCTGTCTCCTTCCTGTGTAGGCACTTGTGTTGAACTAACTCTGTTCTTTGACCTGTGGGGGCAACTGCAATCACGGCGCATAAAAAATGTACATTGCTACTCTGTTGCTGTGTTCCTTCCATTTTAAAATTTAATAAAATACTAAATAAATTTGAATTAAGTTACTCCCTAATTTTGATTTTTGCTTTTATCTGTATATGGATATTTAATTAGATTATTCCCCACTCAATAACCCAACTATAGATTTTTTATTTCTTAATTAGTTGTCTTTTGTTTTACAATGCCCATTTTAGAATACCTGAAATAATTTCCACCCTTTTCCCCAGATTTTACGTCAAATTAAGCAGCCAACAAAATTTTTTAAAATTTATGTTTCAGATATTGTGTCTTTTTTAGATACCATGGTATCATTCTTGTTTACAATCTATTGCACAAAACACTCAAGTATTTTGTTTACATGTTGAGTTGCTATTGTGTTTTGTTTTTGGTTTGAGTTTTAACTCACTGTGCTTGGGTGTATGTGGGGTTCTTGATCACTAGTCCCCAAAGTGTGTCCTGGGTCATAGCCAGGGACCAGCTTGGAGGAGTTGTCAATTACTAATAGAGGGTGTTGGCTAGTGTGATATTAGGCTAATTGAACACAAATAACCAGGCTAATCATTTCACTTAGATCTTTATCAGGTACACACCATATTATCATCTGGTTATCACTTCATTAAGTGTGGTGATTATACGCCATATAAACAATAGTCTATTATAATTGATATGGCAGTTATATGTTGTACAATTGTTAGTTTATTATAATAGATGCAACGTTATACAGTGTATTATCACTCAATTATCATTCCTATGTGTGAAGTGATTATACACTGTATAATCTACAGTTAAGTATAATTGATCTGACTATTATATGCTGTATAATTGTTAGCTGTTATAATGATTATCACTATTACATGTTGTATAATCAATTGATCATCAATTGTATATATCTCATTCCATCCTCTGGATGTTGTATCAATTCAGTCCCACTCAGCCTGAAAGGTGCATATAATCATATCAAACAAGTAATGTACAAATAGCAAGGAAATACCACGTTTAGATCAGCATTACACAGTGTATAATTGGTTCCTTATTGGTTTGGGTCAGCATTACATGGCAAATAATTCACAAGTTGATATTAGGTCAAGTCTGCTATTATAGGGCATATAATCCTCAATTCAAAATTTTTGCATTAATAAGCAGAATGCTTGCCAGCCAGAAAAGGATCACTAATTAAGCCCTGTAAATGGGAAACAGGAATAATGGAATTCTACCTTCCAGTTAGGAAGACTGAACAGGGACCATTTCTAAGTGTCAAACAAATACGGTGTAGTTTCCTAGCGCAATAATAGGCGTGTAAGGATACAGTCAATTGATAACTGCCAGTAGGCTAGCTCAAGAAGAGTGTAGGCTGTAGCTGATACTACATGTACACCAAGCTAAGGCCAGTAGCAGTATATGTGCCAAGGACAACCAATCAGGATAGGTATAGCCAGCAAAGATGGACCTTTTGCAAAGGTAGCCACTGAGAACTGTCTGAAAGGACAAGAACAAGGGTTGTTGCAGTATATATATGTATACAGACACCTGAAAAGATGAAAATAAGTTCTTGTTTGCACCTGGATAGATTTCAGCCACTGGTAGATCATACTCTAGTTTCAATAAATGTAATTATCTTCAAATTTCTATTATATTGTAGTCTGTAGTGCTCTTGCATAGGATTAGGTAGAGTAAATTGTCAAGGCTTTCATCTATCTGTAGCTTTGAACATACCAGGAATAACCCAAGTTGCTCAACAGCTAGCTAGAAGTTTATACTGAGCCTGCATCAATGCAAACTCTTCAAATACTTTCCCTGTGAATAAGCAGACATCCCCACTATGTACTTGCACTTCAGCTGGTGCTAGATTCTCTGTGGGCCTGTACTAATCCTTTAAGAGCCTAGTAAACTTATTTTCAATGAACTCCTGTCTTCTTTCTGTCATTTCAAGGTGTCTAGTTAACCTCTCCCACTCTTCCTGGGAGGTCTTACTAGTGACAAACCTTCTACAACTCTGACAATAGGCAGCCTCTTTCCCTTTTACAGGGTATAAGATGTGAGGCAATTCACTGATGGGGGTTATCTGTACTACTTAGAACTTTGGGCAGGTTGAAATAGGCTTTTATCTACATTCAGAAGGAAGATCCCCTTAGAAACCTTCTTATATATTGCCTTTGGGTCTGGGAAACAATAGGAATTCTCAATACCTTGGAGTCCTTCAACAATATCTTGGACTCATTGTACTTGGTCTTGGGCTCCTTCTTCTTAGTCTTGGATTCCTACACTCAAGTTTTGGGCCCCTGCACTCTGCTCTAGCCCCAACTCTTTATCTCTGGCTCCAGCTCTTTTATCTTGGGCTTTAGAACCTTTGTCTTATGCCTCAGTTTTATTTGGAGTCCTTGTGGCCTTTGTAATCCACTTGTGTCAGTCCTTGAAAAGCCTCAAATAGCTTCCCCTTTTATAGCTCCTTGTTTTAGAGCTTATTCCTTCCCAGAACTCTTGTTTTCAAAGCTTAAACTATCCAGGTTTTCTTCTCTACAATATATTAAGCCTTATTTCTTACTTTAGCCAATAAAAACCCAGGATTTTTTGCTTCTTTTCCTCATTTTTTAGGTTTTAACTCTTCAGTTAAAGCCCTCAATACACTGATCAAACAGGCTTTGACCTGCAGTCAATCAAACGCCCACAATAAGCTATTTGCCAAAATGTTTGCCCAAATGACTTGCTCTTGACCCTGGTAAAAACTTGGCATTGTCTTGTTCCGGATAAATACTTGCTCCACATTTCAAACAGTCTCACAGTGATTCCTGTCACATTTCTCTAGCAAAACTTGAGTGTGTTTGCCTATGGTTTTCTTAAGGGATTTTCAAACCCTTGATTCTTCAGCATTTCTCCAAGTATTCCTGCATTTTTCTCAGTGTTTCACTACTTTGAACTTATCCATTGCTTACCTTTACCTTTCCCAATCATTTCAGCAGAATTCCAATACTTGTTCTCACAGTTTCTCTGTCCTCTTTCCGGCCTCTTTCTGGCTTTATTCAATAAGATCAGAATAAATTACAGTTTAATTCCTGTAAATCATTTCTCTTTCTTTTGATTTTTAAATTTATATGATAACCAATTTTATTTTTATATCATATCTCTAGGAAGTATTAGTTAATTCTTTAACTGCTTCTTTATAATCATTTCTTCTTCTAAAAGCCCAAAAAAAGCATCCTGGCTCATGTATTTTTCCAGCTAGCCATTATGAGCCATCCTCCAGTTCCTCAGCTAGTTCTGAATCCTGATCTCCTAGTTCTTCAGCTAGTCCTTCACCATGATCTTCTGGTCCTTACTTATCCATCAACAGTCCTTTTCAGTCTAGAAATCAGTCCTTCTCAGTCAGCAATCAGTCTCAGTCCTTTCCATTAAGCACTCAGCCTATTCCTTTCCATGAACCACCTAGTTCCCAATCATCACAATTGTCAGGGATCCAGACTGTGGGGGGTTCTTGAGAACTTATGGGCAGACAGCCTGCAGGTCCTGCGGGGAGGGCCCATCACAAGATTGGAGCTAACTTTACAATATAAGATAATGATTTGCCCAGGAGGGCCCAGGGTCTGCTGGCAGGCAAAATTGAATCAACAAGGCTGGTGAGGGTGATTTAAATCACTCCAAATTGTGACTGTACAACAGTCACTATTGAGTATTTAGCCAAATAAATGCTCTAAAATATAAAGTTATTTCTGTTTTTCTGATTATTGCATGTAGATATGTTGGATTGGAAGTCTTAAGGTAAAGATATCTGAAAACTGGATATCTAGGTTCAATAAAAGAACTGAAGGCAAGATTGACCGAGTCAATCTGGGAGACTGGATGTCTCAAAAACAGTTTAATTAATTAGGAAGATTAATAAATAAATATACAGGAATATAATTAATGAGTATTTAATTATATTGGTTAAATTTTCTTGACTGTGTCAATAAGTTTGGTTAAGGTCAACCATAAGTAAACCCCCCAAATTTTGGGTTAAAAGCGCCGCAGTGGCGCCTGGTTTGAGTTTTGAAGTGTTTTAATGGGTTTAAAGGCAAAAAACCATTAAATGCAAAGATAACTAAATAAAGGCAAGGATGCCTAGGAATTCAGGGTTGATCATCTGGTTCCAAGTTGGAACATTAATAGCTAAGTTTTGGGATTGTTGTGAATGCAGCTATTCCAGTATTTTGATTTTGCCTTTGGTGGGCCATTTTGAGGACAAATCTCTTGCTTTCGCTTTTGCTACTCAAAATGAGGGATGGCTGATTTAGGAAATACAATTGTTTGGTTTCCTGATCCCTGCACAACTCACTTGCCCCACTAATGCTGATGGCAAGTGTTCCTACCGTCCTGGTAGTGTTTTGTGGTATTCCCAACCACTATATAAACCATTTCCTTATTCACCAATAAAATTAAGTTCTATTCACATTTTTGTCTTTGTGACTTCTGTACTTCCGCGCCTCCCTCTAGCCACAACTAGTAGAGATTATTCTTCCAGGGCCACAAGGTAAACACATTTGTCTTCCCTGGAATAAAACCAAGACTTAGTAAGAATCCAATCCTAAGGTTAGGATTTCCTGTTGTGTGTCTGTGCTGCGCCTCAGAACACG